>VZSE01006113.1:405615-417519 GCA_013398275.1 Promerops cafer | reverse complement strand
GAAAAGAAAGAATGAAAAGAAAGAATGAAAAGAAAGAAAGAAAGAAGTTTCTGATTGTGGCATGCCTTCCACAGGAATGAGACAATTGAAGATCTGAAAAAGCTGCTACACTGATGACAAGGCAGGTGGATTAAAAAGAAAACTTCTGTATTCTATTTACCTGTCTTTGCCACTGAGTGCCTAAGCTCTGGCTGATTCCTTGATGGCACAGCTTCAATGTGGCTGTCAAAGGGGCAGGAGGAGAACAAGCCTGGGCTCTGAAAACACATGAACTGCTCAGGGGACACTTGCCAAACAAGGAATCAGATCTTTTTTAATCAGATCCTAAGAGAAAAAGCAACTTTGGTCAGGGCTGGGAATGACTTTCATTTCTTTTATTGCTGGCTGATAGTTCTAGCTAATTTATGGTCCAGGTAAAATATTTAGAATATCTTTTCAATTTTATGTGGTTAAATGAAGGCCTTTAAGTCCATTTTCATCACAGAAAGGAAGGAAGCCTGGTTTTCAAAAGCCATGACTTCAATGGGGCTTATTGGTGCTCTGTCAGTTCCCAGCTAGCTGCCAAAATATGGATTTAGGAGCCTGGTCATAGTCAGTCAAGACAAAAAGTCTGGCCACAATATATACTGCTGGGCTCTCTGGGAGAGACTTTACAGCTCAGAGCAAAGCTTTGGAGGAAAACATGATACATACAATTTTGTTTCTTGTTTAACTATCTGGGCTGATTTAGATGATTATTTTATGTGTTACATTACTTCATCAGTGTGTGGATGTTGTCCCTTCAGACACGTGGAGTTTCTTTCACCCCCACTAAGTCACCTTAAAACTTTGGCTTGTTAAAATCCCAAGGGTGCATCTATGGCAAGAGAAATTAGTCACTACCACGGCCTGGTCTGACCCCATCAGCTGGACTCGGGCAGGGGCACTGGTGTGGGTTCCTGAGCAATGCTGGGTGGAGATGGCAAGCCTTGCACCACTGTTCCTAGTGCAGGGCTCCATCCCCAGCCCAGTGTGCTTCTCACACTGCTCTCATTTCCCCCTCCTCACGTGAAGCCTGTTGAGCTGTGTCAGCAGCACAGAGAGAGACTTGCCTTCTCCCCTGAGAGAGGGTCACAGTGACTCCCTCACTGCCCTGAGGTGTGTGCCCAGCACAGACAGACCAGAGGTGGGGATGGGGAATGGACAGGAGAAGGGAAAGGGGTGAAACAAAGTGATAGGTACAGTTGTTACCTGTTTGAATTCTGTGCTCCTGGGAACACAGTACATGACAAATCCTAGAATTGCATATCTCACTTTTTTCCCTAATGTATTCCCTTAAATATTCTTATGTTTCTCTGTACAGAGGCAAGGAACAAACAGCTCAGGAAAGAAATTAAATGTTTGTTTTTTTTTTTACCTGAATTTCATCTACCCTGTTCTGTGGAGAATGAAAGTTCCTGTATGCTTCTCCTCTAATCAAAAGGCAAAAGTCTTTTACAATATGGAATGATTAACAAATGAAGTGAAAATATTAAAAACCCCACACAACCAAACAAGATAGAAGTCATATCATTTAGTTTACCTGAAATAACTGTAATTGATTTATTCTACACCATTAAATTTTGGGTTGTTAAAAACCTAGGATATAGCTAGAGAGAATGATTAGATTATCACTCATTGCTGACTCATGGGTTTTTCCCATCATTAGAACAAGCCCTCAGTTTAAAAAAAGTGACGATTTTTTTTAAAGGAATTTCTAGGGTTTATCCAAAAGCAGTGTCCAGCTAAAGACTTTTTAATATTGATCTATCTGAAAATCACTGAGGAACACTTAGCTACCTAAAGTCAACAACAGGTAAACTGAGGGATCAAATAAAATATCGGTCCATGCTAGAGAAGAAGAAGCATTGAACACACAGTTATTCTTTTGTCAAATTAGGAGAAGATACATGACTTAAAGGCTCCTGGCAATGCTATAAAGGAGCTCAGGGAAGTTATGAAGTTGCAGGAGTGCCTTGTTGAGCATGATGCATTTGATCAATGAAAAGCTGTCAGCTCTCACACCACGGATTACCCTGGTGGTTCTGCATCTGGGCACATCTTCTGCCATCCTTTAAAGGTCCAGGTTAACATGCTCCTTTTACATATCAGCATTTGAACATCTCTTTGTGAAAGGGGCTGGAAAAAATTAAGGGCACCAGAAGAGAACAAAGCAGTCTGAAGTGCAGACATAATTGTCCTGTAAATAGCTGATAGAGGTTTTTGATATAAGACATTATCCATACAAGTGCATTAAAAGTCACACTGAATATCCTTCAGTGTAACTAGCTGCAAGATTAATTTAAGCACCAGTTGAATAGACAGTTAGTCAGGACATGATATCCACGTTCGAATCCCTGGATTAGTCCCACAGTTTACATAACGCAGTCCCTGAGGTCCACTTTGTAACTGTTTCTCATCATCCAAGGATTTCCTTTGGATTAATGAAAAGATTAATGTCTGGAAATCCTTTGAATTTCCTTTCAGCATCATGAGGAAGCAGCGAAGTTATTTACCCAATTAAACATCTCTGTTTGACTTCCCACCCTTACTTTAAAAGTGGTGATTTGGCAACATAGATAAATGAATATTAATGACAGTTGTCCACCCTTCCTTGGCTTGTCTGTGCTTCATCTTCAGCTGTTGCTAAAACGATTTGCAATTTTATTTGTATTTAAATGTATGTAAATAGAGGTGCAAATTGGAGTTGCAGTTTCTGACATGAGGCCCATAAAAACCTCATTCCAGAGATGCTTCTTTTTAAATGCACAAATGTGAACAACTTTCTTTTCACAAAGTCCTCCCTAGACAGTGAACTGCTGCTCTCCCTCACAGATTTCTATCAGAGGATCTTTCAGACAGCTGACCACTTTCAAATCCTGCTATTGTCCCTACGTGCTACAAATAGCTTAGCCAACTTTGAACCAAAACCAGTCTTTTCACTGGATTACGCATTGCAAAAGGCTTTGGATTATTTTGTGTGACTGGACCCCTTATTTATAACAAGAAGATTATGGTTTTAAACAATAAAGAATTTTTGGACTCATGAGGATTCAGATCTTTTAATTAATTTGCTAAACACTTCAGGATAGAAGGCTCTTGGTAATCTTCTAGTGCAATTGATACCATAGCAATTCCTACATTTATGAACACTTTAAGAAATAGTATGTGCAGCCTCTCTGATATCTTAGGTGGCAAAACAAGTCCCACTCATTTATGCTATGTAGATACTGACTGAAGCCCTCAGGCTTGTTAACTTGGCTGCTAGTTTTTAAAAAAACAACACTTGAGAACTTATAAATTCTGGCATTAGTTATTACTCTGTTGTTAAAACACTTGGCTCTCACAATCTTTCCATTTATTCATAGTTATTTACCCATGGGATTTGTAAATGAGATGAAACTCACAGTGGCAGAAGAAGGTCCCCAGCGAAAAGTCCGTTGCACAGGAGGTTCCACAAGCACCAGACTGATGAGGCTTCATTTTCTGTGAAGTGTTGTCTCATGGTTGACTGTCTTTGCCTTTTTCATTCTGAGACCAAAGTGAAATTTCTGCCATGGACAGACATTTATTACACCCTTTATGGGTACAGTTTCATGACTGTATTAAGATCTTAAATGGTAGCATTTACCATAAAAAAGTGCAAAAAGGGTCTTGTTCAACCTTGTGATCCCTTATTTTCATTACGTTTGTTGGAATTGAACTACCTTTTAAGCCTGTATCTCTATTCAAGATTATTGGAATTGGCCAGCCTGGTTCTGATGACAGGAAAGGATTTTTCTTTTTTGGGTGGAACAAGAGCAAATGCCCAGCAAAAATGCCAACTACTTTATTTACACCACAGTTGAAATCAGCTCATGACCCACTGCCCTGTAGGAGTTTTGGTCCAGCCTTTGCTTTAATGAATGTAGCCCCACAGGGCAGTAACCTGGAGAAATGTCTTGCTGCTGTGCCATGCAAACTGCACTGCCTCACAATCTCTTCTCTTACTACAATAGCCAGCAGCCTTGGAATGATTTGAACTGTAAATAACTTCTGGGGCTTATCAGAAAAGGAACAGTGTGGAGAATGATAAAATTGTTACTGTAAATAATAGTCTGAGAACTCCAGGTCAGCCTCACCTCCAGTGAGGCAACTACCTACCTTCTCATGAAAAACAACAGCAGCTCCCTTCCCTGAGACAAGGATCCATGCTTTGAGAACAGATGGTGCTACTTTTTATGCCAAGCATTCTGCACTTCACTGTTTATTAAATTGGCCAGAGAAGACTGTAAGATCAGCTCTCAAACAACACACGCGAGCCATGATGTCTGCACTGCACACAATGAACCAGTGCATGCTGAGGACCTTTTACGCTGTAAAGACATGAAATATGCACAAGTGGAAACCAGGCCCTCTGGGACTTTTCCTCCAGATGATTTTTTTTAAACTCTGTTTCTATTCTATTCATAGATTTTTTTTTTTTTTTTCATTTAAGTAATTTCTGGAAGATCATGGCGACTGCTTTATAATGTCTCCAGTACAGATGGTGTCAGTGTCTAAAGCTGGTGGAGAGGAAACACTACTGCTTTGACTTCACATCTTTCTGGCTCTCCTTTGAATCCCTCCTGTGACTTAGGTACAGAGTTCTTCATGACTGCTCTACATCTTCCTAAAATAAGTGCCAAAACTCCCAAGTCTTCAACATTAGCGTGCCCATAATTTCCAGCAGAGCAGAAAGCAAACCCCCTAGCTTTCCCTCTGCTCATCTCCTCAGCAGTGACCCAGTGTGCTGAAGTCTGCGACACTCGTGCAGGTTACAGGTATTTGCTGTTGTAGAGGTAGTGCTTGAGACATTTACATAATCGGCATTTCTCAGGATTCAGCTTGGTTAGCATATTCATCTTCTCAATTTCAATTGTCTTTACAGCACTGTAGTATACCACAGTTTTATTATCAAAACAACAAACAAGAAAAGAGACACCAAACAGTTAATTTCTGTGAAGCAGCAGTTTCTGGAAAGAACAATTCCTGTTATTGATTTTGACTATTTGGTATTTTTGTGATTTTAGAGATTGCTCTGAAAAGAAAGTATGACCCTGAAATACAAGTTTATAGCACTTCACCACAGCCACAAGTACTTGACAAATGCAGTTATACATAACCTGTAATCATCATTTACAGGGGGGTCTACTCTCCTCTCAGATGTGAAAAATCACACATTATTCCTTTCGGAATGCCTGGCAGTGGTAAAGTTCCTGGGACAGGCTCTGGACTTTCAGCTTATGTGTGTTGACTGCTGAAAGATGAAAGTTGTTTAACAGGGCCTATGCCCTCTGATCAATTCTGCATTCACCGCTTTGGCTTCCCTTCCTTTTCCTTTTTTTTACTTTAAATTTAAAAAAAAAAATCTGCCTTGTGATGCATTAAATACCATGTTTATGTTTTCAGTTTGAGGACTGAAAATGTAATTTGTAATCTCATTACAAATAGACATACATTTTTGGACAACCTATCTCTTCAAGTAAAGATTTTCCAAGTCAATGGAGATCAAAGTGGCTATGTAAATATTAAGTTGGGGAAGTTTTTTAGTGGTCAGAGTTTAAGACTTACAAGCCAGTGGATCCTGGCTTGTAAGTCAGGTCCCTTGCAGTTGGTTCCAAAGTCACACAAGTGGGCAAACTGGGGAATCTGCAGGATGGGTTTATTGAAACCCAGAAGCCTCTGGAAACAGCAAGCAGTGCTGAGAGGAGAGGGAGAAGAGAGCCAGCTGAGTCAGCAGGGAAGCAGCAGAGGAACTCTGAACCAAGATTGCTCACTTTGTTCCATGAGGCTGGAAGCCATTCTTATTTCAGGTTATTTATTCTTCACCAGCCAGAGGACTTCAGGAAGTCAGCTTTTTTCTTCTTTAGTCAGTTCCTGGCTAATGCACAAGCAGAGCTTTGCTTGCTAAAAAGAAAAATTATTTACTGGGATTTTGGCATAACGTTGGTTTTGCATGGGCAATCAAATCTACCAAGCATTACAATCAGCCACTGGCCAGCAGCGATAGGGGTGCCTGTTTGCAAGGGTCCCTGCAGTGCCATCTTCCCCTGGATCAGGACAGACCCCTAAACCCACAGTTTTGCCCAGTTCTTATAATCCAGCAGGCCAGGGTCCTACATGACCAGCACAGCACGTGCGAAAGTCATTGCTACTCCGGCACCCTACACAGAAAACATTTCTCAAATATCATAGCTACAGACATAAGATGTTCCACAATGGCCATTTCTGGAGGAATGGTTTCTATTGTCTATTTACAAATGTTTTATCTATGTACAATCCAACCACTTCAGCAACAGGGATATGTTGGTACACTCCAGCCAGGATGTCAATAAACACATTTAGGCACAGAAATTCGTTTCATCAGGGGCAATTTCTAGATCAGTCCACAGTTCCCACAGGGTGGGCTCTGGGTAACAATCAGTCAACTATTATGAAGGTCCAGTTAATCACTTAGTTTCAGTTTGGTCCATTGTCTCAAACTTGTCCATTATCCCATCCATGAAGAGACAGTTGGGATATTCCTGAACCTCCCAAGAAATTCATTATTTGGTGTCCACATACGTGCCCTGTTACCAAGCTGCGCCACAATTACAACTAAAGAACAAGCTTGTTTTCCCTATTTATAACTCACAAATTAAGTCCCGTAGCTGTTGTCACACCTAGTTGTCCTGGATGGGAGGGAAAAGATGTGGAATTGTTTTCTTGCTCTTGATGATAAACAATTGTCTGTATTAAAATGTCTCACTTGCAAAGAATTTCACCAGCCAAAGTGGAGGATGATCACTCAGATATTTGCCTGCCCTCCTTCAGGGTAGCTGTGGGGAACTGAACTTTGAGCTGTAAGTTGGAATGTCTGACTTCTGTAATTTGAAGGGAAGACAGCAGTTCTAGCACACCTGTTATTTCCTCTGCTCTGAGAAAAGAAAGAATTGAGAGCATGATTTGTACTTTGATTAGGCTGCTTTAATTAAAATATACTGAATTTTTCAACTCTCAGCCAGGCTGAAAGAAAACTCAGATTCTGTCTTCATTCTTCTACTGGAGATACAATTTATTAGTATGAAGTTAGCTTCTTAATATTTGAGAATTACAATATCCTATAAAGTCTATTACTCTTGAGACTCATATTTCATAATGAATACATTTCTAAAAAGTCATCCAGAAAATGGTCTGAGGAGATGAGAGGGAGAAGAAAAGGGAGGGCAAAGAAAGGAAGGGAAGGGAAAAGGAACAGAAGGTTAAGGAAGGGAAGAGGAACTAGGGATGGAGGGAGAAGGGATGGCAGATGAGAGGAAGGGAGGGGAGAAGGCATTTTCTATATATTTCAATGTACTATCATTTATTCTAGCAAAACTGCCATGCTTTATACTAAATGAGAATCTAAATTGAGGTGACTAAATTGGTACATAAGCCTGACTCCACTAAAAACAAAACAAAAACAAACAAACAAACAAACAAAAAAAAAAAAACTTGAGCACCTACTGATCCTGGCACTTCCCCTTTTGATATACATTTATGTAAAACAATCATTAAAGGTTTTTATAGGAGTGCATTTACTTCTTTCTCTCCAAATAATGACATTCCCATGGTAATCTTTCTTATCTTCAAAGCTTTTATCCTAGCTTTACAGGATTTTTACTTACAACAGCAATGTTCACTGAAAGCTATCAGCAATGATATAATTCATCAGTAGATATTCCAGTAAATGTTCTTTGGGGCAGTCATCTTCTAACATGAGAGGAAAGATTTAGTCAAAGGGAAAATAATATGAACCTCTCTCCTTAGATCCACATTCTGCAAATACTGGAACATTCTCAATATTAACTGATCGACACATGAATGTACAATAGTCAGTTCCTCAGTGGAAACAGTTCCTGCAGCTCCTGCAGCTCACAGAATCAGATATCCTGTTTTAATGTTAAAGCAGCTCATGTAAATCACATGTAGCCAAATAACACTCCCTATTCAAAATTGTATGATTGATTTTTATCAAAACAACAAAGTCTTAACCATAGGTATTCAGACAGCTGAGTCTTTTTACATGTATGTAAATGTTCATTAGAATGTCCAATAGCTTCCCTGGAAGATTACTGATATTTTACTCCGGGGTTCGCTAATAAAAATGAATTGTTGAAAGCAAAAAGACAGCAAGAATAATTGTCACAGGAATTGGATAAAAATATTCCTGATACAGTTCTTAGGGAATTACTCCATTCCTTCCTCCTGCAGCAATCACCTCCTGAATAGTACAATACTCTGTGTACAATGCTATGTGTGATTTCACAGAGCCTGACATCAGTGTCTTGTTTCTACTAGTTGCCAGCACCATATGATGGGATGCATTCACTTAAAATACAAACCTATTGGAAGTGATTCTTATCTCAACCTAACTATCAACAGCATAGTCACAAAAGAAGTCACTTGAATTGTAAATATTTTACTTTCTACATGTCTGCATTTGTCCAGCTATAAACAAATTATATTCATCATTTATTAAATCACCTCAAATAAACAGATGAAGTTTGCAGGAATTAACAGATATGATATCAGGAAAACACTGACGACTTTAATGTGTATCTGAAAATATGCTTTTATTATTTTAGTGTTTGTATTCTATGAACAAAAGTATTTTCTTATTATATGTTTTATATTCACAATTGCTGTAAGTCAAGGTGATCAGAGTCCTAGCTAGCTAGCTAGCTAGTTGTTTTAACTAAAATTCTTTCACTAAGCTTTTGGTTTCTGCTTTTCTGTCCTCGTTACAACAAAGATCTTCAGATTTGAAGTAATAAAATGCCGTGCATTCCCATGGATAAAACCAGAGCTTAAAAAAAGCTCAGAAAAGATTTTGCACAGTTCACATGTCAGACAAACTTGTACAGGCTCACGTTGCAGCAGAAGACAAAGATCAGAAATTCCTAGCAGTCTGTACGTATGCATTCACTAAAGCTGTCTGTAATTTTCGAGTGATATTGGCACAGTGTTGCACAGGCACAGAAGAAACCATGAGCAGTTTACAAAAATCTCCTTTACTAAGAGTCTAAGGAGACAAAAGCAAGCCAAGACAATGAGAAGCCTGCATGCAGATTCCAAAGCTATTTCAGTCATGGGAATGCAAACATGGGTCAGTCATGTTTTTCAGTAAGATGTAATGGTGACTCAGACACCGAGTACAAATTAGCATGGTATTACAATGGCGTGGATACTGAAAATGGGAGAATTACATACAAATATTACTTGGTGAAGAGAAATCTCAAGTTACATCATTATTTGCATAAATAAACGTATGTATACCATATGCAGACTCCCTCCCCCTGACTTCTAGTACAGAAAAACTTAAAGAGAAGGTTTCCTTATACTCTTTTACTTAGACTTTTTCTTATATTGGGCCGCTTTGTCCTCCCTTCAGTCCTGTTTCCCACAGAAAGGTGATAAAGGAGGTTGCATCAAGAAAATCCAGTAACAGTACACTGAATGGTGAACATAAGTGACTTTCATCTAGCAGATAATTTACCTAAGAGGTTTACTTTCTTTAGGTACCAGTTCTGCAACAAACATCATTCAAATGATAATCAGAAGGGGTGGGGGGCACTGTCTTTTCTATGACTATATAAATCTGTAGGACTGCTTCAAAAACATGGTCTGTTACAGGGCTCACATGCTAGATTTTGATGCTTTGATTGGCTACCAAATTTATGTCTCCTAGGAGAATTTCAAAGGATGGCCCATGCTTCCATGATGCAGGAAATATTGCCAATATTATCACTGCTGCACACTGTATAAGCTTCATTGTACATCTCTGGGGTCTCAGTGAATGGCAAGATAATAGAATGTTTTTATATATAGTGCTTGAGTGTGCCCTTATATTTCCTACTCTTATTCTAAAGTCCTGGACACACCTGTGGTATAATTGATAGTGATGGCAGTGTAAATTACAATCTGGATAGAATTGAATATATCCAAGGTAGAGATCATGTTTAGTACTGATGTGGCTTCAGAGTTATATCTATACAGTTTCAGAGGTCTGATAAATATCAAGAGTAACTTTAACACTGAAAGTCTAATGGCTGCTATGGCTTTTCTGCACAAGAATTGAAAAAAAAGGAACATAAATTGTATTCTTGATGTGCACTTCTTTCTCTAATACATATGAGCATTAAGCAGGACTAGACACTGAATTTCATTTTTCAAACCGGCCATTTTTTTAATTTTGCCACACATTTTTTCATCAGGAGAAACACAAATTAGACTCATAGCTTTTACAGAGGTATTCACCATAACATTTATGACTAGAGCACTTTACTACTTCCACTTAGCATCCCTATGTGGAAGATTGCAGTTCTGTACCATCATTACCCTGAACAGTAAGAAACATTTTTAAAAAATGTTTTTATTTAAAGTGAATATCGCTTAGACAATAAAGATTTTTACCTGCTATACATGAGAAGTAATGATCCAAATGAAAATAATGAAAATAAGCTCTGGGGTGATGAACATAACATTGTCACCTTGCACCTTGCACCTTGTCAAGATACTGGTTTAGCTTGAACTCTGGAGTGACTACGGCATCTTTTTATATATCAGTATTCTCTATTATTTTTTTTTTATTGGCCTATCTTTTAGGTTTCTGAGTATCAGTGACCATAAATAGTAACAGGATAAAATATGTTAGAGCATATTTAAGTAAGGATAAGATGTTCAACGAAGACATCATTCTGAGACAGTATTTAATTAGTTCTATCATAGCAACAGGAGACCATCTCTGCTTAACTTGCCATGTTTTCCAGACAAGCTTATCCAAAGGACTCAAGCTTCTGGTCATTAATGATCATAAAAGTGTCTAATGAATTAGTTACATTCATAAATTTAAATATTCTGGTCAAACCGTATTGTAGAATTATATGTTTCCATAAAGTCCTGTCAAATTTTACACTGGGATTTTAATTTTTACTCCTTTAAAATACCTCATCCATGGTATCCCTTCCAAACACCCTTGCCTTCACTTGGTTAAGTTGATGTCATAGCTTTGGAGAAGGCTTGTGAGCACCTATAAAACATCATCATGTCTGATTGTAGTTTGGTAAGATTTCTTAATTATTATTTTGCTTCCTGTTATTGTTTTTGGTAGGTATTTTTTTCCTTCAACAGAAAGTGCCTGCACTCTATCAATATATCAAGACATATCACTGGCTGTCTCAATATTAATCTTATTTGTGGTAAAATGATGAAAATGTTCCCTCTGAAAAGTACAGAGGAGATGTTACAACAGCTAGTGGAGTCTGTTGATACTGAATCTATTGTTTGATATGGTGTCATGGTTTGACACTGGCCTAATGCCAGTGCCCCCATAAAAATATATTTTCTTTAACTAACTGCTGTGAGATGCGACCAGGGACAGAGCAGAGCAGGCTCAAACTTAGAAAAAGAGAGGGTAAAAAAAAAATTATTAAACTACAAACTAAAATCAGAAACACACAGGAAACAGAAAACCTTCCAAACATTCCTCCTCCTCCCACCCAATTTCTACCAAACAACAGTGAGACAAAACTTTGGAAACCTGATTAAGTTACTCTCACTCAAATAATCAATTCTCAGTCCATCAGGGGAGAGAGGAGTCTCTCTTGTACCACAGTCCTCCCCACGAAACAGGGTTGAAACTCCCCATGTTTCCTTGTCACACACATGGCACCGCCCAGAGAAAATCTGCCATGGTGACATCCTCCTTCCATGTACAGTGCTCTCACCACCGTCCATGGACTGAAACTGCTCAGGGCTCTTCAAGGATGCTTTGCCAAGTGCCAAAAAAACAACCACGTCTCATTTTTGGGACAACAGTCCCCCCCATTTTCTCATCCCCTGGGG
>VZSE01006113.1:364132-405439 GCA_013398275.1 Promerops cafer | reverse complement strand
GGGGGGGCGGGGGGACAAAAGACATCTTGATGTCTCTTCACCCCTTGGTCCTGCAGGGGCTGGCCCGGTTCCATTCCCTTCCACCTTCTCTCTCTCTCCGGGGCTCCGGCCTACCTCAGCCTGGGCCTCCATGGCTCCCTCCCCCACCCAGCCTGTGGCCAGGCAGGGAGGAGATGTGCACCTCTGCCGGGGGGCCAGAACAAAAAGATTGAACTCTGGGAAATCTCTGCTTTTAACCCCATGTGTCTTCAGAGGTGACTCACGTCTTCAGTGATCACACCAGGTGTCAATATTCGAATCTGACCACTGATTGGTTTGACTAAAACTTCCCAAAAAACTCAGTTCCTCTCAAACTGAGACATATGGCATATGGGTAAGAAATTTTCATAATAACCTGATAAGTGTTCCATGGCTCAGGTTCAGAAGTTACAACTCAGTGTCATGACTGAAATTTTAGTATATGGCACTAAGCTGGAAAAGAAATCAGTAGGAGGTCAGTAAAAAATTACTTTGATTGCATGTCAGTGTGCATAGTACTCCAGAATGTTAAGCTCTCCCAAACTATATCCTTCAGTGGAACTAAAGGCTTTGTCATGTGGATTAAAAATGTAAGGGTATGTTCTGCAAATTACTTCCCTTATGGGGTGCCAGAAAACAGAGGAAGCACCATCCAGATTTCACATTTGAGATGGATGCCTCTGAAGGGAGAAGTCTTAGAGTGGAAAATGGGTTTGTAGCACCATTTTTTATAATTAGTCAAGGGTAAATCTCAGAAAATAATGCTTTTAGACATGCACTCACACACACGTGTACGCTTATGTCCTCATACACATGGAGAGAAGAGTAACAGCACAAAACATTACACCAACATCCAAACGAGCCTCTGTGTCCTTTAAAGCCTGACACCCCTGTACGTGTGTCACATTTAAAGATGCATATACGAGAGCTGCATGTGCATAGGTATGCTTGGGATTCAAGTCAGACAAAACCTCAGTATGGAAAGAAGACTGATGGTATTAGAGCCTCCAAGGTTTCAACAGAGGCTGTTCCTTACTTCTCGTGTATGCCATTAAATTGTTGCTCTCAATAGCTTCCCTGTATGCTAATAGTGTTTATGTTCTTATGGGACAATAAAAAATCAAAAAAAAAAAAAACTGACAGGAATATAACAACTTCAGATAAGCAGAAATAAGTAAGGAAATTCAGAACTTCCAAAAGGTAGAGCTACTGTATTGCATGTGCGTGTGAGAAAACAGGAGTCGCTTCTGGCAAATGGTGGAGTTGGTATTCCACTACAGAACTGCTCAAAATTCAGCACTGGGACACAGATGGCAAGAAATCCTGCACCTTCCCTTCTGCAGCTGCTCTGGGTCTGGGCTGGTTACAGTGTGGTGCCAACAGCTGGCATTACAGCAGTGTGTGCCAGCAGTGACCAGAGAGGGCTGTAACGGGTAGTCAGAAAGGGTGCAGAATCTCTTCCCTTTGCCTTGTGAACCACAGCCCATTTTCACTTTCACACATGTCTCAATTTCATTTTCATGCCTGTGCAGAGGACACTGAGGTTGCCTCCACTCACATAAAGTCTGCTCAGGTGCAAACTTCATACATAAATGACTTGCAAAAATCATGATGAATCTTGGCCCAAAATATATCCATAAGACTTCCCTTTCCCTAATTTACATGTCTTTTATGCCAGTGCCTGCACCTGAGCTAGTTAGTTCTGCTTTTCTAATTGCTCAAAGTTAGAAGCAGGTACTTTCAAAGGTATGTTTGTCTACTTTATTTTGATTGTCCACTTAGGATGAGATGCACTGCACCACAAAGATGCCTTTTCCTCTACACTGTCTTTGAAGAAAATCCAGAATGGAAATCATATTTTTTATCAGATTAAGCCCTCTATGTTTTTCAAGTCAAAGAACACCTTGCAAAAGACACTTCCTCTAGGTGTCCCTAGGTTCACCCTGAGGCTCAGTCTTTATGTACAATCCATGTGACAGTTTAATAACCATAGCAGAGTTTTTCATATCCTGCTGTGAAATTTTTATTCTGGAGGGTTATGACAGGACAAAGGGGGCACTCCTTGTTAGAGTACTAAACCTTTTAAGAAGTTATCAACTGTTACATGACTTCCACAAAGCCATGTAATATACCTTCAAGGGAGGTTGCCATAACCATCTGAACAGGCAATTAGCCATACACTGCATTGCCAAGTACCTTTACAAGGTTTCCTAAGGGCAACTGGATGTGCTATGGAGAGGAAGTCCATGGGTGGACAAGTGCAGTTTCCCTAGCTCTGTGCTGTGCTTCTCTCGTGGAAGAAAAACCTGTCTCAGCCATTCAGAGGCTGAAACTGGATCTGTTGTGTTGCTGGGGCTCCATCCATTAATTACCCTGAGGATTATGTTTAAGGCCTTCAGCTGACTTTGGGAATGGTCTGGAGCCAAAAGAAGAGCGGCATGAACCTCTCTTTCACAAATGTCTGAAGCTAGTCAGCAGAAGGTGCTACACTTTACAACACATGAATTTGTTACCTTTGCCTACACCTGCAAATTCTGTGAATTACACTTACTCTGCATGGAGGCAAACAATGTAGGAAACATTGTTCTATTTTTTTAATTAGTCCCACGAATGTTTACTCACATAAAATATGAGAAAGTTACACATTTGCACCTACATGGGTGTATTAATATCATTAGTTGTCTACTCGGAATGAATCTAATCAACTTTCAGCTGTATTTTACATAGAGAGCTACAAAGTTCTTTTTGTTAGCTGGAGAGCTGGTTTTGAATGTTCACATTCCAGTTTGGAGTGATCTATGGGTAGTCTGGAATCCTATAACAGGGAGGATTTTGTAGAAAATAGCTGGCTGCCTGATAGAGTCAAAAAGTAGCTGCTGCAGCAGTAAATCTCTGCCATAGTTAAGCATAAAGGCATACCTAAATGGGGAAACAGAGCCTCGTATTTTAGACACATATATGAGAAATGATAGTGTCACAGGTGACAAAAAATGGCTATTTCACCTGGGAAGGGATATATATAAAATCAAAACATGCCATGAAATTGGATTCTATGATACATTTCAAAATGAGAGGAAACCCAGGAGTCTAATGTTATTTGTACATTTTCAGCAGTCCTGCAGTCACCTTGTACTTAACATTAGCCATTGAAACGACAGCAGAATCAAACTCAGTAAATATTTATTTAGCCCTAAGGTATTAAGACTAATCCCTTCAGTTTTTCCCTCTGTTGTTCTTTCACACAAATGTGAAAAATTGGCACATGCAAACTTTAATTCACTAGTGGTAAGCTTAGGGAATGTAGAGCCATTTTAACTTACAGAGGTACTTGCATAAGCAGTTACAAAATCATTACAGTGTTGCTGCAATGTAGGAGAAAAGGTTTAAACTTTGTAGTGTGGTGGCTCTTAACTGACTGGTGGATCAGAGGTTTTCTGTAAAAAGGACTGAACCCCATCATTTCATGAGGAGAATTTCATACTGAGGATTTCTGTGCTGCAACCAGGAGCTGACAGATGCTTGGTGGGGTTTTACTGGATCAGCTTTACATCAGTTCAGAAAAAAAAAATAAGTGAAAGAACATGGTCCAAATCCTTTTTGTCTTTTGCATCAGCACAGCTTTTTTAATAGTTAACACTTGTACACCCTGGAATTGTGCCACGTATCCTAACTCTTCTCTGCCCATTTTATGAGCCCTGCGTGTTCTACTTCCATGCCAAAGCTCTGAAGTTGGGGTCTGGTTTGTTCCAAACACATCTTCTAGATACTCACTTCTGAGTGCCATGAGCTCTCTGCTCCTGTAGCTGTCCCATTCTGCTTCCTCAGCAGATATCCACGAATTCAGAAAATAAAGCAACCCCATGCCTCCCCTTATATCTGTCTATGCAGGATGGCCTTAAGCCAGTTTTTCAATGAACTCTGTGGGCTCTTCATGAGCTTCTTACCATGGCAGGTTTTTTCTGCAAAGCTGCCTGGTCATACCCTGTACATCTTAAGCCAGGCCTATCTGCAGCTCTGACGTCATTCCTTGCTCATACTTCAGTTCTGAGGACCTAGCTAGGCTGGTCATGCATTCACACATGGTCTAGACACCCTTAGTACATTGTGTTACCTGTGAACATTGAAAAAACAAATTAATTGCATTGTCACATATTTATGAGGTGTTTTATTTCTTCCAAAATGTAACTGGGTCTAAATTGATACCCATACACTGGGTTATTGACACCTACAATTATTACTAATACAGCAGAGCAAATTATGACTCTATTTAGTTCAATAATTGCAATAAAAATATGGAAAAAATCTTCTACATTGAAAGAGAAATGGACTTATTCTGTGTATTTTTCATTGTAATGCTGCATTGTGTTCTCAGATTATGTGCCTCTAATTATTTTGTCTTTAAAAAATATAGACCACTTGCGAATAAAAAAATGTTGCTTGAAAGAAGAAACCCAAAATGATTCATTAAAACATGTCAAAATAAGCAGTTGGTGACTTAAAATGAAACATTTCAGATCTTTTTACACTGCTTCCGTATTTTTTCAGCTGTAATTATTTGCCAAATTACATTCATTGGTGTGAACAATTTTGGTCACTTTAAAACTGTACTTTCAGTGACTTTCACAGTAATTGAAAAAAAAAAACCTCTCCCTGCTGTTATAACAATAAAGGATGTAAAAATATGCTCTGCAAAATGGAGCAGGAACAATAGACACAGTCATAACAGCTGAATAAGAAACAATATTTCTGTTTCATTAAAGTAATCCAGTAAGCATTTTCCAACCTGTCTGCATTTAACAGTTGTGAGTGGTCTACAGCCATATCTAAAAGCTTTCTAGCACCTCACATAAAACATTTTTTCATCTCCCAGGCTGAGGTTCCTCTCTTGCCTGAGTTAGAGTCTGCATTTGAATCTCAAATAGATATCCCTGAATCAGTACTTTAGTGACTTCTTTTTTATCAGGGCCCATGCTGTCTTCTCTGTCTACTGAAGATGTTTAATGGAATAAAAATGATTTGGTAAATAGGGGTTTAGATGTTTCAGATAACTTCTAGTCTTCTAGTCTCACTCTCACCAGAAATTCCAGCCTTTTTGAAAATAGTGTATACTCCCTTGTGAGAAAATCTGATTTGAATTCACCTATATTTTCTGATTATAACAAGAGATTTGCTGTAATTTCCCAACTCATTGTAATCAAGTCAGATCAGCACTTCTGTACTGTTAAGATAAACACATAGGCTGAATTCTACATGTGCCAGAGACATTTTTCTGGTCATATCAGGCATATAAAAGAAAGCATATGCATAAATCTTTGCAGGATCAGGTTACTCGTAAGGAAAGTTGCATCTAACACACCTGTTTAGATAAATATAGTCATACATGGGTAGAAAGATGCAAACATATGAGAATGATGACTGGGTTGCCACTATAATTCTATTTTGTGTAGAACACAAGAAAGGTTCCTCTGGTAATATTTCTGTAACTAGAAAACCATAAATTACTGTCTGTCTTCTACCTCTGAGACCTTAACTTTTAAAAGACATACTTAGGTATTACTGGTCAGGGACATATAAATATTTAATGGCATAGAGCTCTGCTCATAATACACCAAAATTAAGGACTATAGCATTTTTCTTTCTGGAAAGGAGCTGTGCAGTACATAATTTATCCTATTTTCCATACATACAGTGGAGGGTACAATGTCTTCTGTTTATTGACTGAACAGAGCACCAAAATCACCCTTTTGGCCAGAGTTCTAACATCCCAGTTCTCATGCAGGGTTCACATCCTTACAAGTGAAGTTATTTATTAATGCTTCACTTAAGTTGTTTTCTTCCCTCATGGGTTCCTTATGGGTACAAGTTACTCCTGTGGGCATTCTGATTAGACACAAGATGAAAATTATTCACAAAGAGAATAGTCAGCCACCGGAATCCTGACAGGGACTCCCCAACACTGGGCACTTTTAAGATGCAGCTGGGCCATCTTTTCCACACCATTCTTTTGCCAGAAAAGATTGGATCATATCCTTGATGTCCCTTCCAAGCCAGAATTCTATGATTCTATGAATCTCATTTCTGAGATTATTAATAAGAATATTATCAATCATAATACAAGTCAGTCTGACTTTGGAGAAGCTTTTTTATTCATTTGCCTTTCTGAGAACTTACAACCTTGATAGAGGTGACTCATGGGAAATTGAAGTGGTACCACCAACAAACAATGCAGCTAAAAATGGCTGTCAGGGTTTAGACTGACTATTTTAGATCAGAGTCAGCCAAGAATCCTTGGAAATTCGATGACAATTGGCTATACATTTTGTGCTATCAAAATGTGACTTTTCTGTCTTGGCAAAAATGTGCTTGGTTTCTCATTGAATATCTACATATTTTGGGGGCCTGTTGGCATTTATGCTTGCACACCGCCTCTCCCCAACAAGATCTGTTAGAATCACTCTGTTACTGACATAACCACAACTATTTATGCAGTTTATTTAAAACCCATGCTAATAAAAGCTTTGCACCATTATACGTCTCATGACAAACCATCCATTTCTGATATGTTCAAAAGAGTCAGACTTGGAGTGTCAGGGGTTCAGGGTGACCAGGACTATCTGCCACTTCTCTGTATTTTCCATTTTACTTACTGTGAGTTTCATTTAACTGATTGCCAGCAGAGAAGAACATAACTGATTAAAAATAAAGAATCGCTAGAAATAAGATAAAATAATAATCGCAGTTTGAAAAGGGTAAGTTAAATATCCAGCCCACTCAAGGCTAGTGGCAGTAGTCTACAGTGGAACATGTAATCTTCTCTGTAAATGCAGTTCATGAACCGGATGCTGCCCTTCCTGAACCACATGAAATCATTTACACAACACAACTGCAAATATTAACAAGTTTTTGTGATCATATTATCATAAACAGGTAAGAAATAAAGAAACTATGAGAAAAAAAAACATGAACTTCCATGCCCTGCAAAGCCATGAGGTAATGGGTTTTCTCAGAATTGTCATTCTAGGTGTCTCTGCCCATGGCAGGGGGATTGGAACTGGATGATCTGTAAGATTTTTTACAACAAAAACCCTTCTATGATTCTATGATTCCATGATGCTGTGATTCCATGATTTGATGATAAGAGGGCTGACAGCTCTCATTGCCCCAAAAGTGAATATGACCACCCATTGTGGTGTTTCACGATCAAGAAGCTTCAGGAGAAAAATCTGAAGAACAGGGTTTGTCAGGTTGGCATCGTTTTTCATGCTCATCAAACTGTTTAGAGAGCTTAGCTGAAGAAAAAAGTGAAACAGCATAGCAGCTGGTGAAAAAAGATCCTTAAACATTTGATAGACAACGTACGTGAGAAAAAGCACTGCTCTGGCTGAGAGAGGGAGAATTGCAACAAAGACCCCAATTTATTTTTGCCATTCTGCCCATTATACCTAGGATTACAGCAGAAAACAAAGAAATAATGGCATTGTTCCTTTCAAGTGCACAGCGTGACTGACTGCATTTCATCCTGCTCCATCCCTTCCGCAGATTAAAGCCCAAGAGAGTGACTATGTTTTCACACCAAAATATAGATACATAAATAAATCACTAAATAAAACTGATCATCTGCTGCAGGACAGATGTTAACAAAACACTTGTGGTACAGAAGTGAAATTGATATTAAAAACATTTGCAAACAACTCTGTGACTGGCAAGCATCAAAAACCAAGAGATTCATATTTAATGTTGGTACTTTTCTCTAATTCAGATGTATTAAAAAAAGAGACACCATATGCTCAGGGGTGGGAACAGGGTGGATATACCAAAGTGACATTATATAGAAACTATAATAAAATCACTGTTGAAGAATTGATCCCATATGACATGCAGTTGAATGTGCTTGGATGTAAAGGAACTGAGAATACATAAATAATTAAATATATAATTAGGCCTTAAAACTTGCTGTTGCAGGATAGTATTGAGGATGCGACTAATTTCATGAGGCATTAAGCAGGTATGAGTTTGTGGGCAGGAGAAATATGTTTTACAGCCTTTGTTTCTTAAGGTATTTACATCTACATGTCACTTAGAGCGAGTTTTCTTTTAAGTGGGTTCCTCTCATTCCTAAAGTCACATAGGAGTGTGTTCTACCAGTCAAGCCTCTATTCCTCCTGGATCGTGTCTGATAAAGGATGACATCAGAAGAATGTCAGGTGATTCAGTTACTGTACATGTCATTTAGAATATTCCTTTCAACTGATATATTTCATGTAAGTTGAAAAGAGGACTTTTGTATTTCTGTTAGAGGATGGGCTGATTTGGATTACTTAATCCTTTCAGAGTGGATTGCTATAAAGTAAGGGAGAAAAATCTCAGGCCTTGTGAACACTTAAATAAGGTGTAGGTGTACCCTTACTCCACCCTCCACCCCCACCAGCTAAAATATTACAAATCCAAACCTCATTTTTGCAGAATCTGAAAACATTTGTGAATATGGGACAGCTTCCAGAAACTTGCAGAATGTCTCATCCTGGAGGACTGCAACAAGGAAACAGTAAATATTTCTGAAATGAAACACTGATACTTCACATTTAAATTATGCTTTTGTTTGAAAACTGACCTAATTTGAAGGGGTCAGAAATGTGTATAAAAGCCAAAAAATTGAGCAATTTTTTTTTGGCACAACTGAAATTACATTTTTCCCTGGATGACTAAATTAAAAAATCCACTATTATGTGCTCTTAATCTACTCAGATTTTGAGCTTGTTACATAACAATTTTGATCAGGAGGTGATTTCTACATAAAACAGTTACATAATTGCAATTTAGGTGTAGTTATTACTAATCAAGGCACTTTTTTTTCCTTACAGGTATAAGGCTTTTTGCTTCTTCATAAATGCAGCTTTGTCTTGTATACGGGAATAATTAAAGAGGCGCAAGATATTTACACAGATGAAGACTCCAGCCTCATTGATGCCTTTGTGTGTACCAGTGTTGCTTCTCTTGGTGTGAAGACACACCTTGGGGCAGACCTCAGGTTAAAGCAGAGTTTTTGAGGCTTTTGGTCTGCCTGTAACAGTGTCTATTAAAAAAATGCATAGAAATGAAGCACTCTTTGTGCACAGAGACTTGTTTTAAAAGTTTCAAAAGGTTTCTTCAGGTTTTTGGGTTTTTTCCTCAAAGGATCAAAAAGTGTGTAGGTACATTCTGGGCTACCCTTTTCAGGCTGAAAGTAGAAGGGGAAATTCAGAATTCAATTACATATGTAAAAGTGTAAAAGTAAAGTGTAAAAGTAAAGTGTAAAAGCTATCTAAAATTAATATGCACTCCTCTTTGCCACTCAAAGTTTTAAAATACTCGATCTGTGAAATAAAATGTGCTCAAAAATCATTCAGAGACTGAAACCTTCACTTAGTTTCAGGCCAGCATTATTTTTGTAGATACTCAAAAAAGGCAGAACAGAAAATGCAATGTAGACAGGCTTCATACAGTAGAAACCTACAGGTATAACAATGTGACCTTTTATTAGTGAACCATGCTAAGTTTCAGTCTTATCCTGGTTTTTGAATTCACAGAAGTTAAGATGGTTTCAAGTATCAAACATGGATGTAAGCAGCAGGAATACAGCATGTTAGTGCAGTTACCTTGTGACTTTACCTTGATGCATCTTTCATACACTACATCTCCAAGCTGTATCCCTAAGGCACAGGCAGGCATAACCTTTGGGTTCATGCACTCCACTCATCATACTGTGGAAAACCTGCTGCATTTAACTATCAATCCACAGAGGAAAAGATGAGGGAAAAGAAGAAAAACAAAGTTTACACCATTTTTAGTAGTTAAATTCTTGCCAAGATGTGCTCATTTCTAAGCGTAAGAATAAGCACTCAAGGAAAATGAAAAGACTAAGGGAGGAGCAGTTGAGAAGATGAAGAGAGTAAGTCTAAAAAGTAAAAAGAGCAAGCTCCTCCAGGGAATTCTAAACCTGCTTCTACTCCCATAATTAAGTGAAGCTAGTGTAACAGTGCAGATACTAAAAATGAATAAATGTTCGCATTAAAATGAATGTTAAAACTCTCTTTTCCTTTTCCTTGAATCAGGAACTAACCTCCTGCTGGGGCTGAGATCATGTCAGTGAATTGGCATAATGAAAATATCATTGCAAAATGTAGGTATGCACTATAAAATTGTGACCTCATTGAGATACATATTTCTTTCTTGGAAGTCATTTTTCTTCTTTTTGACACTGTAGAAAAGAAGACTGATTTTGGTTACCTCTAGTTGTGAGACAAACCTCTGTGAAGATAGCAATAATCCTCCTACAGAGCTGGACCAGGACCATCTTGGATAATCATCCCTCCTCCACCACTATACCACAGGGTCTGGATGAAGCAGAAGGTCAGCGACTGTCCCTGGTGCAAGGAAGTCAGCCAGACTGTGGAGGTGTGCCTGCAGGTGTGTTTGGCCACTGGAGAGACCAGTGCCAAGGGCAGGGAACTGCAGTATAGGGATGTCCAACTGGCAGCAAGCAGACTGGCAACACCCTCATCTTCTGTCTGATAGTTTTAGCCAGGGAGCAGCCCCAGGGTGAGTGACACCACTTAGCATCCTCCCTCTGCTGCACCTGCTACTCCCCAGCCACAGACCAGGGCATGGTCCTTTGGGTTTGTTCCCCTCTTTCTACCTTCTAACCACACACCTGCCTTTAAAATGTCATAGCACCATAACAAGCCCTCACTCGCTTGTTCTCTCTTTTTCCTCTCTTCTCCACCCATTCTTTCTTGCCTTCCTGTGCTCTTTCTGCCCATCTTAGGTATATAATACTTGTGCCTTGAAAGGTTGTAGTTTTAGAAAAAAGTATGCAATTTGTGCATCTGTCCAGACATGTATGAATCAAGGATGTTTTGTATTTATTAGTATAAAATATCATGCTTCAATGAAAATACAAATAAATAGTTAAAGAAGAAGAAAGAAAGGCAAAAAAGCAAGCATACAGAAGGAGAGCAAGAGACTACAGTAAAGGGAAGCAGAGCAGAAAGAAAACAGGGAAGCATTGTCTTGCAAATATGCTTCTGAGAGGAACCCTGAAGTTTTCTGTTCTCTTTGTCAATGAGGTAAGCGGAGACAGATCTAACTGGAAAGTCTACCATTTCCTCACCTATTATTTTTTGTCTGCCAGAAATGTACAAGGAATTTACTTAGCTGGCTGTGAGTTTTAAATCTCTTGGCTGAGACAACAGGAATCACAGTTGCACTGCACATTGGATGATACGTACTCCTGATCACGGGTGTGAAACACAGTGCTGGAGAGTGATTATTGTCAGTAACTGCATTACTCTTTTGTGACAAAAAGCCTGAGGTCTGGAACTTTTCTGAGACACATTGAGAGCTTGTCCACTCTGTGAGCAAGAGAACCAGTTTTCTAATTGTACTTTGCAATGCAGAAGGAGTCAGACACTCATATTTCTCCTTAAAGGGATAGTCCTTGATTGAAACAAAATTTAAGTATGTCATCTTTAATAGGATTGGCAAATAGATTTAAAATATATCATATACCATGAAACTGTATGTATGCTATTCTTGGCTAAGCTTGTTTATGATCTAAATCAAAATATTATGATAGATATTTTATGAGGTGACAACACAGATTGTTTTTCATTATACTTTATGCAAAGAGTGGGAAACATAAGAATAATCCATCTTTATAATATATCCCTAATTTTAATCATTTATGCGTAACAGTCATGGTTATAAAGCATCCTTCCCCCCAAAATTCCTCAGTGTATCCAACAGTATTAAAAACACACTCTACCAGTGGTAAGGTACACTGAGCTGTGGGGTGTTGTCCGAGCCCTTCCCAACGCATGATCAGAGCAAGGAGTCCACCACTGGGTCAGGGAATGCATGCACATAAATATGCAGACCATGTCCTTTGGTCTTGCTGGCACGGCTGTCAGTCACGCCTGCTGCACAGCCTGCAGAGATGCTTTTCCATTGCTTTCTAGACAAGGAATTGGACAGGCACCTTTCTCCATACAGCACAGAGAACAGTCCCTCAGGCAGCAGTTTTGCTGAGGCACACCCAGAGACAATTACTCTGACTTCAGCTGGAGGGACGATGCAGAAGCGCAACCACCTGTTAGCAAATCACAGAAACTCCGTGCAGTAACAGGCTAAATACCTCACCCAGCTGGAAGCACATGAAAAAAAGAGGCAGGTTTTGTTTGGGGTTGGTTTGGTGTGGTTTTATTTTAAAGGGTCATAACGGGTGGTGGTGCGCAAGCATCGCCAGGGAGGCCCCGTCCCATCCATTGGAATGGAGGCAAGAGTGTTGAGAAAAGCACATTGTTCTGCCACATATCTATTTGCCCATTCCCACTGAAGTGAATAGCCCTTCATTCCAGTGGGAATTTGTGCCGTCACTTCAAATGTTATGCATATAAGTTAATTTCACACTGCTTCAGGACTTTGTTTTCAAACTACCAAAAGGGTTAAGAACTGAGAAGGAAACACTTGCCAAACTCCCTGGTCTAAACTAAGGGTAAGGGATTTTTTTTCATGGGGGGAAGGGCAGGTGGGTGGACACTGGCCAGAAAGAGAGGGAAATAGGGACTGGAAATAAAGTACAGCCTTTTGTATTTCTACAGCTCAAAGATGCTTTCGAACAGGACTGCTGCCAACTGTGGAAAACCATCTTTTTTATGGAAAAAATATGCCAGTGACAACAGATTTACATGAACTGAGCCAGTGTGTCCTATATGCATTTATTCTATATTATGCAAGATTAATTGTTTGGAGCATCATGCCTTCAGGAGTGTTCTAAGCATTGGGGAGCCAAATTTAGACTTGAT
This sequence comes from Promerops cafer, assembly GCA_013398275.1. Classification (NCBI taxonomy): domain Eukaryota; kingdom Metazoa; phylum Chordata; class Aves; order Passeriformes; family Nectariniidae; genus Promerops; species Promerops cafer. Next base: position 392,579 of record VZSE01006113.1, on the reverse strand, counting down.
ATCATGAAGTCAAATTTCCTTTTGTACCACAAAGTCCCCAGGATGCCTGATTACAACAGTGCTGAATCTGGCACTGGAAGATGTTACCTACAGACTGGGCACAGTTCTGCTTAAATATGACAAATTGCATTTGCTTCCTTAGCCTGCATGAATTGATGTACATAATTTGGTGCTAGATCTTCAAAACATTTTATTTTAAACAGACTTAATGCTTTTTGTTGTTTTGGAATGAGAAGGAATAAAAATATAGCAGATGGCAATTTGAATATACTTGTCACAAACAGGATTTTAAGGTTGCACTCTCAATTACACTATGGCCCCATTATATTTTCTACCCATCCTAAGAATGCCTTAGACTCTGTGTAAATGTAATTATGAAATGTAATTTGTTTCGACTGCTAACTATAAAATGGGATTTATCTATATAGGACTCGTCTATACAGGGAAATGGAATAATTACACCCAATTAAAACACCTACCTGGGATGTTACATCAGCAAAGCCATAGCAGTATAAATTATTCTGCTACAATTATGCTCATTAGCTTTCCTGGGTAAAAAGGCTCTCATCATAAATAAAAATGGGTCTCTAATGATTAATTCAGTATTATATTTATCCAGGTTTATTGGCATGGGGGAATACATTGGTTACCATGGAATCAAAAGGCAGAGTCTAACAGCAGAGTAAAGGACCACGCATCAAAAGTATCAGCAGAGTGAGAAACCCTCTTTTAAACAAAAAGGTTTGCCATATGAACACGTCTATGAATCTTTGGACAGCATCCTGTGTACCACCCGAGTGATCCCACATCCCTAGTCCAAATTGGAACAACAGTTTTGCACTAGCTGAGGATTAGACTGGCAAAATTACATTGATTTCACAAAACTTTGAGTCCTTTCAGTTATGTTGGTTTTCACAGCAAAACGTTGAGGATTGTCCAGCATCCATCATAGCCAGCAATTTGCTTATAGTAACTCTTCGCCTGAATTCTGTTTTGTTTCACAGTTACAAATTAACGAGGCCAGTTAATTGCCAGTGTGGCTGAAGACCGGATGAACATGCTATTGTGAGAATCTGATAAACTTAGCCATAAATATCTTTTAGAGAAACTGCTCTTCATGTCCACCGTCGAAAGAAATCAGCAAATATTACACTATTTTGGGGAATATGTGGTACTTATGTGATACCCACTCGCCACAGATGTTTCAGCAGCAAGTATGGTATTTATAGCTATTCAGTACTTTCCTTGAGGTTTTGCAAGGATAGTGCATCCGTAATGAAAAAGCACACCTAGACTGTAAAGAGACAAGACTCTCAAGCCACTTCTTTTAAGGTTCTGTATTTTGCTGTTGAAAATCTCATCTGGGGATACACATCCCTTGACACCGTACCTACAAAACCGATGATCGGTGCCGAGATTCCGCAAAGAAACTGCATTTCTTAGAAAAGTCACCTTTAGTTTTGTGACCTGGTTACAGACTGCTCTAATTCTGAGACAACCCTTAGCTGGACTCCTGGGACCTTGGGCAAAGGCACGAATTCCCTTCACCTCGAGCGGCCACTTTGCCCTGACAATACTCGGAGCATTGGTCTCCGCCCGTGGCTGGGGCACCATCGCTCCCTGCGGGGCAGCTCTGCCCTCGTCGGTGGCAGTATTTCCCAGAGCAAAGCTATGTGCCGTGCCACAGCCAAGAATTCCTGCAGGCACCAGCGTGACAGAAACGCTGCCAGCTGCCCCCGGACCGCTGCGGGCCCCTCTGCGCGGGCTGCACAGGGCCGTATTTGGTATTCCTCGGTGAGCTCTGCACAGGGCTCGCACTGCTCCCAGATGGTTTCAGACCTTCGGATCCTGCCATCTCCCGGGGGCTCGGCACCGCCTCTGAGCCGTGCGCTCCACGCTCCCCGAGTGCCGCCCAGACGCCGGCAGAAGCCCCGTCGGGAGGTGCTGTGGTAGCGGTGCCCCTGCCCGGCCCCTCGCTGCCCGGCACACACTGCGCGCCCCGCACGGGGCTCTGCCAAGGGCAGCGTAAGCGACGCGAGGACAACGCCGGGAAAGTTTATTGTTGGCAAAACCAGGGGGCACGGGCTGCACGCCCGCGTCCAGCGGCCCCAGCGCGGGTTTCCAGCCCAGCGGCCGGCCGCCCTCACCGAGGAGGAACCGGCCCGACGCCCCGCGGGCGGCCGGGAGCGGCCCCGGCCGGACCTCTCGGCTCCCGGGAATGCCCGCGCCCGGCAGAGGGNGGCGGGGAGCGGGGGCGGCCGGAGCCCGAAGGGCGGCGGCGGGAGCGGGGTCCGGGCGCAGAGTTCGGCCGGGTGGGCGCCCCCTACCGCGCTCGGGCGGTGGCGGGAGGGGCGGGGCGGGACGTACCAACAGCCCCCCGGGGGAGGACGCCGTGATACCCCCCTCCCACCAGCCTCCCGCGGCGCCCTTGATGCCAAGGGGAACCCCCCGTTGCGCGGGGCGCGTCTGAGAGTCCCACAGAGCGGGGCGGGAAAGGCAGGGGAGAGGCGACTCGCCCTGGGACGGGGGGGAGGTGTGGGGGTCGCGGTGGAGGCGCCTGGCACACGCGTCCCGCCTTCCCCCGCTCCCCCCCCTCCCTGCGGCGGGGGGTGCGGCCCGCTCTGAGAGGGCGGGAGCGGCGCGCCCCGCCCCGCTCAGTGACACAGGCACCGTGTGGGGAGGCGCCGGTGGCGCGGGCAGCGGGACCGGGTGGGACTGGCCGGGCGTCGTAGCGGCGGCGACTGCGAGCCAAGCCCGGAGCATGGCAGGGGCTGGAGCCGCTGCGGAGGCTGCTGCTGGTTTCCCTCCTTCGCCGCCTCCTCCCGCCCGCCAGGAACTTTTCCTAGCGGCTGGTGGCGGTTCCTTCCCCCGGTGGTGGCAGCGGCGGCGGCGGCTGCTACGTTCGGCGGTGCCTCCTGGGCCGGGATTGGGGCTGCTGGGGCTGGTTTTCTCTCGTTTCTGCTGCAGTAAGTGGAACTTTTCCCCTTGGCGGACGGGTGAGGGGGGCGGGTGGAGGAAGAGGAGGAGAGAAACCCGAGCCCCGGCAGCGCCGGGGGACGCGGCCGAGTTGAGGGAAACTTTGTGTGGCGCCCGGTGGCGGGGAGGGGTGCCGGGGGCCGCCGGCCGCCCTCCGCGGGAAGAACCGGGCAGAACGTGGCCGGGATGGTGGAGGAGGGAGGGATGCGAGGCGGGGTCCGAACCGGAGCGTGCACCGCGGAGACCCGTGGACTCTTTCCTCCGGGAACATCCGCTGCGGCCGCCGCGGGGAGAGCGGGTGTCCCGGGAGGCCAAGTTTCCCTGGCGGTCTGGCTGGGGTGGCCGCGGCCCGGGTGGGGCAGCAAGGGAGGTTTGCTCTCCGTGGCTGGGGCTTCCCTCGGTGGACGGCAGGTTATCCGCTGTAATTCCCGTCCTGAGCGGCGGGATTTCGCTTGTTTGCGGGAATTCACGGGCGCTTCCCCCCCCTTCTCCTTTCCCATCCAGTAGGAAGGACACAAGGATCTTGGTGTTAGCCGGGTGCGCCTGGGGGGAGGAATAGTTCGCTCTTTGCCTCTGGCGATGTGGGCTGTGTCGTTGTTCCCTCTCACTGAGGGTGAAACCCGTGCTGGTTTCGGTGTTGGGTCGCTCGCCGCTGCCGCTGAGGTGGGATCGTGTGCTTACTCAACATCACCCGCATCCTGACCAGCTGCTGCCGGGGGCACCGCGGTGCGGGGCCCCGCCGGCCTTGGCGTGACCACCCGTAGGAAAATGCCATCACCGACCCCCCCTTCCCGTTCATCTTCCTGTGGGGAACAAACAAGCGACGTAGCAGTTGGAAACTGAGCAGGAATTTATTTATTTATTTATTTGTGTTGTACTGCATGCGGTGTAGTGTGCATAGTGTCATTTTTTACAGCAGCGGAAGATGAGGGGATAAAAGTAGACTTGGACAAGAGCAAATCGAAAACCCTCATCCTGCCGTTGTATTCCTAATGCAGTAATGAATAGTTGGCAAGGATATTTTATTATAGGAGACGCTGTGTCCCTTCCCTCTTTAATGAAGGAGGAACAAGTTAGAGGAGGTAGTCTCTGGAGGTTCATGTGATAAAAATACCCAGGAACGAGCAAGCCATGCCGCCGTAAAACACTTGTGTAGTATCTGAGAAATGCTTTCTCAGGGAGGGAGTTGAGGCGCTGTAGGATTGTGCTTGTGCATGTAATAGTCTCCCCCCTCTGGCAATGATGTAGCTTTCAAAAAAGATGATTGTTACTAAGTTTGTAAATATTGAGAAGGCATCACATTTCAAACTTTAAGGCTTGAAGACTTAGTTTTCATATGGTTGGCAAACTTTTTGCGCTTGCACTTTTCTCCCCTCCCTTTGTTCAGGGTTATTTCTGCTCTTTTGCAATTAAAAAAGTGAAGTTGCAGACTTGACATAACCTTGACAAGCTATTTTTACATCTAAATGTGAAGTTAATCGTAACAATGAAGCTAAAAGCATCTGTGCCTAGTGTCATACAGCGACTCAACCATTTTAGTCTTGATGAGTGTAATTCGGGTGTCAGTCTTCCCAGATTTTTTTTTTGCATAAGTTGAACTTGACTTATAATACTTCAGAATATCTGCCAGAAGCGGCAATGTTGTGTTGAAATAATTTTGTTCTTCGAGCACAAAGTTTTGAAGTATAATCTCTGGATAAAAGGGAAACATTGAAAAACTGCTTTGGACTTCTGGACTTTGAGGTAATCAAAGGGGAAGAGTTTTTTTGTCAATATCATAGGTTTTCACCTTGAAATTTCCCACGGTTGTTTTCATTATTTCTGTAACTGTAACATGTGACTATGAAGGAAAAATATTATTACTGTGGCTCTTAAGAGTGCTCATAAATATATTTTGAGCATGTTTACATGTTGGTGGAGCCCAAAACGGCTTATTACTTTTGGTTGCCTTTTGTCCTGCTACTCAGCCAATTCTGATAATGCTAGCAAAAGGAAGATTTGAAAATGGTACCGCAAAAAATCCCAGCCGTAGTAGAATAAAGTCACTACAAAATCAAATCAATTGTTATCCAGTCATTTTGATTGACAGTTAGAAACAATGATTTGAGTTGTAATTACTCAGAGAAATATTGCCAAAAACTTCTCAACACTCACACCAAAAAGCTGAAGGAGGGAAGAGAAGATATATCAGGAATCTGAAATAACAGCAACTTTTCTATTTTTGAGTAAAAATAGACCTGCTTTAATAAATGCTGCTTCTTTTACGAAAGCAAGACTACTGTCTTCAGGTTATATGTACAAGTACTACTTCCACTTCCCTGTCAAACAGCACACAGTGAAACTAAACTTACATGGTCAAACTAGTGTAACTTTGAACTAGGGGACAGTATGGCATCCATAAGATGCATCATCCTAACCTTTAATCTATAAAGTAACTTATTTTGCGTTGCAGCAAATATTTTCAGCTATGCTGTAAATGAGGACCTGTTTGCTACTAGATAACGAATTCCTTATAATTCCAGTGCCTCATTAGTTTGCACACAGTGAAAAGTTTTTTGCAAAATTATTTTGAATGTAAGCGTGAATTAAAAATAAGCAGAACCATAAAGTGAAGTGAATAGAAAGACATTCAAGATGCATTTTTCAGGTATTTTGTTGAAGAAATAATTTTTTTTCAATGTAAATTGCTGGCTATGTTAAGCTTCTCAGTAAGGCTAGATAAAGAAGTATACATTTCTTCTAAGATCCCAGTGAATTTTTTTTCTTAAGGCAGCCTGGAATACAGAACTGCAGACTGGTAGTAGAGCTGGAATGATTGGGTTATAAAGCTGTAGATAATATAAAAGTGCAGTGTACCATGTACAAAAATAATTTAAAAAAAATAAAATTCCCAAGTAGTTATTGACAAGAACCATATGACTAGAAACCTTTTTACTAATTTTTCAGGTGAAGTCATGGCAAATTAGAATGTCAAACAAAGCAGGTTACTAACCTGGAAATGGGAAGATGTAGTAGAGTAATCAGAAAGACAACAGATTGTGTTTTTTCCTCATTGTATGTTAGATGTTCTGTTAATAGTTTAGAAATCCATGTCTAAATATGCATTTATTTTTTGAAAATGGTATGGGAATAAATGCCCATTTGAACAGGTGTTTGGTGAAGCAATATGGCAGCAGTGAAAGAAGGAATAGGAATGCTATAGAAGGTATTTGAAAAGTTGGAATGAAATAGTGGTGAACCATGTAGTAGGTTAGGCAATGTATGAAACTGCTGTGTGAAGAAACAGAGCAGCTGCACTGGTAAGAGCAACAGATAGGAGAGTTTAAACCTGGATTGTTTGATAATTAACAAAAATTTTTTTTAAAGTTGCCAGAAGTTTGTCCAGCCTGTGCTTGAGGATAACTCATTGGAATATGAGGTGTGATCTTTTGAAAGAATTCTTAGCTGTTTCATTGTGTTAAGTCTGTCATTTTCAATGTTACTGTTACACTGTGGTGCTTTTGGTGTGCAAGAACTCACATATATATGAAAATGAAATACAATGTTATTTGAGTTAGGGTCTGAATGCTTGGAGTATGGTAAAAGAATTGTGATGGTTGTTTGGCCACTTGTGCTACATAAAAGTTGAACAGCTACTTGATTTAAACAGTGTTTCTCTCTTGCCTTCTTAACCTAATTTTATGTCATCAAATATGAATACTGTTTGATAGTGAAAAAAAAGGTAGTTCTAGCAGGATTTACTTTTTCTGAGATTAGAGAGTCAAGTATTCTTGGTCAAATATGGTCAAACCCAGGTTGTTTTCTTTCTGATCCCTTTTATGTAGTGTTGCTGACAGGGTGATGTTGAGAAACTAAGGACTGTTTAGTAGCAGGAGAAGCAAAAATATGTAAACTTTATAGAGCACCTGTGCCAGTTGATTACCCTTCAGGTGCCGGTAGTAGAGCTTTTAAGGTAGGCACAATCTGATGTAAATTGCATCTGATGTGAGAAGGGAAAAGGAGTTGGGAGTGTATTGCTTCAGAAAGCAGTGTGTGGGGCTAGTGAGTGGAGCATTTGTGGAGCTCAAAGGAAAAATAGGTTGGAAACTCTAGAATAAAAAGTCTGAATTTTAATTTGTAGAAACAAAATCTAGAGTGAATGAAATTAAGGTAAGAGAAAAACAAAACCTGGTACACAGAAGATCTTGCTAAGTGCCAGCTACCTGCAGTGCTCTTGGTAAATGTTGTCATTTTGTAGTGTTGATTAGGTTATCTGTTGAAGAGCAATAAACTTTGCATCTGGTGTTACACCTGCCTGTTGCTGTGGAGGTGGCCTGACCTGCTGTTGTGTGGCTGAATTCAGCTTTGTCCAAACGGCTCTTTATCAGAAGGTATGGCTGCAGACTGCTTGGATGTGTGTGCAAAGAAGTGAGAATGCTGAGATTGTGTGTGTTGTCTGCTTGCTCTGGAGCCCCCATACACTGCTTCTTAGAAGTGGCTCTGTAATGGCAAATTACTTTGCTTTAGCACTGTTTGTGTTTGTACTTCTTGTTTCCAGCTTTGAATTAATGTGTTGTATTGAATGAGGATTACTGGAACTTTTGTTGGTTGGTTTTTTTGCCCTGATGACTTCTGTTTCGATTGGTATGTGGATTGTTATGCAGAAGTTTGTCAGGAATTTTCTAAGGCAACTGATAGTTGGAAGTGACTGACCAGATTTGCTAAGTGAAAAATAGGTAGGGGTGCAATTATTTAGTTATTATTACTTTTTTTATGCCACATGTTCTTGGGTTTTGTGGTCATTAGATGTGGAGGGATATATGGTCTTTAAAGGTACCTTTATCCAAAACTCTTCTGTGTTTCTATGGTTTGTTTTCTTTAGGGTTAGCCTGTCTAAAACAAGATTTTTGAGCATTATTTGAAGGGCACTTGTATTCAGTGCCTCAGAGTTCATAGGTATCTGAAATGAAGTAAGGTATTTTATTGAGAGGATGGAGATGGTGAATTTTTGATTAGGCATGAAATAAGTTGATCAAGCTTTCTTGTTAAGGGTAAAGGGATCATTACTATTTTTTCCTGGTTAGAAAGCAGAAGGATTGCCTAGAAAAGAGTATTATCTGAGTATGTCAAGAATTCACAAAAAAAGCAAAGAAAGAAAAGGTGGGAATAGCTGAATGTGGAAAAAAAATGCAAGGAAATATATGAGAAGGAAATAAAGAGTGAGGTGCAGTAAAGGCTGTGTCAGGGGAAATAATTGTTATGTTCTGTCTCTGTCGTGGGGAGAGATGATAAAGCTGTTGGGTGAAAGCTTGTCTTGCTCGGCTGGATGTCCTGGGTGGTGAAGGTGTAAAACAGCGCATTAAAAGCAGGTGGAGGCTTGTATGAGTGAGGCTCCTGAGGGGGCTCGTGGACAATATTTGCATTGATTCTAGAAAAGGTGGCTCATGGTTGCTTATTACCCAGCTTAGTGCATAAGCTCATGATGAAGAGCTTTGAGGTGTAGCACAACTTCCAAGTCATGGTGAAAACACAAAACCAACTTTTTTATGTTATCCAATACATGAGTGCTTCAGGAGTTCCTTTGCAGGTAATTAACTCTCACACTTTGGTCTGTTTCAAATGTGAACCCAAAAACTGGTCTTTCTGTCCATAAGTTAGCAATAGAAGAAAATTAGCAGCAGGAATGAAAAAATCTTTCAAGTCTTAAAGCTTCTGTTGATGTCCTCTATCCTTTTACCTTGGTTTTTCCAAGTGTATGGGAAGGTAAAGGTAGGTAAAGTTTAGCATGTTATCAAGAAGGTCACTTTTAGTTCAGGTAATGAAGAGCAGTAACAAGCTTCCAGACAATCCTCTTTTATCATAGCTGCATTCTTTTGTTCAGTGTTTCTGCTTCTTTTCAGTTGTTTTTCAAGTAGTGTACAGGAGTAAAAGCAATTTTAATTTTTGAATAGTGTAAAATAGCATCCATTTTACTCTCAGTGTGAAGGCTAGCCAAATATAACTCTTGAGTTGACAGGGATACGAAGATTATCTGCAGCAGTAGACAGCTCTTGCCCATTTCCCTTCCCCGACCCCCTTCCCACATCAGATTTTCATTATCTGGCATTTAAGATAACATTATATGTCTACAGGGATTCATTGTTTTCTCCTTTTCCATTAGTCAAGGTTTGTATAACATGATAGCTCTTAAACTAGTCCTGGGATTAGTTTGTACAGAGCAGAATGTTTTGTGAAAGTGACTGTTGTTTTGAATACTTGGCAGGTGCTGGTGGTATCAGTGTAATGCAGTGGCATGTGCAAAATTTGGAGTCATTCAAATGGCAATCTCCTGCTAAAGGTGAATAAAGACTAGTCAAGCAGGTCTCCATAGCTGATATGTGTACAGATGAGTGGGAAAAAACCAACAGAGCTAGCTTGATGAATTTATTGGTTACTTTTGGATTTGTTATTTTTATTAGCCCCTCAGTTAGAAGATTACAGATTAGTGTTGGATTTAACTTTTTCTTACTCCTGTATTGCGTGGGCTTTCTTTGCCCACTTCTGTTGCGTTTTTACTTGAAATATCACCCATGCTGTATGTGGTGTATTGGTATAAGCTGAAAACAAATTATTGCTGGGACAAGCATAACCAAAACCAGCCTATTGGATGAAGAGATGCTGGAGAAAGCATATGAAGTTGACATGTTCAAGATGGGTAACTTAATTTCTTTTCAGTGTATATAATTTGGTAGAAAAACAGTAACTTTAGTCAAGTATAAGTTAAATCACATCAAATACCAAGTAACTTCTTCATAGCAACAGATTAACTTAGAGCAAGACTTCTGACTCATGTATAACTTGGGGTAATTTCTTTCCCCAAATTCCTTTAATTTCTCCAGCATCGACTGTTGGCCCTTGCCAGAATGAATAACTAACTCTGCTAAGGTTGATTGCTAACGGTTGGAGAAGGGAAGTCAAGAGCTGTTAAGCTTGATATAATTTCTTGATATATTTGTAAAGGTTGATAATTGCATTATAAAAACCCACCTCTCATCCCTTCACCAGTGCTGTGGTTCTTGTGTTTTAAACACTTAAACGCACTTTTGAGTTCAACAGATAAACTTTCTTGAAACAGAAGTAATGTTATTATGACTTCATTAAGGTACTGTATCATTTAAAAAGACACTGTAGTTCTAAAGTAATCAATTATGAGAAATTGATGGTTGTGACCATACTGTTAATCACTTTCTGGGAAATTTACATGCATCCTGTTAAGTTTTCCATGTGTTACTGGTAACTGAGGTAGCATAAAATAATCTATCTCTGGTAACTAGCAAGTGTAATACAGCCATTTATCCAGAATAGGGTGTATAGGATGAAGCATGCTAAGTTCTGTGTAGCCGTTTGAGGTAACAGAGGTAGTTCAGGCTTCTGCATGTGGCTTGTATGGTCTAGTTCAAATCCTTCAGGTCCCTTCCAACCCAAACCATTCTGTGATTCTATATGTATAACACAACTGTTAAGTTCAACAGCTGTAAAATAGTAAGGTTTTTTTTTATCACAATTGATGTATGTCCTGGTTTAGGGCAAATTTGGGAGAAAACCTCCAAAGGGGTTCCTCTAGAAAGCAAATTCAAGCAGCCCCTGCCCCAACTGGTTCAGGAAAAGATTTCTTTGGAGAAAAGTGGAAAAAACCTGTTTATTTAACAGGCAGAGCATTCCCAGCACAAAAAAAAGAACAATATTAAACAATAAAACCTCTCACTGCTCCGAAGAGATGACAAACTCAGAAAGTCCCCTTTGTGGGCTGTAGCTTGGCTCACTCAGTCTGTTATCAGTCCCTCTGGCACTGGAAACGCCGTGGCCCAGGCCAGGTCCTGGTGGGGCACAGGTGTGAGCTGCTGGTGCTCTTCTGGGTGTTCAGTCCAGAGCAGCTGCAAACAGTTCCAAGGGAAAGAAAAACCACAGTCCAGGGAACTTCTCTGCCTCAGCTAGCTAAAACTAACTGAAAAAAAAGCGAAGGAGAGCTCTGTCCCTCTGTCTGTCTGTTCTGCAGACACCACAGTCCAGGCACAGGAGTGTGGAGGAGTGAGTGCAGTTTCTGAAAACAAACTTCACGCTTCTTCTTCCCTCCCCTTTTGCTCTTGGAACCAGTCTTAAAGGTGCAGAACTTAATATCCAGCATAAACAGAACAGACGACTGGGGATACAAGCATCATAAAGTCACCCCAGGACTATCAATGTTTCCACCTGAATATTTAATTTTTGCTACCTCCTGATAAATCAGAACGTAGTCTTTTGCGGAGAAACAGATTTGTGTAAGCTTCATGGAAAATCTTTAAACGATTCTGCAGAGTGTTCTACCTTACAGAAAGAGGTGAGGACTATGTGACTCTGTAGAACTGTTAGTGAAAGCTTTTTTGTGATGAATTTCCAGAGCTACTCTACAGCTGTGTATTCTGAGTCTCAAGAGACATGGCTTAGGTATAATAAATTGATGTGGCTACAAATAGGTGAAAACTGCAGTGAAGTGAGGAAGAGCAGTTATGGTAGTGTCTCCACAATCTGAGCCTGCTGTGAAAAGAAGTCCTGAATTGATTGCTGTAAGTACATGGGACAAGACACCGGACAAAGGAGGAACATTGAGTGTTATTAACCTTAAGGGGTTTTTAATAGGATTTCCTAATATTTCCTTTTAGCTAAACTGGTGAGATATGTTTTGGGAAGTGGATTATTAGATGGGTAAAAATTTGTGTGTCCTGCTGAATTCAGAAGGTTCTGATCAGCTGTATGGAGTCCGTCTGGAGGCTTGTCACTGGTGGCACCAGTGCAGGGGCAGTTTGTCTGCATTCTGACCTCTCTTCCAGGTTGTGAGGCACTTAAAGCAAGTTTGTGGATACTGTGGATGACTGTGAGGGTCAATTCATCTGTTGGAGACTGGGGTTAATTGAGTGGGATGTCCAGAGGTCAGAAATAACTGTTAGAGACCTTGTAGAATTCAAAAGCAAGTGCCAAGCCAAGTCTCTCTTGGGGGGGATGATGCCATGCAGCAGCAGAGATGTGGTGCAGACTGGTGACAGGTACCTTTACAGGAAAGAGCATAAGGGTCCTTGTGGGACAGTACATGCCTTTGAGGTGCATAAGAGGAAGAGCACACTGGGCATGCTCAGCCAGTTGAAAGAAGCAATTTGGACCTCTACTATTTGGAGCTTGTGAGACTGCATCAAAAGTACCATGCACAGTTTTGTGCTCCCAAATGTGAGGCAGATGCTGAGGTGCCTGTGAAAGGTCACTGAGATGGGGAGTCACCACAGGATGTATGAAGAGGGCTGGAAGAGTGAGTTTGTTCAGCCTTGAGAAATGTGTGAAGTGAGGCATCCTAATTGCTGCTGGCACTGTTTAATAGGCAGTGAGAGGAAAAATGAAGACAGGTTCTCCTTAGCTATGCAAAGGGAAAGGATAAGAGGCAGCAGACACAAGCTACAAGAAAAATCACTATAATGTGTTAGCAGTATGTTTTCCCACACAGAGAATAAAGCACTGAAACAGGTTGTGGAATCTCTGCCTGAAAATATTCAGAACCTGACTATGGTATGACCCCTGAGCAATTTGATCTGACTTCAAAGTTGGCCTTGCTTTCAGTTGGGGATGGGATTGGATAACCTCCAGAAGTCCCTTTCAGTCTAAATGAGCCTCATAGTGTGCATGGGCAGGCACGAGCTAGTATACTATATTTGCTAGCCCTGGAAGAAAAGTAGAAGTAGTTGGAAGTCTTCTATTTTAGATTAAAATGTCAAAGTGAAGTCTGAAACAAGTTTTTCCTATAAATCAATTTTTTTCCTTAAATCAATCAACTGCTAAAAACTTACTTCAAAATTGGATCCCATTGTTACTTCCTAATGTAAGTTATATCTGTTGCAAAATTTGTTAAATAAAGATCTGAGTACATCTTTTCTGTTACTTCAATAAGTAGCCAGTAAGACCAGTCCTGTACAGCACAGAGCTGGGTGACAGTGTGAGACATACTGAAAATGTAGCTTAGCAGTAAATTGAGCAGCTATTAAACAGCATTCCCTATGCAGTTCCTGGACAAAAAAGGGTTAACTTTCTGGAATGGCCTGCAGGGAGCTGGCCTTAAGAGCTAAAAAAAAGCCAGCAGTGTCAGCAATGCAGGGAGCAGCAGGCATCCCATAACTTTGTAATGTAACTGGTAACTCATCAGATTTTTTATGGACAGCTGAGATTTGCTGCTCCTGACTAAATAAGTTTGTTTTATATTTCATTGTATGACCACAGTTGTTCAATATTGGCAGATAACAGGTAATTGAAAATGTCGATTGAAAATGTCAAGTTAATATTTAGCTGTCCTTCTGAAGTTGTTTGAAACTGCAACATTGCATAGTGCAAAGTACAGCCTCCCTCTTTACGTAGCGCAAAGTACAACCTCCCTTCTCTTCCCGCAGACCTCAGTTCTCCCCAGAGTAGGTGATGTGTGGGAAGACAGCATAGAAAAAGTGAAGGAGTGATCTGCTTAAGGCAGTCAGGGCTTTCCTAGGGATTGAAGGTCTTGTTCCTTCCTCTAGAAGGATGTCTCACACATGCATCAGTGTTCCTGACCAGTTTTTAATGGATTTCTGGTTTTAGTGTAGGAAGTACAGTGTGGGGGACAGGGAATGCTGCATGTTTACAACTGTTACTGAATGCTTAGAATTTCAGGTACTACTTACTAATTTCACAGAAAAGCCAAGAGAAACTCCCCAGAACACGAACCCCTGATAAAAGAGTTTTTATTTAAAGCAATTCAGAAACTTTGCTTGTGCAGAAGTGTTTGGTAGTTATGTGGACCATGTACATTCATACCACTAAATGCAGTGGGAAGTGTCTCTGATTCTGTGGTGTCCCTTTCTCCATTTAAAGTTGAAGTGATGTTCAGTTCTGTGTGACTTGAACTTTTACTTTATTGTTCCTACATAAAAGTAATAATCTACTAAAGACAAAGATGTTAATACAATAGTATTTTTTTATTTGCCTTGTTCTCCCTGAAATGGCTGAAATGCCGTAGGTAGTTGGTTTTGTGGTGATTTTTTTGTTTGTTTGTTTGTGTTAAGTTATCCCAATTCAGAAGGTTTCTGCTTAAAACTTCTTGGTTAGGTTAGGCGTTTTATAGACCTTGCTTTTCAGTATGGCACACCTTTAAATGTCGATAGTTTTGGCTTTTCAAAACCAGCCAGCATTTCTGGTGGTATCTGTCAGAGTTAATTGGGGCTTTTTTGTTGACTTTTCTTAAACTGTGTTGTATTTATACTGGATGAGCTAAGACAAAGGAAAGCAACCTGTGTACTCTGACTTCATTGGCTTCATTCATCTGAACTAAACAGTTCAGAAATCCTCTTTTCCACCTCTACATTTGAGTAGGTAAAATATGGCATAGTTCTAGGACCTGTAGCTTGAATGTGATCACGTTTTTGTTGGACCTTATGTCTGAACATAGTTGAGCAGTAATTGGGAATTTCAGAAATTGACAGTTAATTGGCTCTCTGAGTCGACTTAAGTTTGCTTTGATAATGAATGGAGAGGTGGAGTCTGAGAAGTGCAGTGTAGTATTGGAAGTACAGAAAGTATATATGTATGGAAAATTAAGTTACTGAGTAACAAAATTACAGGCACAAAAATATGCTAATTCTTGGTTTATATCTTCATTGCTTCTCCTAGCCAGCTGGGTTGACTGTCATTTCATCATGTGTGGCATGTAGTCTTATAATTAATATGTAAATTCTGGCTGACCATTGCAGCTTTCCTGTGCTGCCTGGTGTAAGTACTGTGAAATGCATGAAGTATCAGGTATTGATTAATTGGACTTCTCTAGTCAATGAACTTTCCCTGAGGATCAAGGACTACTGAACCAGAGGCAGGGTCTGTCTGATGAAGTAAGGTGGAGGGTTCTTTTCCAAAAGCATTGCTAGCTTCTAAGGAGGGTTTTAAACTATGCATGTTGAGATGGCCTCTGATTTTTTTGTAATCTGAAGAGAAGATGCAAGGAGCAATCAACAAGTGTCCAAGGGGGATATGATGGAAGTTGTTTTTATCCTTTCCCTTGTAAAGGCAGCACAAATGAGCACAATTGCAGACTTAGGATCTCACTGGGATTGCAGCAATGTTGTGGAATAGCTTGCATGACTGGAGTCATGCAATTAGCTGGATTTGTACCTTTCAGGAAAGGCAGGCTGGCAAGGTGAGGAAGAGTGTCTAGGATGCTTGGAGCTAGATTGGCATGGCTAAACAGAGAGCTGGAATTCAGGAAAAGGAGAGTTCATGAGCCTCAGAAGCTGGGGCAGGCAAGTCAGGAGGATGTGATATTTGCAGGTGGAAAATTAGAAGAGCCAAAGCCCAACTGTGACTTAATCTGGCTACTGCTGTAAAAGACAGTAAAAAAAATTATTTTTACGAACACATGAGCAACAAAATGAGGGCTAAGGAAAATCTCCATCCTTTATTGAATGTGGGGTGAGACAGTGACAAAGGGTGAGGTACATAATGAATTTTTTGCCTCAGTATTTATTAATGTTAAGACTAGTTGTTCTGTACCAGAGCAACTCTGGTACCCAGACCTCTGAGCTTGGAAGACAAGGATGGGAAGCAGGATGAAGCCTCCATAATCCAAG
Organism: Promerops cafer; assembly: GCA_013398275.1. Classification (NCBI taxonomy): domain Eukaryota; kingdom Metazoa; phylum Chordata; class Aves; order Passeriformes; family Nectariniidae; genus Promerops; species Promerops cafer. Next base: position 376,983 of record VZSE01006113.1, on the reverse strand, counting down.
AATAAATGGTCAGTGACCTGCTGTGTCATCTAGACACACACAAATCTATGGGGCCCGATGGCATCCACCCAAGACTACTGAGAAAGCTGTCAGAAGTGCTCACTAAGCCACTTTGAATCATTTACCAGCAGTCCTAGTTCTAGTTCACTGGAAGTTAGCAAATGTGGTGTCCAGCTACAAGAAGGGCTGGAAGGAGGATCGAGGGGACTACAAGCCTGTCAGCCTGACCTCAGTGTGTCAGGGAAGGTTACGGAGCATGAGTGCCATCACTCAGCATGTGTAGATGTGGCACTTAGGGACTTAGTTTAGTGGTGGACTTGGCAGTTGTAGCTTAATGGTTGGACTCAGTGATCTTAAAGATCTTTTCCAGCCTAAACAATTCTGTGGTTTTTAAGTTCCACATCTGGTCTGAGGTAACTCCATTCAACAGCATTGGCTGTGGTCCAAGGGACTGGAGGGCAGCTTGGCAGGCACAGGTATAGAGCCCTGGTGAATGACAAATTGAGCAGTATCAGCAGTTTGTCCTCACAGCAAGGAAAGGAGACCTCATCATGGGCTCTGCTAAGCATGCCAGCAGATTGAGGGGAAGGGATCCTTTACCTCTCTTTGCCACTGGAGCACTGTGTCCAGTTTGTGACTCACGGTACCAGGGGGACACTGAGCTACCAGAGCAAGCCCAGAAGTGGGTTACTGTGTTGACTGGAGCACAGGGTCTGGGAGCAGAGCCTGCAAGAGCTGGGCCAGATCAGCCTGGAGAAGGGAAAGCTGCAGGAAAGGAGCCCTTATTTGCCACCTGATGAGAACGTATCAAGAACATAGATCAATGCTTTCTTCAGAGATGCTGCACACAAGGGAATAAGAACAAGCTGGAGTGTGGGAAATCCTGAGCCAATATAAGGAACTAAAACATCTCTGTGAGGGAGAAGGTGCCCAAAATATTTGAGGAATCAGTGTCCTGTGGTGATATTCCAAACTTGACTGGATGAATCTTCAAGCAGTCTGATGTAACTGGCCCTGCTTTAAGCAGGACTAAGTGGCCTCTTGACATCCCTTGCCACTTTACATACATGAAATCATTATTCTCTACATCAATATTAGAGCTTATTTGACTTTGCCAATGATAACTGCATTATGAAGAAACCTGTACCTAGGAGTTCATTTGTGTTTGTGGTAATTGCTGGGTGACCTGGTTGGACGTGATCACTATAGCTTACATCAGTGTTTGGCATGACCTGTTGAACACTTTGGAGATATCACAGGATTTCTGTGAAAGTTTGATTGGTTGGGTTTTTCCCTGCCCTCTACAGGCTGGTACTGATGAATAGTGATTCCTGTGACTTGATTCTGAATGCTACAGTCTGACAAATAAAGTCAAGAATATCTTAATGCTCATGATTTAGACTCTAGGATAGACATGAGCTTTTTGGGTAATCTAGCAAGATGCACATTATAGTTACCCTCATGGTTAGGATGGCAGCTTTTGTAAATACCATTGTGTAGTAGAAAAGTGACTTGCTACTTTATAATGAAAGAGAACAAACAGCAATGACAAGAATCCTATAGTGAACACTTTGTATTGTATTTTTTGGTTCTGAGTTGCCTTTTTTTTTTCCTGTTAGTCTGTGAAATGGCAAGTTTATTATGTGGTAGCACTGAAACAACAGCCATTTAACTTGGAAGGAAAGCTGGTTTTTGGACTGGGTTGGCATCGGGAGCACCAACCCATGTTTTTGCAAGTTTGTGGTTAGGGGGAACAGAATATGCTGCTATGTATAGGTAACTTCCACGTTTTGAAATTAAGCAGAAGTGATGGACAGTAACTTCTTAGCCTTCTGTGATATTTAGTGCTCAATCCCTCACCCCCAATTTCTCTTCCCCTCAACAGAAAAAAATAGGTGGATCTTGTAATAGCATTAAATTGCTTTTCTAAATAAAGAATGGAGAGGTCTGGAGTCTGGAAGGAAATGGCAGGGTATTCATCTGACCAGACCATTTAACAGTCACCGTGGTCTGGGAAGTTTTTCTGGAAGAGTGTGTGGTGGAAGCTATAGTTGTAGGTGATGCTAGAGGATAGTAGGATCTTGTCTGTTGCGTTTCCTGGAGTATGGGGTGCCCTAATTATATATAACTACTAGTTACTCATAGCAAATTGGAATATAGGTGAGTTACAGAGTTTTGAAGTACCTTAAGAAACTGAGGGATTGAATAGTTAAGCAAGCTGAAGTGTTGTTCAGTGAGGCCCATGAGGCATCCTTTGTGTAGGAGAGTATTAAACTTTGTGTATTAATTATTATAAATATAAAATATTTGTACAATTGCAAAGAAGGCCTTGAGTATGTGATGGTCAGTTCTGTGAGCTTTGCCAGAGGTCTGGTTTGAAGGAGCTGCCTGTACAAGGTCTGAACTACGCAGTGCACTGTTCGGAAGCATGTCCTCTGTCACAGTGTTGTATTGGCATCTTCTCTGAAGTGTATGCAGCTGTATGAAGCTGTAATGCAGCTTTGAAATTTTTTAGCTCTGAACAGTATACTAGAATTGAAACCTAAGAATAAACTGATGTCCAGAAAGTGTCAATTTTTGTGTAATGTGTGACGTCTGTATCATGAGAGGCAGTTTTTATATAGAAGTCAGAAAAGCTGAAGCACTAGCTGACTAAGACTACGTGATTAGGTGTTCCTGTGTATCTCCTGAATGGAATTTCTTTCATCACCTTGAACTCACAGCCCTGCAAGTAAATGAAGAGATTGAGCTTTTAAAATAAATTTTAAGCAACATTAGCGTTATGTCTAAGAATAAGGTTATAACTCAACTTATTATTGAACATGCTCAGAATGAGTTACTTTTCTCAAAACTGAAAGCTGTCATTTCTCCCAAATCTTACTTGTTGCTGAGAATAAGACTTGTTTGTAAGGAGTGATTTGAGGATGCCACGGTGACTCAGCTGAGGACAAACTGAGGCTAACAGATTTCATGAGGAGTTAAATATACAGTTTTGAAGAGTTAAAAGTTTTTAACAAAGCACGTGACAAAAGATTAATATCTGCTCGTGGATCAGAATTTAAAAGAAGTGATAGAGGAGACTGATCACCTGCTGTGAGCTGGCTGTCCCTCTGATGAAGAGGGGAACTTTTACTGAAAAAAGTAACTAAAGGATACAAACTGAAGGAAATGAGAAATACATTCAATAAGACAGCTGCTTCTTTTAACAACTTGCAATATTCAAGTTAAACCAAATGCAAGCTGACCTGAGGATGAAAAAAGTATCTGAAAGTGCTCTGAGTATGTGTTAGCTGAAGGTACTGATGCTGTGTTTCATAATGCATTTCAAGTTCTACTTACTGAGCATTAAAAATGAAATGGATTTGCCATTCTAGATACCATCAATGTTAATTTCTATTTTGTGTTTTCCCTATTTCGTTCGTGTATAACTGGGTTGGTCTCTTGATTTGCAAAGGAAGTGGAGGATAGTCTTAAACACAGTTGAAGAAACAGCAGGTTTCTAGAAAGAGGACTGGAAATGAGGCTTGTAAAAGCAGTGTATTCTGAAGTCTTCTCACAGTAGTGAGGTCTGGGTGAGCCCAATGGTCATGCTAGAGCAAGTGGTATAAGTGTATGGGATGGAATGTTGCAAGTTCCTGAAATGAGAACTTGTCATTAAGTCCTTCACCGTGTGTGTCATATTGGCTAACAAGAATTTTAAGGAAGACTGGATTATTACTTTAGTAAAAATGTCTGTTAATCTGAAAATAACTAAGCCAATAAAATCCTTGATCAAGTGCAGGATGAGCTTAGGAGTTAGTTTGGGAGTTTGTTTTCCTTTAATTACTAAATATCAAACCTTTCTAAAGGGTGTGGAGGTTTGTCGTTTTGGCCAGGGTGTTCATTTGAGGAATTCATGTCCTGTAGCATCAAAGGTTTGCTTTATTTCAGTGGGCTTGGTTGCTTTTTTTTTGGTGCTTCTGTTTTTGTTTTTTTATACTGCTTTTACTGCTTTACTGGTTTATCTCCTTCCTGATCTTTGCAGGCGTTCTCTTTTTGCAGTGTAAGTATTTTCGGACCTTTATCGGGTTACCTTTTATGAGAATAGTGAGTTCTTCCAGTCCTTTCTTGTGGGTCATGTTTTCTAGGCCTTTGAGTACACTTCACTTTCAGACTCTCTAAATGGCTAGTAAATGATGTGTGCTGTTCAAGCTGAACAACTCCAGATGGAGCCTCGCTGATGTTGGCTAGAGCATATACTTGTATATTAGCATATTCTATAGTGTCACTTTCAATTCTTGAGATGTAATCACCATACACTTGCTGTAGCTTTCAGAACACTCTTTGCTCTCTAACCAGTTATTTAACATCCTCAGTGTGTTACTTAGACCTGTTCTTGCTGGCTGCTAGTCTAATTTGGACCCACTTCAGCTTGAAAGTATTTTTCTGCCTGACTGGGAAAGATTTGTTAAGTGTAACTTCACTTGTTTCTCTGTGTATAATGCATTAGTCATCAGCTCCACTAATATTCAGATGTACAACTCTCCTTTTGATCTCCAGTTTTCTGTTAAATATTTTGGTTGTGTGTTTAAACTGGATGCCACATAGGAGGACTTCAACCTTTCCCACCAGATCAGTTTGTCAGAACTATTGACTCATCTTTTGTGTTTCAAAAGATTTCTAAGATCATCTGGAACTCTTTAACAAACTTCCAGTAAGATGTTTGAGTTACATTAAGGACTGCTTGTTTCAATCTCTTCTGCATATTTATACCTATTGCTCTGATACTTAGGGATTTGATTTTATTTAAATGGGAGTATGAAGCATTTTGTGGTTGTTAGGCAGTAGTGGTGTGTTTACAGATAACTTTTGAACTACTTGTTTACTCTTACTACTAGTTTTTTGAGGGAGTGGGACTTGAAATGAGATGTTCTCTTCCAGTCCTGCTTTTGAGCCTGGCCCATTTACTGGAAAAAGAGTACCTCATTGTCCTGGTTATTTCCTTTTAAAGGAGATGGGATCGGAAGATTGGTGAAACAGAGTTGGAAATATTCATTACAGAAGAACTTCCAGCCACCTCACAGCATGCCTTACTTATTAGTTCAACATGTTTTACAAACATCTGAAAGTTTAGTGTCAGGATAAACATGTAAGTCTTAATTTGCTGTGTGTTAATATGTGTAAAAGATTATAATGTAAGGACATGTAAAATGGACATTGATGTTAATATGGTCTAAGTCAAAATTCCACACAAAGTTTTAAAGTTCACGGGACTTTGTAAACATTAAGTGAGTAGTTTGATTTAAAGTTTCAACCTTATAAAATTGGCCTTCTATGAGTGTCTTTCCTGACTCCATTTGAATCATGAGCCTAACATTCCTTTTTAACTTCCTCTAATGTCTTAGATTGTCCTGCTGCTTGATACTAAAGGTCTGTGCAGCGTGGCGGGAAGCAGAGTATGCAGGGGCACAAGTGCTGTCTTACATGGAGTTAAACTAGAACACAAGCACCAGTTCACATGTGAAAATGGCATTCTGAAATATTAATAGTGGGTAACAGCCATGTCTGACTTCAAGGGTAGAGCTTTTCTGAAGCTCCAACTCCTGACTGTATGAGTTGCGCTCAAGCTAAGGTTAAATTCTGAGTTGTAACTACTTTGACTTTGTGTTGCACTGGAGTAAAGTGTCTCTTTGAGATCTGTTTCTTTGCTTTCTGTGTTGCAAATGTCAGTCTTGTAGATAATTGTTTATTGTGGAGCTGAAGAGGTTTGCATACTTTGTCATCTTTGACTCCTTTGTGTTAGGATGACAGTCTTGCATTACCTGGCCTTTTAACAGGCAGTGTGAGTCCTCTCTCTGGGCTCTGGATGCTATCTTATGAATGGTAGCTGTAGCCTTTCCAACAATTATTTCTGTTCTTTGCTCCTTCTATGTAGATACACAAGTTGATTCAGCAACTAGAAGGAGATAACAGACAGTCTCTTCCATCAGCTGTGGGAAATTAAGGAGCAGAGTAAGAAAAGCCTCCTGGCTGCATGGTGTGATATCTTGTCAGCTGTACCCTTAGGAGCAGCCAGATGGAGGTTTAGAGTGTTTCAGAATGCTGCAGAACATCCTGTGATAGTCCTTAACTGAGAATCCATCTGTCTGGAGCTTAATGTTAGTGAAACCCTTCAGCGACAGCTAACTTTTGAGACAGCACTGAAATTGAGACTGACCTCTTCATGTAGCTCTTGTTGCCAGTCTTTGATTTTTAGGTTGCTTGCAAAAGGTATAACTTTGTGCAACTTTAGTTTTTAATTTTCAACTAGAAATTATATTCTCCTTTTTATGGTTTTTGTAAGAAGTCAGGCTATGGTCACTTAGAGGAGAGCTGCTCATGTGATAAGTCAAAACTGAAACCTTGTTTTGAGCCATTTGCGGGTGTAGAAAGTTAACATTCAGAAGTTAATAGAACCATTTCCAAGTGGTGGATTTGCATGAGTTACATCATAATGTTTTTAGTTTCCTGTTGGTATTAGAGGAAGTTGAGCTCTGATTTAAAAAATAGAATCCCTTGAACTTTAGTAAAATGAAAAAGCAACCTGAGAGAGCCTGAGAATTTCAGTAGTCTTGGCTCCAGACTATGGAATTGCTATGCCTCATTTCACTGAAACTTTTTACATTCTGGTAGGCTTTTGTATGCCTATTATATTGTGTGCTAAACACTGAACAAGGTTTTAAGTTTTGCTGTCTGAGATGGAAGTAATACATCCCTGGTTTTCTTCTTTAAAAAAATAAGGCAAGTACTGTACAAAAAAAAAAAGGGGGGGGAACTTGAGCTGAGTCCTGTAAATGCAATGGTTATAGAAGCTAATCTCATGCTGTTCTTGATCTCAGCTCACTTGCCCCCCAAAAAATGGTTGACACTCCAAGCAAGGATTGTGACAAAGCAGATCCTTAGGTGAGAGTAACACTAGGTTATAATACTATCTCTTTGATGTAAGTGCAGTTTTTTCCTAAGTACTTGCTTAGCACTTCTAATGGGAAGCTAGTGTTGAGGCATTTTGTACTACTTCATCTTGAATCTCTTCCATTCCTTGGTTCTGATCTTTTTTGGACACAGTAATTTGATTGTGCCCTGGTGCTCAAAAGACACACTGACTTCTTCCCAGTCATTTAAGCATATATTTTTATAAAGCCTCAAGTTGAAGTTTCAGCTTGTTTTCTGCAGTGTCTTAAAGTAATTTTCTTTTCCAGCAGAACAAATCTGAAAATGGCACTAGATTTGTGGAGCTGTACTCATTGCCTGTGTTGCATTGCCACTTGTGATTGACTGAACTAATTCAGAAGGTTAAATCAGGAAGAGAACAAGTGAGTTTTTGTAGGTAGGGGTCTTTTAGGTACCTGATGAGTGCTGACACAGGAGGAAGAGGAGGAGGACTGCAAGAGTAAGCTTTCTGATGTCAGCTGAAATTAAACTGACCAAACAATAATGCTTAGCCTGACTTTAAGGGTGTTCCTTGGGAAGTTCTGCTGACATAGCAACTTGGTGTCAGTGAAATGGGATGTTCTTGTTGTTTTGCTCCATTCTTGATTGGAACTCTTCTGAGTTCCCTGCAGCTAGTTTGTGCTAAGGCCACATATACCCATGAGCTGTGAATAACTTGCTGATAGAGGAGGAAAAATTCTGTTTTATGCTCTTCTGTAGTTTGGCTTTGTCTTGTGGAAATAGTTGGCAGGTTGTCAGAAATCAGTGGCTAGAAAGGGTCAGTATGCTCACCCTGTCTTGCCAGAAGTGTGCTGTTAAGTGGGTAACAAAATGCATTGCTTTTATAATCAGACTCGTGCATGGCTGCTTCATATAGAAAATCTAAATCTGCTGTTCATTGCAACAAATAACAAGCCTGTAAATGTGGAAAGTATTCCATAGCATGAATACTTTGTTGTGTTATGAAGGTTGTCGTGTAATTCCTCAGTATCTTTTTTTCAGTTGGTGGTAGAAGCTTAATTCAGAATTGATATTGATCATATTGTTATCATGGTCAGTATTTGATAGCACCTAGTTCTGTGGCTTTTAATGATGCTAGTGAGTCCTAGGGATCTTTTTGTTTTGTTTACTCTTTAAACATTCTGTCAAGTTACATGAGTAGAGTCAGTACCTTGCTGTTTCATGTAAGATTCTTGGCTTTATTGCCAAGCGTGGCATTGGATCACTGTGATCAAAAATCAGTTAGTGCATAGGGACTGAAATCATGTTAAAGTGCTTGAGATGGCAATCTCATCAGGCTGCATGTGAAACAGTACAGGACAATCTTACGTATTCCAAGGGAGCAAAAAGGAAAGGGAAGGCAGATGTGTAAAAACTTGGACAAATAAAAAGAAAGAAGTAAGAAAACCTCATGATGGTGTGTTTACCTTGCAAAGTTACAAAACATCTTGATTACTAAGTAAATACAAAGTGTATCCATAAGGTTTGTTGAGAATGACAGACTTCAGTATTGTGAAGGTGAAGCAGAGAAGGTCAGATTTCAAGAGGAGGAGGGCTAGGCCTCATTAAAACAATAAATGTATGTCCTATGTGCCAGTACTTTGGATCAGTTAAGGACCTGAATAGTGTGGTCTTGAAGTATCTTGTTCTTCAGAACCTTGTGCATTATAAGCCTCTAAATGTGTTACTTTGGAGGAGACATGTAGCTCATTATTCAACTACAATCTGTGAGCAGAATACTGACTCTTGAGTGGAAGTCTTTATGTCAAAGGAAATACTTAAGAGTTGTGAGGCTTGGAGAGCCCTGAATATCTGCATGGTAATTAGCTTGCTAGTTTGAACTATTAGCTTGATTGCTCTGCAACTACAGCTAAATAATAACTGGATGGAGATTAAAACAAGAGATACTGTTCCAAATTAAATATGTGGCATTGGCACTTCAGATTTAAACTATTAAAACACTTTGGAGTCTGTATACTGTGGTATGAGCTGTATGTAAGTTCATGTTAAATGATTTGTAGACAAGTTGATTTTTTTTTTGGTCTTTGGAGTCTGAACATGTCAGAAGTCAGAAGATGAGATAAATGTAAAAATGTAAAATTTGGAGTAGTGATCTGTTAGCTCTACCTCACTTGCTGGAGAAGGTGAAGGAAAAAGACCTAATTGATCAACATTCTATAGCTGCAAGTGTGTTTATGTCTATAAATATATATGGGTCCTGCTCAGTTGAGTCTGTAAATCTTGAAAATAGCAGCAATGAAAAAGTTTGACTTCTGAAAATATTCATGTAATTCGTGTGAGAACACAACGTTCTCATGGCACAAGTGAGCTGTTAGAAGTATTCCTTGGTGGGAAAATTGTTGAGTATTGACTTTTTAAATGTACAGTGGTCATCTTTGTGTAGCTAAAGCCTCCAATTACTGGGAGCAGAGTTGTCAAAAAAGTAAAAGGAAGCAAAAGAGCTCATGTGTTCAGTTAACGGGGATGTTTTTTCAGTTCAGTTTCTTACCTTCAGAAGTCTGAGCAGTTTTTTTAAGTTCACTTGTGGGGCTTTTCTATACTAAGTTGTTTGGGGTTATATACAGCTAATCACTATGCTAAAGTTTACTATAGGTTAAATTCAGTAGATTGAACTGTTGTAGAAAGCTGATTCCTGAATGAAAGTGTGTTTTTCTTTGCTTAATTTATGTTACAGAATATGTATATCCTGTACATTCTGCAATACATTTCAGAAATGTAACTTGTGAGCCTTATTTATGAGGTAGAAAGCAGTAGTCAAATACTTTTTGAGGAACATTCTACCTGGTGTTTAAATGTAGCAATGGCAAACGCAGACAAAGTTTGGGCAGAACTCTGTGCATGCTGGTTTGCAAATAGTTGCCCTCTTTCCAGTGTCTGTCACAATAACGTGTTAGATAACAGGCATGAGAAGAATAGACAGAATGTTCTTGCACTACTTGTCATGGCAGATAATCTCTATACGAAACACGTTACTTTTTTTTTTACTTTTCTTGCTATTTTTTGTCCCCTTACCAGCCCCATTTAGCAACTGATATATCAACAGTATTGGTCTAAATATCTGGCTTAATTTGACTTACTTGTGTAACTTAAGGTGTTCATACTATTGCTGTTAGTCAGTAGTTTTATATTGAAGAAATCCATAGCTAAATCACTTTTTTGGGTGACTTCATTGACTCAGAAATGGTTTGAACAATGAAAAATCAATTGATGGGAATCGGAAAGCTTTTAACAATGGACTCGTAAATAAAGGCTTATAAGGACTTCTTTCCTGAACACATGGCTTGCCTTTTGTCTGAATTTGGTGAGTGACAAGGCAGCTCATGTCTCAAGTTGAATGACTTCTTCTGGCTTATGAGAATGGGGCTAATAAAATTTATACTCTACTTTTGCTTCATTGGTGAACTTCCTCAGTAACAGCTTGAGTACCGATTTGGTATCGGAAGAGAGAATCAGAGCATTTAAAATAGCTCTGTTAAAATCTGAGCACAGGAAAAAAACATTGTGGACTAAGACTTTGGTTCTTTTTCATCAGGTTAGTTTGCTCCAAGAGAACTAATGAGTGAAGTTGCTGGAGCATCTGTTTGGTAAAAGAAGTTGTGAATCTGTAGTATACTGAACTGCTTTGTCCTAGTGGATTTCCTTTTTCAAAAGGAGGGTGGTGTAAAATGCTGAGCTCAGAATGTAGTTGCTACTGTGAAAGGCATTTTAGGTATTTAGCAGAAATACATTGAATCCTAGGCAAGCACTTGACTATGCTACTCTAGCATATTTACTGTTTGAGACAAGGTCTTGGGTGAAGACACCACCCTCCCCCCCACCCCCCTCCCCGCTACACTGAAACAGAAAGATTGCATATGTATGATGGTGTCTTCATTAGGAAGTCGGGTAGGAAAGTTCAAGTCTCTGAGTGACTGTCACTGTAAAGGTGGAGTGGTTTGTGGGATTTTGATGGGGGCTTTTTTTGTTTTTTTAATTGTTGCTTTGCTTTTTTAAGTATTTACTGGTATGGTAAGTACTAGAAGTTTCACCTATTTCTATTTATAAAAGATACAACTTAATAAAGATTATTTAAGGAGAAACACACAAGTGCAGTAGTTTAACTTAAGTTTTTGCTTGATGCTCTATATCAGTAATCAGACTGCTAAAAAGTACCATGTCTTGTTTTTTTGGTAAATCTGAATTCACTAAATGTTCATATCTAGTTAAATTTCCAGAAGACTGTTAGACCAGTTACACAATTGTCAGGTCATTTTTATATGAAGTTGTGTATTAGTGGTAGTATTCTCTGAAAAATGATTATGTGTTCCTTGCTTTGATGTTTTTGCTTGAAATACATTTATGTAGTATTTCCACACCGTTGCAAATCAGTTAATCAGAAAAAAGCTGGAATTCTCTTCTAAAAAGGTAAGCTAATTAGGGAGGAAGGGTTGCTGTGAAAACCAAGTGATGTAACTTTCTGGTGTAGCAACTAACAATTGCTTTGGTTTTAGGTGCCTTAGCTGGACCAGTTGTTGATCCACATGTGACAGCAGTGTGGGGGAAGAAGGTTGCACTGAAATGCATAATTGACGTAAACGAAACAATAACACAAGTTTCTTGGGAGAAGATATATGGTAAAAGTGCACAGACTATTGCTGTTCATCATCCTGAATACGGAATATCTGTTCAAGGAGAATACCAAGGAAGAGTGGCATTTAAAAACTACTCACTTACTGATGCAACAATCATCTTAAAAAATGTAAGCTTTTCTGATGCAGGAGAATATGTTTGCAAGGCAGTTACATTCCCACTTGGAAATACGCAGTCATCAACAACTGTAACAGTATTAGGTAAGTCAGCTTCTTTTTGAAAGGAAAATTCTGCAAACTTACTATTAAGCTGAATTTTACCATTTAGCCCAAAAAAAATGCAAAATATATATTTGCTGGTCTTTCATTACAGGTGTGTTATTTTTACTTATGTCATAGAGGAGACTTCTTTTGAGTCTTACTTCTTTAGAACGTGTTATTTGACTGTCTAGTTATTAAAAATAAATAACCAGTTCCTATTTAGGCATTGTGCTAAAAAAACCCATTCAGTTTGTATTAGCACAGTGTTTTAAAGCTTTGACAGATAATGCTGATACCAGAGACTTGTGTATGTGCTGGGAAGCTGCTGAACTTGGCTTTGGCTACTGCCTTGGCTAAATTCCCTCAGTTACTACTGAGTAGTCACTGGTCTTCAGAAAAAGAAGATATTTCTAAACCCTGTTGATAACTGGTTGTCTCAGTGAATTAGTCTGTCATCTGTAATGAGGTTAGAGAGTTTCCAGTGAGGGTCGATGCCCCACACCTGGAAACATTCAGATGGGATTCTGCAGCAGCCTGGTGTAGTTGAAGGTGTCCGTGCTTATTGCAAGGGGATTGGACTGGATGATCTTCAAAAAGTCCTTACCAACACAATGCTATGATTTTATAAATGTGCTGCTAACATGATAATTTAATATAGCTGCTTGGGTTTGGTGATGCAAACTGTTCTTTGCACAGTTTAAATGTAAAGCAAAACTATCTAGATGACTGCTGGGAGTTGTGGGAAGAAAGTCAATTTAAGCTCTTGACTGTTTTTGGATAGTCATAATGTGAATATTTTATAGACTTAAGGGTTTGATTACACTAATTTTGTCCCTCTTGTTGAGGGCTCAGTATTGCTGTCACAAGGAATTAGTGCTGAAGTGCAAGTAACTCAGGTGCTACTGCAGTGTAAGATAAAATTATTACCCTGAAACTTGAAAGCCTGTTATTAACTTGCCCTCTCCTTACAATAGTATTCCTCTTGTACTAGTGTAGGGTACTCCTGCCAGGAGTCAAATGATGTTTTCTGTAGCTGAGGTGGTCTTGAATGAC
>VZSE01006113.1:8695-362053 GCA_013398275.1 Promerops cafer | reverse complement strand
CCCCCCCCCCAAACTACTAAAACAAGAAAACCTTAATAAGTTAATTATTAAGCATCAATTAGCAAACAGGATAAAGTACATAGAGAGAGAAAGCTTTGGGTTTTGAGGTGAGAGAAAATAAAAACTTGAAATAGTGTTTTGGAAAAAAGTTAATCAAGTACATGTCAGTTGTGATGAAGGGGGATGACAATTCCCAGTGTCGTGCTATTGCCAAGGAACTATGGAATTTAATGTCAGGAGGAAATAATCCTGTTTGTGTTGTAATCATGCCAACATCATCCAGACCTCCGGTGCCCAGTGTGCACAGAAGAATAGTTTTAATACTAAGAGAAGCATTTGGAAGGCTTATGAAGTACCTGAAAACCAAGAAGCAGCTTTTTGGCCTTGAAACTTGATGCAGTAGGATTTAAGGCTCTTGTCTGGATGCTGTATTATGTTCTTTTTCTGTAAAGAAGCATAAGGACTTGAGCAGCGAGAGATTTCTGATATGTCCATGGTGAATGTAAGGTGAGCGTAGAGTAAGCTGGGTTAAATTAGGTGGTGGTCATGAGTCAGTAAAAAGGCAAGATGGGCAAATTAGTTGAGACCTTGTGAACAACTGCACATCTAGCTTCCATACTTCAGCCATCCTGTCTTTAATATTCAAGTATAATTCACACCATAATGTTGCTTTAGATGGAACTCTTACACTGTGGAAGTAGGTCCTGCTTTTGGATTTTAGGGGATTGGTGGCTTCCTTTTCCACACAAAGTGTCGTTCTCACCATCTTTTTCATTTGGCCTGAATAGAGCATAATGTTTCTACTGAGTGGGTGAAGCAGCTTCTCTAATGTTCTCCTCTCCAGCTGCCTCTTGTGTCCTCCACCACCACCACTGTGGGCAGAGAGAGTCTGTGAAAATCACATTCATGTGGCGCACTGAACGGTCCTAGGATGAGAGGACTGCATATAGAAATTACACTTTCACAGAACAAAAAATTACTGCAAAAAAAATTCCAAAGCCCATACTTTGGGTAATCTCTTTCCCAAACTGAAGATGGTAAAACTGTTTTGCACTCTGAGAGATGAGATGCCAATGGCCCCTTGTAATTATGGATTCATTCACCAGATACTTCTTAATCCATGACTGAAACATCTAGAAAGGCCATAGAATAAGTAGCTGGGCTTCTGCTTGTTTTGTTTCAGTTTCTGGGACAAAGTAGTCCTGAATGATAAATTGTAGAAATAAGTATCCTAACAGCAGTTGTTTTCCATTTTTCAGTATGTGGCTATTTAGTTATCTTTGCAGTTGGTGTGTAGTACAAGAATCACAATTTATGGGAAGATGTGACAGTAAACATTTGTAATGTATAAAAAAAAAATAAAGAATGGAGACACCTAGGACTGGGAATGAGTATATTTTATGACACTGAGTAGTTTTGAGTAGTTCACCTTTGTGTCTAGTTGACAAGTGTAAAACAAAGTGTTACACAATGAACTCAAACTGACAAATCTCTGGTATCATTTGAGAAAGTAGGTTTTTTAAATTAGTCTATCATGCTTTCTGGCACTTGAAGACTTCTTTTTCTAAAAGTACAGTACTGAGTAGTCTGCTTTGGGTCTGGACATCTCTGCAACTGTTAAGAGTTCTTGTTTATTTATGTATTTATTCACAAAGAGGTGGAGGAAAAAATATGCAGTTGCATACTTTTTTTAAAGAAATATGAAAGGAATAGAACATATCAAGCTTTTATTTCCAGCTTAAATTATTGGAGTCTACAGTTTTGGCATGGAATGCTAATGATAGCTGGTAATTCAATTGATTCTACTGTTATGGAGATCTTGGGAAGGGAGGAATACAGCAAAAATTAGAATTTTCATGCATGTAAAATTCTAAATATAAATTTGGGTGTTTACTTCTGCATTTTGGTAATACTACAGAAGCTATTGAAGAAGTCTACCAGTGATTTGGGGAGAACAAGGCAGTAGTGTTCATGTTAAATCAGGAAAACCAAGTTGTGGGTTAAATAACAAAGCTATGTAATGTCAAGTTCTCCATACTAGGTTTTAAAGGCTTTTTTTGCAGATGAGACAATGCTTCATATGTAGATCAGCTCAGATATCTAAGCTTACTGCACAAAGCTCTAGCTGTTGCTGGTGTTGCAGAGCAGGGAATCAGATTTTGAAGGAAGCTGTATTAGAAATGCTTCAGATCTAGAAGAGGGAGTGTGCAACTTGGCAGAAAAAACCTGCTATTGGCTTATTTTCAGTAGGGTTACTAACAAATCTCAGAGGGTAGGCATTCAGAGAAACAAAGTAGAAAAGAGTTTGCTCTCAGTATCTACCCAAACAATCTTCAGTTTCATAACAACTTAAATTCTTCAAGGACTTCTAAGCACAGAACAGAAAACACACATTTTTATAAGGTTATCCATTTAATAGTTGCCTTTTCCTTGAGTGTAATTGAGCAAATAATAAACCAACTTGTTCAGACATGAGCAGTGTTAGACTGAGCAGAAAACAGTCAAAAACTGATCCTGGCACTGAATGGGCTGAAGCTGAAAATATTTGTTACCCAGTTATCTTTGGAAGGTAGAGGTAGTTGGAGAACTTGCCAGGTACAGTGAACTTTGCTCTATTCTGTTACAAGATGTGTCTGTGGGTCAGCTTCGATTTATTGGAAAGAAATTCCATGAACTAACTTTTCTCCTTCTGATACTGAAAGGCACAGAAGTTGCAAGACTTGTCTCTGCTTTGTGATTAGTGAGGGCTGATCCACTGAGGTGGATTCTGAAGCATTATGGTGAGTAGCAATGACCTTCCTTCAGAGGACTCCAGTAGCCAGATTAGAGCAAAAGACCAGGATTGTGGAATAGGCTGGTACACCACTGCAAACCTGTCCCTTACAGAACTGGTGACCATTCTAAAGCAGCCCAGCCACGGTTTGTATCTAAAGCACCAGGTAGTTTTTCTGACTTGGGTTGCAGCTGGTGGGTGGCTTGTACAGATTTGCTAAACCAGAAGGAAATTTTTTGGAAGTTTTTTAGTCTGTGGCTCTCAGCAGTAGACATGTACATGAGGAACTCGACTTCCTTTTAGAAAGAAGTGTTTCCCAAGTTTTTAAAATTTTGGAGTGAGCAGTGGCTTTACAAGGAGGTCACATCCTTTCATGTGCAGATTTCTTTAGTCTTAGATTTAGTATTGAGTTCCATTTTTTTAACTTTTAGAGGGATGCATACACAAGAATGTGTATGTATATAGGCAAAATATTATTTATACATAAAACAATGAATTTTATTTATATATAGATTACTTTGTATATCGATAACTTAGATACATTTTATATACAATTTTGTATTTCTGTGTACATATTAGATCCTTTATTCAATGTGTGGTGTGTCTATATGATAAAAATGCAGCATGGAAGTCATTTGTATCATAGTGATCAAGAAAAGCTTAAATTCTTAATGTTGGGTGCTAGAACACTGAAGTAGCTTTCAAGTGACACAAACTGACAGTATAGATTAATTCTTGAATGCTTGAAAATGTAGCAGAATCTAAGCTTTTTGAAAAAAAACCTGCAGTGTCATTTCAACCTAATACTTTAAGCTGTCTGTTGTCAGACACTGCAACTGGAGCACTGCAATTGGCATTTTGGACCTAACCACTCTGGAATTCCCTGTCAGTGCATTAAATGTAGTGAATGAGCAACACTAAACTTGAATGAGTGGACGAAGGGGGATAGTGTCAGCAGGCCAAAGCCTTGTAGGGCTATCATCTCTTGAGATATGTGTGGTCTTACATCTAGGATATCTGATTAACATGAGCATTTGCAAATGGATTAGATCTTGTTTAACTTTTAAGTACTGGCACTTTCAAAGATGTGGAGATATTGTTTAAATCTCTTTTTTTCCCCCTCTTTAGTTGAACCTGTCGTGAGCTTAATGAAAGGACCAAACCCTCTAATAGATGGTGCAAACAGGACAATAGCAGCCACTTGTACAGCAGCCACTGGAAAACCTGCTGCACAGATTGACTGGGAAGGAGGCTTTGGTGAAATGGAATCCACCTCTACTTTGTTTCCAAATGAAACAGTGACAGTTGTAAGCCACTATGTGATTGTCCCTACACGATTTGCAAGAGGAAGACACATAACTTGCATTGTGAGGCACCCTGCCTTTGAAAAGGAGATGCGATACCCTTACGTGTTGGACATACAGTGTAAGTATTCTGTGAGGTAATTACTCCTGGTATATATCTTGCAACCTCTCCCTTAATCACTGTATACCTTCCCCTGGAAGGAGGTGAACACTTTCTGCTCCAGGAAGATAAAAGAAATGAAAACTGTATAGAAAAGCTGTGGTAAGAGGCAGGTCAGGCAGGAGTAAAAGCCTAGGGTCTCTGTATCAAACATAAAGTCATGAAGCTAGAATAGTGTTGTATTTCTACTGTTTTGGATATTGAATCATGGGTAAACCTGAGGGCTGATCCATAAGCTGTTTATAGTGTCTTACAATTTCATCAGTACTGAAAAGGAATGCTAATGAAGATTCATGTTTAAGATGCTAAGTTGAAAATAGGTCTTGTGGTGGTCAATAAGTTATTTTCAGATTATTCACCAAGTTTTGTCTACTCTAACTAGCTCAAGGAAACAAGAATATAATACATACATGCCTAGCGTTTGTTATTCAGCTTCAGATTGCTCATATAATTCAAACCTGCACCAGGCTTCTTTAAAAAATGTATGGCTTTTAGAAGACATGAATACAAAGCAAGGTGGCTTACAATGTTTCTTAGTTAAAACCAGTTAAGACAAATAAGCTTCAGGCATGTGGTCCCTTCTTGTTAGACAGTGCATATATGAACAAAACCAACTATTTTCGTGTTGTTCCTTTGGTGTCCTGTCTTGATTGTGTGCGGCTTTAAAGTTCCTAAATCACAGAAGTCTGTCAGTTCAAGTAGAACAAATGTAGTGACTGGAAAAAGTAGACTTGGCTGTTTTGATTTGATGAGAATTTGATTTTGGCTTGGTTTTTTTCTGTTTGGTAAAGAATCACTTATTTTGGCATAAAATAGTGATTAGCACTGCTTTATTTTATTGATCTTGAAATGAAGTTCTAGATTAGAGGGCCATTGATACAGAAATAAAGTTGAAGCAGATTTGTATTGTCTCAAACAGTGAATAAAAAAATTGTTTCCTATTGAAAATGAAGTGAGGTTGCAAGTTGGTCTTAATATTTTCATCTGAGATTAGTATTAATGCATGTTTCAGAATTGCTAACAAAGTTGCATAGTAAGGTACACAGCAGCAAGTGAGAAGCAGTGTGTGCTCTTCAGTCTTCCCTGACACTTACTAGCTTTTGCAACTGCTTCTCCATCTCAGCTCCAGAGCTTATCCCAAATCATACTGGTTTGTCTGTTCCTTGGCTTTTGAATATTTTTCCAAGGCCTCTCTAAAATCATCTCCTGGCTTTTTAAAGCTGTAACATAATTCTACATTTTGATGCCGATTGATAGTTGGCATCTGTGAACTTTTTGGTGATTTCCTAATTACCTGGTTTCTCCCAAGATTGTTTCTGATCCTTTGCTGTATCTTTTTAGTGAGAAGTAGTTCTAAGTTGCCATTCCTCACTTCCTAAAAACATGAAACTGATTCTTTTTTTCTGAAGTTCTTCCTCAAGGTGCTGTGTGGTGGCTGGAAACACACTGGGAAAGTTGCACCAATTAAAACAATTTGTTCACTGCTGCATATTAATGTTGTAGCTTGGAACTGTATTATGTTCTCTGTATATTTTAGTGGCGGTCTTTAAATTAAAAACAAAAAGCCAACAACTAAAGCACACAAAAAACCCAGGAAAAAAGTACCCTTCTGTTCTATTGATCTAACATGCAATTCATTTTTAATGTAAAAATTGTGATTGTTCATAGATGAAATCTTTTTTTTGTCAGATGCCCCAGAAGTTTCAGTAACTGGCTATGATGGAAACTGGTTCATTGGAAGAGGAAATGTTCAGCTCAGATGTAATGCTGATGCAAATCCATTACCTATGGAATTTATGTGGACCAGGTAAATATTTATGAAAAAGGACTTGCCACATGATTCAAGTGGTATAATCACTTTGCTTACAGTAAATGCATGTTTTGAAAACAAAGAGTATATGACTTGTATTGGTCATAATGGTTTTATCCAGCTTTTTAAAAGGAGAATACAAGATGTATATTTGTATGAATACAGCTGACTGGATATCTTGTAACTTTGTGTGCCTAAACAGTTTGTCATTACTCTCAGGGTAAAGTCTCTTTAGTTACTCAAGGTAGACAAAGCTCTGTGTGATGCAGCATGTACAGCAAAGACCAATAACTCTAATAAGGATCCAACTATTATTTACATATGCCTCTAATGAAAAAAATTTAAAAGCTTACCTATCATCCACATTTCATGAATCTGTGGACTGCCATCCCCATCCCAAGCTTAGCTCAAAATCACTGTGATGAAAAATTTCAGCACATAAAAATTCCTATGTTTAAAAAAAGCCCCTAAGAGCAGTACCATTTGCTTCTTCAGATGCACTGGGTTCTCTCATTTGAATTTGAAACATATGTGAGAACTAATCAATACTACCAATGTTCACAATTCTAATAGAAATAAACCTATTTAAATACATTTAAAGCCATTCAAGCTTCAGAGCTCATGGTTAGATTTTCTAAACTTGAAATGGAACAAACTTGTGCAGGAAATCTAAATTTTCTGTAATAAACCTGGTGTGCCTTTCTGAGCAACAATAAAACCTATCCAAAAAGCTGTAGTACTGATGATTGAGGAACTTCATGTCTAGGGGGAAAAATCCATGTAAAAGAAGAGTAGCTTGAGCCTGGAGAAATGAGAAGTACTGTGTTGAACTGTGTGCTGTTTGACTGGTGTCAGATTACAATAGATTGTAGAACTACCTTACCAACCAGTTGTATCCCTTGGAATGCAAGATGACATTGTATTTACTGGGATAGTGATATTTACATGGCTAATATTTTTGAATGTTGCATGTATGAGAATTTTATTAGGATAGAGATTTCAAACCAATTGACTGTTTTTATAATGTTTCTTGAAATAAATACTTCTGGTACTATGAATTATGAAGTATGTGCTTGATGACTTATCAGTTTTATGTGGCTGAAGCAATTCTGGGCAATAATCACAGCAAAGGAGTAGGAATGTTGTCCTAAACACATTTTTTAAAGATTGCATTTAGTGTTACCTGTTTCTTTTCCTTTGAGTACCTGTTTTAAAATGATGGGTGCATTTTTGTTCAATGCTACTTAAAAAATCACTCTTGCTAAATGCTTTCAAGATACTAGTGATCTAGTTTGAATATTTATTTAGGCCTGCTTGTTTGTTAATAGGTACTTAGATAAATCAAAATGGGTTTCAATGGCATGAAATTACACAGGTGTTTAATGGGCAGTTGTCAGCTCTGTTATAATAGTTCCAGGGCCTTTGCCCTTTCCCCTTTTTCTCTTGTGTTTACACAGTTGTTACTGCAATCTCAGGCAGAATTGTATAGGGAAATGATAGACTTAAAAAAGTCAGTTGATAAAAAGTAATTTTTTTAACCAGTTGTTTCCTGAAGTGTATCACCAAGTACCACATTCTGTTTCAGTGCTGTAATTTAGACAGAAAAGTGATGGGAGATGAGAAAAGGCAGCTCAGAAGAGGAGAAACTGCTTGAATTCTTGCTCAGAAGTTCTAGTCAAAATGTCCTCTAAATTAAGCGTGTATGGACAGAAATATTTACTGGATGCAAATGAACAAGCAGCTAATCCTCACAGCAGAGGTGCTTCTTAGTTAGACTGTTAGTTTTCTGAGCTTGGGTTGTCTTTTTCCTCCAAGTTCTTTTGAGATGCTGTTTTCTTAGCTGTAGTAGTGTTGATTTTAGACAGCTTGCTAGTTCCTGCAGATCTGACACTTAAAGGATTTGGCCCAGAAATTAAATACTAAATAAACCTTCAGGTGTACACTGAAAATATTGAAGGAAAACCCACTGGAAGTGTCAGAGCATAGTGAAAAATTCCTTCTATAGATTATTGGCAATATTATTTTAAACTACTTCTGTTTAAACTAGTTGTAAATATACACATTTGAAATATAACTGTTCTTTTAGGTTGGATGGACGGTGGCCTGAAGGATTGTTGGCTGTTAACAATACTCTGCAGTTCAGCAGCCCTTTGACTTACAACTACACTGGGACTTACATATGTAAGGTGACGAATGCCCTTGGTCAGAGAAGTGATCAGAAGACTATCTACATATTAGGTAAGTCTTACTTCTTAGCAAAGACATTATGTTAACTTGGAACTTTTTTTTTTGTCAGTGATTGAATTAGCAAACTGAAGAGCCAGTTGTTGCATGAAATATATGAAATATATATGCTTTTTGTGTGAAAAGCTGCTGAAGGTGTGGATTTAAAAGCTACAGCACAATTTGGGATTAAACTGACTCTTGAATAGCAGCATATAGTGAAAATTCTTATGGTTAAGGTGCTTCTGAGATGATTATTTTCTCTTGGTAGTTAAACTAACTTTTTTTGCAGTGTTAACCTGTGTTTGACAAGACATATTAACTGCAATAAACATTACCTTGTCTATAATAAATTAAGAAAACAGATGTTGGTGGAAGAAGAACAACTACATTTAGAGAAGCTAAAGATGCTCTGTTTTAAGGAAGTTAGGGTTATGTTCTGAATGTGTGTGTTTTACACCTGTTACTTGTGTCATTTTCTTGGGGTGCAGATAGCCAGTAATCGTCAAGTTAAATACCTCATGCAGAACTCTTGCTGGTCTACTTAGTACCATATAGCGAATTTGTCTGTGTAGCACTACTGCTGATGGAACACACATCCTTTTATCATTAACACAATGTAATTAATGTTTTATTGTGACACCTTTTTTGTGAAAGCAGCATGACTTACAGGAAGCATGAGTGTGGAAAAGCTGTTCATCTTTCCATAAGGGATTAAGTAAATTAGCTTAATCTCTAGCTTGACAGGCATGAAAATTAAAACTTCATTCTGTTGTATTGTGTTGCTGCTTTTCAGTAAGTTCTTGACATTAGAAATTTCATTAAGGAAATTAAGTGTCAGAGCATGTTGGCCTGTTAGAGGATACAGAGATGATGGATACAAACATAGATTACGTCGTTGTTAAAACTCCATATGAACACTTAAGAGTTAAAATGAGAATGAGAATTTAAGACTAAAACTTTAAGTACAAGATGTTTGAAACCACATTTGTCGGAATTCACTTTTGACAGTTTTCTGCATCTTTAGAATGAATGATAATGTTGCAGTCAGTGGTATAACTACACTGTAGGCCACTGTGGAAAGCTAGTAAGTTCTAATTAACTGTCTAGTCAATGAGCTAGTTAACTGAAACTTATAGATAGTTTGAGACAGTTGAATTACTTGTAAACAACTTAATAGCAAGAATTTTATATAATTTAAAAGACTTCAAGTGCTGCCAGTTGTTATGAAAGTTATTTCTGAGAGTTACTTTTAGATGTTTTGGTTCTAATGCTGCTTCTATGGAGAAGACTTCATGGCTGCATAGCAGTCTCAAAACAATTAGAAAAACTAGCACATTGTAAGGAATATCAATTCAAAAAATTAGAATATCATCATTAAATAGGGTGAAATGTTTGACTAGACTACAACTTTCAAATGCACTTGCTCAAAAAATAATAATGCAGTTTATAGCTGTTCTCAGCCCTGTTCTAACTCTGAGTGGGCAGAAGTTTTTTCAAGTCCACTATTATTCAAGTCATCAGTTCTGTGAATATCATGTGCTGTAAATAGACCTCATGCTTCTTACAATGACTGTCATGCATGAAAATTAAAGGCTGTCATTCAAATCATGTTTTCAACTAACAGGCTAAAACAGGCCCAGCAGGAAAGCATAGATATTATTTTCTAAACTGAATCAAGTTTTTGAAAATCAGGGTCGGCATACAGGCTAGTTGGGCAGTGGTGATGGTTTATGTTCTAGCCTAATGCAAATTAGAGTTTAAACCAGCTCAGGGCAGAGATAGTTAAGCTGCAGCAGTTGGCCTTTGCTGTGAACTGGTAGGCACTGTTTATGTGTGTGCTGCTTTTCAGCTGTGCTCAGCAACTTTGTTGTACTGTAGCAATTTAACTGCAATTAGCAAACCTTAGCTGTTTTCAGGGAGCGACAAAACTGAGCCTCAGTGCAGAATCATACAGGGTCATGGTTCTGCCAGTTAGGTGCACCAGTAACAATAAAGGTTTTAGCTGACAGTAAATTTCAGTCTTTTAAAGAGTTATGTTGATCATGCTGACAAAATTATTAAAAGACTGAAAAACTTTTAATTTATAGGAGACCTGGTAAAAATGGGAGAGGTGAAGCAATTATTAGTGTAACACCTGTGTTGTTTTCAGAAACAAATACTAGGCACATTGTATTGTAACTCTTAAGAATAACTTTTCAGAGTGATTGGTTCTTTAAATAATTGAAATGCCCTTAAATGATGCAGGATGAGCAAGTGACTAATAATCAAGCCACTTACCACCTGTAATATTTGACTTAACTCACCAGGTATCTATTAATGGTAAACATGGCAGTGATGTACTGCAGAGCAATAAGCTGAAATAATCAATTAGCTTATTTTTCTGTCTTTGCTCTTAGCCACTGTATAAAACTTGGCATGAAATGTGAAGTGAAACTTGGAAGTTAATGGACGAAGCTGTATGATCACACCATCTTTCAAATTTTAATTATGAAGCTGTCAAAAAGGATTTATGAAGTTAATGTTTCTGAACAGTTACCATGCTCGTAGTTGTTAAGCTTTTTAACTGCTAGAAAAAAATACCTATTAAGTTGAAATGTATTGAAGATTTGGAATGTAAGCTGAGCAAAAAATTGGTTCTGATCCTGATATTCATTGTTAAAAAAGTCAAAGCTATATTTTTAGTAAGTTCTGTTGTGCTCCTAAACTTTGTTAATATTCTTGAAGTGAAGTAGAGAAATGAAAGAGAAATAGTTGACAGGAATTAAATGGTAATGTCAGCTTTCAGCTTCAGAAGATTCTACATCTGTATAGAGATAGAGAAATACTCAAATGGTTTTTGAAGCCTGATACTTTTTATATTGCATTTAAGGCACGGCCATCTTTGCTATTTTTATTAATTCGATGATGTAAAATTAAACTTTTTCCATAGCTGTCCAGCAAAAGCAAGTCATGTTCCTCATGGAGTTCAAGCATTGAAGTACCAGTTTTACAGAACGTGCTGTCAGTTTGATATATAAAGCACTTCCTCGTACAATATTGTTTTACTCTGTTTTCTTACACAAGGAATTGAATTTTGTTTTCTTGACTGTGTGTTCTTTCACCTTCATGCTGTTTACTGAGGCTTTCCCTTTCTCCCCTTGCAAGGGAGTGATGACCTGTGAGACTTGCATTAAGGTAGGAACATACTTCCTCTGTCATGACAGCCTTTGGAAGAGATTACTTTTGTTAAAAGTAAAGCCAGCCTTTCTTAGGCAGCAATCCTAGGAAGGTGTTTTTTGTAAGTACAGGGGTCACCTTCTTGTAGAGTGGACATTGTGAGGATTAACATAGCAGAAACTGCTCACTGATTGTAATTTTTGCTGCTTCATATATAAACCTCTGTTCTGAGAGCGCCTTGTGAATACAGGCACTCTTTTATTTTCTAAATTACATATTGGAAGGGATGTTGACAAACTACTCTTTAGCAAAGGGCTTTTGCTCCCTGGTCTAGCAGGCTTTGAATTTTCAGTGGTCTTCCTGAATGTTCTTCCATGCCGGAGGTTACGTTAATAATAAGTTTCTCTTGCGTCCCAAAAAAATACCAAAATCTTTTATTTGGTGCATGAAAATCCCAGCTAGAAACCACAAAAGCACACTGACCTTTGAAAGTGGATGATTGATGAGAGAAATTGTTGGTACCAATCTTAGTATTATGCTGCCAAAAGAGAGGTGGGGTAAAACACACTGAAAATAATACTAAGGAAAATGTTTAGCTCCAGTGTGGAACCTCTGTAGGCAAGACACTGTGGGGAGAGGGTTGTGCAGTGTTCTCACCAATTACTTGACATTAGAGTAGCAATGGTTGGAGAAAGAAAGAAGGATAAATTTCCAAATCATTTACTCTCAGACATTCATTGTCTTCTTCCATGGAAAGATGACTTTCCCTGCTGTCATAAAGGAGTTGCTACATAAGATTTTCAGCAGTTGAAAGAAAGAGCCATTTTTTAAGACCCAGCTGCTCAGAATTATTGTTTAATTTTTAAGTACTTAACATCTAAGGATAATTTAGCAAGAGCAGCAAGTCAAGACACAGTAATATGTATCTATGCGAACGTACAAGTAATACATACACAGGAAGATACTTGCCACTCACTAGAATGACATGTGCAAAGAGAGAACTTGTAGTTTCTTCAGAGCCAACTCGCTGTTTGATTAGAAGTAATTGATAGCAGGTCCTTGTCTTGTAGGAGGCAAAAAAGGGGACATTTGCATCTTGAATTGTGTGAGATAATTTTTTTCAAATAGAGAGAACTATTTTTGGCCACTCTGTTGTGGCTTTTGGAACCAGACAGACTTTGGCTGTCTATGTTAACACACAACAACTCTTCAAGGAACCTTTCCTTCCAAAACTTTGTAATGCTTAAAGGACAAATTTTAAACCAAGTAAATTGTGCCGGTATCAAATTATCTTACCTGTTGTAGAGCTGGCTACTTTACCTCTCAGATACTTAAATCTAAAATGGTTTATGGTTTAAGAATATTGTGTTCACTTGTTGGTTTTTTTACAATGTTAAGATGATAATACCAAAACAGGACTTAAACCTAAGACTTCGAAGATAGTGGTCTGGTTTTTAGGGATGATTCATCCATCTCTTTCTACTTTCATCTCTCTGACACTTGGCTTGTTGTTGGCTTTGAATTGGCACCAGAAGCAGAGGTGAGTCTCAGACATTTGAAGGATGTGGTACTGCAGGAAGACTGAAACAGGGAGATGCAGTGTTTGGGACACGAAACACGTCATGTTAGTTGAATGCCTGTACTATACTTAATGGTAGAAACTCCCTTGCCCAAGATAAGTTGTTGGTATTGTAAGAGCTGAGAAAACTATATCAAGAATAGTCATTTAAGGGAAAAATATCAAGCTGACACTGTTGCAAGTTGGTACTGACTTTGATGGGAAACATCTGGAAAACAATTAAGAGTGTGAAAACTAAGCAGTACACAGGGACCATGGTCCTTTAATTTGAGGTGGTATCAGAGCTTCATTTGAAGTCAAGAGTAAGTCTTGCTTTTATTGGCTGAAAATTGTGTCAAAGGCTTTGAAACTAGCTAGGAAAACTTAGCTTCTTTGTGCATGGAAGGAGCCAATTGACTTGCTATATTCATACCAGAAAATTTGGTATGGCTTTCTTAGTTATGTCTCTTATTTTAATGGGAATGATAGCTATATAAAAGTAGAAGAAATTTTGTTGTGGTCCTTGCTTGTCCTCATCATTATTACAGGGTACATGTAATAAGGATTTGAAAAGGGCCCAGAACATAGTAAGAGACAAAAACTGAAATCAAGGTGTATTTAAACTAACCCAAACATTTTCCAGAATTTCTGCTACTTTCAGCTCCCTGACCTGCATGGATGTTTTAATATGTTGTGCTTTGTGCAGCAACAGAAGCCTACATCAGTGAAAGAGACAACAGATGTTAAACATTGGGTCCAAAGTAAAATGTTAAAGGAAGTCATCAGTAGGAAATTGTTGCTTTTGAATAAAGTGCCATATAAAACAAAATTTAAATGATGCCCTTAATGTTATGTGGAAAGCATTAAGAACTCAACCATGTATCAGTGATTATGTGAAATAGTACATTTAAAGAACTTGGTGAAATGAAATAATATTGTCTTTCATAGCCACAGATAAGAGTGGCATTTTCTTGATTTGGAGATGGCATTTGAGATGTGATTTGCAAGCAAAATGTTATGAGGTAGACATAAAACTTTGGCATTCCTCATCTTAAAGTTGTTCTCTATTTGGGAAACTTGCTTGGTACAGTAGGTAAAAAAAAAGTTTGTTTTACATTTAGAAAGCTCTGGGTGACATCAGAAGTGAATTCACATATTCTTAGTTGTAATTGGTCTTATAAACAAGAAGGCACAGTTTTAATTTTGTCATTCTTCAAACATAATAGGTACCAAAATAAATAAATCTTAGCGGTGTCATGGTTATGTATTGCAGGAATACATATAAACAAATGCTTAATTGATCCTGTGTTTGCAATTGATTTAATATGTTAATTAGTGCTTGTTGGTAATGCAGTTGGACAGCCTATCAACTGGTGGATGAATGGGAAGTTCTGAAGGAAAAACTCTTTGTAAAACACTGAATTTCTAATGTATTAATAAGATTGTAATTGCCACTGTGCTTATTTCACATATGCAATGGTTAAATTTGCCAGGATGCAAATACTACATACTTGTGGATATGGAGGGATAGGACTTAAGACCTCAGTATCAGAGGCAAAACAATTATAAAGCCAGTTAATTAAAACCAAACAAGTATATGTAGCCTGGAAGGATTTTGCTGGTACTGTTTAAAATTGTGTTTTGAGGTCGCAAATCTTGTCTAAAGCAAATACCTTTTCAAGGAAGAGGGATTTGAACTTCATGACCTAGGGATGTGTGGGACATAGAACCCTGGATTCTTTAATCTCTACTTCTTTGTTAAATTATCAAACTCACTTTAAATCAATTTTTACTAAAATCATAATCTGAATTCCTCTTGTTCATTTTGGTAGTGCATCTTTCTTGTTCAGTTTCCTGTCTTCTGTCAAATTAATTCCATTTATGTATAGTTCCCTAACGAACCATCACTTTTTACATAGTTAAGGAATATAATTATGCCCTTCGAAAATCTGTGTAAAACTTATGTCATGCTTAAAACGTTGCATTCAGCAGCAAGGTGTGTAGTAATCATGACAAATGTGAGAATTCTGTGCAGTATGAGAAAATTGTATGTCTGTCTCTGAGTAGTGAGATTAAAAATCATATATATGGCTATTTAACTGTGTTTTTTCAAATAACTGACAGTTTGACAGATCTAGTTCTATCTGGTTTAGTCTTTGTGGTTGTAAATTTAGGGTACTTCTAATGTGGTGGTAGTACTGCTTTCATGGATCTTGCTTATGGGCATTTAACTGAATAACATGATATAATGAGCTACTTGGCTGTCCATGCAATATTCTCTCTGAAAGGTTCAAGCTATAATAACATGTTTAGAATTGCTTTTTTGGTTTTAAAATAATTAGCTTGCACTGGGCAAGGCAAAAAGTAATTTCTTTTCAGTGTGGCATAGAAATAAGAAGTAGAGTTGTATCTAATATTTTGATTGATTGGTATAATCTCAGTGTCCTCAGCCCATCACTTGGAACCTTGCCTGCAATGCAGATGCATACATCTCCAGTAGACCTAAAGAACAAAGGAAAAAGCTGCATGCTGGAGAAGCTTGGTATCTTGCAGTCTCTTGTTTACATGCATAACCTGACATGAAATCAGTTTGTTTTATACTGAGGAACGAATATGGAAATTTCTTTGTGCGTGAAGGATCAAATGGCTTATAGAAGGAATGCATAAATATCATTTTTGGTTCAAATGTTTCACTTTTTTATTATTTTAAAAACCTGAAGGCTCCTTGCTCAACATAAATGTTACTTTCAGATTAATACATGCCATTTTTAACTATGCTTCTTTCACTAATCCCAGGGTGAGGCTGCGTAAGTTTTTTTAAACAAATGTTTTTGGAGAGAATAGCTTAAAAATCAGTAGTTCACGTGACTGAGCACACAACTCATAGTTTTTCATTCTTATATTCAGTGCCTTGAATTATTTCTGAAGGGGGAATTTAATGTGGAATAATTGACTCTGTGGCATCATCAATTAATTTGATCCAGAATTCCCTTTGGCTGGATGGAAAGTTAGAGAGCTGCTTGGGTTTTTCCTCCTTGGAGGAGGTAAATAATGATGAACAGTCAACATCTGAGTGGAAAAACTCCATCTCCTTACTTCGAGGAGGGCAAATTGTGTACCCGAAGGTTATTTTTATTTTGTTCGCTCCCCATACTTTCTGTCCTGCTGCAGCTTAACTCAAAACCGTATGTAAGGAAGCTAGTTCAAAGTGTGTGAGTAATTTAAGACTTTTATAGTGCCATGAACTTGAGAATGAAAAACTATTCTTGTAGAACATACCCATCAACTTTGCTTTCTTATAAACTCTTAACTGATTTAGCTTGCATTGACATTCTGTGCCTTTTCTGTGTCTTGTCTACTTCTTTGCTCTTTCCATTAGATCCTCCTACTACTACCACTCGACTGCCCACGGTTCCCTGGCATCCTTCGACTGATGGCACCACAGGTTTAGCAACAGAACCTAGAATAATAAATTTCCCAACATCAACCTTGCCAACAAAGCAGGACGACACTTGGGGTATCGTCGTCGGTTGTGTGGTGGGTGGGGTTCTTTTACTGTTACTTCTTGGTACTCTGGTTGGAGTTGTCTGCTATAAGAGAAGAAAGACGTTCCGCGGTGACTACTTTGCTAAGAGCTACATTCCACCATCAGATATGCAAAAAGAGTCCCAAATAGATGTTCTTCAGTCAGATGATATGGGTTCTTACCCTGGCAGTATAAAAAAAGAAACAAAGCACCCAATGAACTTAATATCTAAAGATTATTTAGAAGACCCTGGAAAACCTCAGTTGAACAATGTAGACAATACTAACAGGTACCAGGACCGTTATGAAAGACCAATGGATTACCATGAAGGTGGAACATTTGGAATGGGTTTTATGCATGGTGAATTTTATGAGGATGATGACTTTGTTTCTCACTTAGATGGTGCGGTAATATCTCGGAGGGAGTGGTATGTGTAGTAACCACTGAAAACTAAACTTGTACCTGCAGTTCACTTCATTGGCTGGTCACTTTCAGATTGTTTATACTTACACAAGAGGAGGAATAAACTTTTTGAAACTTTTTTTTTGAAGGTTTTTATATTGTGACTTGACACAATGGAAATACTGAATCTGGGGAAAATGTATTTGAGCTGCTTTTTTTTCCCAATGCTGTACTACTGTTTAAGATTTGAGTTTTAACGCAGAGTGCTTATATTGGTCTATGTCAGAGTTAAAGAAAAAAAGGCTAAATTAAAGTTGCCATTCAATATTGTTTAAGAATAAAAAGTGGTTGTCTTGGCTCTCTGATTTAAAAATAAGTTTACCCAAGGCAATTATCAAATATAATCTTTGGGGGCTTTGAATTACTCCAGTCTAGGTACCATCCATGGTAAACTTAATGCTTCTATCTAGCAAATACTTTACCAATTAAAATGAGTTACAGCAGAATTAAAGCTTTATTTTCTAGGGTTTTTTTCTGCATAAAAATGAATACCTCTTAGCATTTTAATGAGCCTTCTTGTAACTATATACTTAAAAGTTAAGTCATTGCACTGAAACTAACTTATGAACAACATTTTGAGGAGTAACTGTAAACAGGTCAAAGGCTTGTATTTGAATAAGATGAAAAGTTATTTTTTATAGTCATTGATTTCTAAAGCTTATTCTAGTGTCTGTATATATACATACAGTAAGGTGTTTTGTTAGGCCTGTAATTGGCAGGATGTCAAAACTCATTAATGCATACAAGATGCTCTTTGCAAGTTCACAGGGTGCAATTTTTGAGACCTGTTCTGGAGGCTTTGTGGGAATCTTACCATTGAATTTAAAAGCTGCTTAATTGGACACAACTAAGGAGAAAACACCCATATAGATTCCGAAGCTGGAGGCTATTGTGAATGTGCTTATTTTCCCAGGTGCCAAAAAGCATTAGCGTTTCTATGAGCAGAAGTTAAAACAGCGGTTTTACGCTGCTTCCGACTAAGTTACAGTACCTGCTTTGAAGAGGGTAACCAGAGTTTCAGATTATTAGTAGGGAAGTGGACATTTGCACTGCTACTTCAGGTATTGAAAACACACTATTCAATGGTGCAACTAGAGTCTATGAAACAGGAATTCAGATGATTTGTGCAGTCTCTGTACCGCAGTGGATTTGTTTTCCCTGCAAATAATCCATACTGATTTTACATGTTCTTTAAAATGACATTGTATTCATTATACATAGGAAATCTTGTCTGACGTGTGAAATAGTTCTACTTTGTCTTGAGCAGATTCACCAAACTAAATCTGCTGATTATGTAAGGAGGAATGAAACAACTTTAGATGAATTGCAGAACAATGATAAATTCATAAGTAGAATACTAAATCTTTTGAAGTGCCATTTTTAAGTGTTTAGCTTGAGGAAATTGAAGCTGATAAGGCTATTAGTATTTGAAACCTGAAAAGGGAAAAGTCTGCTACCTTTGACGTGAAATAGGCTGCACAATTACAGCTGCTTCATGAGCATTGATGCTGGAAGTTCTTTTCTATCTCATGATGTTTGGTAGCTTACAGCATTTAGAGCTTCACAAAAATAGTTATATTGAGCGTTGTAGACAATACACTGTGATTGCATATGACTGCATGTCTTTAAAAAAGATTAAGACAACAGCTTTATTTGAAATTCAAATGGAAAAGCATCCCTAAACAACTTAAGTTTGGGTTTGGATTAATGGAGTACTGATACATGGTTGACCAAAGTCTCAAAACAATAGCAAGTGATATTGTGGTTATCTGTAGTTTGAGTGCAAATACAAGAAAAGGAGTGAAATTTCTAGCAGAGGGTTCTGATCCAAATTATCTCTGGAATAAAGAGATTATACCTCTCTTCAAATAAAAACTTGATATATCATCTTTAAAAGATGGTGTTACTTGGAAATAAACATAACCATAAACCAGTTTTCCACATGGGATATCTTGCTTTTGTCTCTGTGGATTTTTTGCTTTGATTTTTAAAATATATATATATATATTTAATTCCTATGGGTTGAGAAGTTGAAACGTTCTGGAGTTGAAGTTATTAATAGGGATAGGGCTTACGCGCGTTGCAATGTTTTGTACATTATGTCTACTGTAAAAAGAATTGATTGTACGTACAAATGGCTGTTGTGTGAATAAACTTTTTCTTACATTCTGGAACATAGGTAGTGTTCAAAAATGTTTCACAGGTATATTCTTAAAAAATGGAGATGGAAAAGCACAATAAACCCAGAGGCTGGATAGAATGAACTAAAGTGTTTAAGCTGTTTGAGATGGGCTGTTTAGTGTTTCCCCTTGGAGACCCCAAGCTTATAAAACAAGTGTCTTCAGAAACTCTTTTAAGAAGATCAGGAGAATGATAAGTGGAGGTGGTTGCTGTCCAAAACATTTCTTTTCAAGCACAGCTGATTAACTAGGAGTTGCATACTTAAAAATAGTCTTGTTTTTTCATTCTATTGTCTTTGTTTGCTTTAACTGTATTTCTTGGAGTTAATCAATTCCCATCCATTTCTGACCATCTGGTGGTTAAAATGCTTTGTAGGTGGCACTATACGTCTTAGGTGCTCTCTGGCTTGTTCAGCTTGGCATGGTGGTCTGGGTTTATGATCATTTTGCTGGTTAGACTGATATTTTGCCAAAACAATTTAAAAAACCAAATTAAGCCCTGTGGTAGTTGCACTTAAGTTCCTGTGTGTCACAGTGCTGAGATATTACTATTTTTCCTGGTGCTCAGAAGCAAATGGGTGTTTGTCATCTCACCCAAAATCAGACTCAATGGGTGGACTTTGATTAAAAGTATAATATTTTATGATGTTTTAACATTATAGCAGAATTTACTAGAAGAAAAGGCACCATGAAGTTAGGATGAAGCAGTCAAGAAACTCTTCTGATGTAATCACAAGACCAAAGCATCTTCAAGAATTCTGGACCTAAGAATGTATATTAGTTAGTTCAAACTTTCTCACTTAAAGAAGAGGGCACCCAGTGTAAACTAAACTTAAGCCAGTTAAAATGCAGTGGTTAGGTGACCCTTCCACTGATTAATGTGCCCATTCTTCAGGAAAAATTATGAATTATGCTTGTGTTGTAGTTTAAGCCCAGTGTATAGCTAAGCACCACACAACTGCTTGCTTTCCACACCCCCATCTCCTCCCACCCTGGTGGAATGGGGAGGAGAATCAAAAGTAAAACTTGTAGGTTGAGATGGAAACAGTTTAAAAATTGAAAAAAAAGTAAAACATAGTAATAATAGTAATGGATAATGAAAGGGGGAACGGGGGAGGGGAAAACAAGTGATGCACAATACTTCTTTCTGGGTAATTTCCCCACTTGATGTATTTGGCATGGTGTTCTGTGGTATGGAATATCCCTTTGGCCAGTTCAGGTCACCTGTCCCAACTATGCTCTCTCCCAGTTTTCTTTTGTTCAGCTCCTCACTGGCAGAGCTTGAGACACGCACACAAAGTCCTTGACTTAGGATAAACACGACTTAGCAAAAACCAAAACATGGGTGAGTTATCAGCATTATTCTCATGCTGAATCCAAACCACTGTACGAGCTTCTGAGAAGAAATTAACTATCCCAGCCAAAGCCAGGACAGTTTATAGTGTCCAGGCTGGTATCTGATGGACACATGGAGCTTATGCCAGGAAAGCCATTATGTAAACCAAAGGTGGTACGTTGCATTCATCTTTGAGGGGTGAAGTAACTTCTACAAGTTGTTACTCTAGGACTATATTCTTTAACATTAAGGAAGTCACAAAAACTTATTTCAGTTTTTTTCAAGTTACTTAAATTTTCTTTGTGAGTGCAGCCCCAGGGGAATTCTCATGTCGGATCTTTGACAAGCAGTGAGAAGACAGGAATTGCTTTATTAGAGTGCAAGTCAAATGTTGCATTTTGAGGTATTTTTTAGTGAATAGAACACACAGCTGAAGAGGCTCTCAAAATTTCCTTTGGTAACAGATTAAATAGAGAATGGTTGTGTGGCGTTTGGATAATAGCTGAAGTGGACTGCTTTACAAATTCGTTGAAGGTATAGAACACTGTTAATTTTCAATTTCTTGGATGTTAAATTTTCTGATTCAGTACTCAGTGTAAATCAGAACATTATTTAATGTATGCTGCCTAAATATTGTAGGTGTTTAGTGCAGCTGACATGAATTATTCCAATTGTGAAATTTTTTGTTGAGCCTGCGAGTTTGAAGCACTGATGATTTTAAGTTAAAGTATGTTAGTGGCATTTTCAGTGTTGAGATTTAAAAATTTATTTCTAAGCATAGTGAAAGGAGTGGCCTTTAAAGATTGACAAATATGTTAATTCAGTATGAGAGTTGTTCAGCATTGGATTTGACAATGCTAAGGTCAAAAGAAAAATGCTTTAAAAGGAAAAAACCACAGCTTTTTCTCTCCCCTTATTAAAATTTATTTATGAAAATTACTTTCTTGTAGTTTGAAGTGTGAAGTCCTAAAGATGATAGATGGTCTTAGGCTTTGCTTTGATAAGTGTAAGCCAAGTATTTAGTGTTTGTTTGCATATTCATTGCTCCTAGTAGTATACAGGGTTTTTTTACCCTGATTTTAAGTTTTTCTTTTTTGCTTTCTACAGACTTAAGTGTCTTGAAAGAAAGATTGTCAATAAACCGTAGTTGCCCAGGTTTTTGAATTAACACCTTGTTAGCTCTTGTAAGTGCAAACCATACGTTTTGTAATGTCATCTTACCTGGAAATTGAGAATGAAAGTATGCTACTAGTACTTAATAAAAGTAGTCCATAAAATTTTTTGAAATCAGGTTTTGTTTTCATGAACTCTCTTAATTCCCCCAGTTGGGTAAGTTGAGGCAATGCTGCAGAAGCACTAGTGCAGGACAAGACTTTTTGTTTGGCAGTGGAAGGCAGAAGCATTTTTCAGAACCAACACTGAAGTAGCTTATCTGAGTATTGAAAGTATATGAACTTCTTAAAGTTGTAATCTATGCTATCACATTTCAGATGTGCCCTTTAAGCAGACATCTTCTGTTGCTGTAGCAGGGGCTGTGATTGGAGCAGTCCTTGCTCTTTTTATCATTACCATCTTTGTGACAGTGCTGCTGACCCCAAGGAAGAAAAGGCCAGCCTATCTTGACAAAGTGTGAGTATGTGTTTGACTTTTTTTTTATTCAGTTGAATATGCAGAAAGCATTTGTTCTATACAGGAATTTAAGTGTCTGACTTAATTTAGCAGCTGTTCAGCTTTTGTAATTTCAAGGCTCTATTTTCAGAGTAGACAAATGTGAAATCACACTTGCATTTCTGAAAAAGAAATGAGGAAGGTAAGAATTACTTCAGAAGTAATATAATGCTTTATCTCTTGAGAAGTTTGGGGTTTTTTGAAAGAAAGCTATTCATGGATTAAACTGGAGGGCAAAAAAGAGTCCCCTCTTGACTGATGCCAGTGACTGCTAATTTTTCATAACTGCAGGTCTAACTTGCAAGTAAATTGGCCATGCTTTACAAATGTGAAGGCTCCCTAAAATTAATCCTGAAATGTTTGTAAAATTAAGCAAGCTCCCACAGATACATGCTTAGAAATTACTGACTTGTTGTGCTTTCTGGAATGTTGGTTGTTTCTTCAAGTCTCTGGCACAGACATGCAGTTTACTTTATTCAATGTGATCAAACAAAAAAGAAGCAAACACAACCATCTGAAAAGATGTTGTCAGTTGAAGTGGATGATGTCTATATCCTGTTTGGAACATGCATAAAGAAGTGACAAGGACTTAGAATATTTGTAAATATGAGTCTTCTTACATCCCATATACAGTTTCTTACATCGCATATACAGTTAAACTGAATGAGAAATGTTGCTCATGTCTGTATATCTAGTTAATGAGAGCTAAAGTAAAATAACTTAGAGCCTTTAGCATAAAATAAGTTTCCTCATTTGCATTGAGCTAGCAAGATGAGTCAAGAGCCTTTTGAGCAACTTCTAACACGGTTAGAAATGCTGTTTCTTATTTGTTTCTCTTAAATTCTGTATCTGAAGCATATTTATATGAATGATCTTAAATATTTAATTTCTTTTGTAACCATTTGCTTTCACTGAGAAGGTTAAAATAGAAAAAGTCTTGCATGTAAGAATTGCTAATAAGGCTTTCTCAAAGGCTTTTTAAGGAAAGGCTATAATTAAAAATGTTGTTCAAGCTGTATCTCATAACTTAGAAACTATGTTAGATACCAGTAGTGTCAAATCCTCCTTAGTTGGAATGTATGGAGGGAAGTTCAGTCTGCTTAACGCAGGATGTGATAAATAACAAATTCTGGGTGGTGTTTTTCTGCAGAAAATGTGTGGCTGAGTAATAGCCAGTGGTACACATGTTCCATTACAATATATCACATCTGAGTCACTGCTGACTGAAAGGTGTTTGTCCCTGAGTACTGAGTGTTGGATGAATTGGCAGTTAGTATCTGACCATTCAATTGGACTTCACAAATGTGATGTGTCATATTTCATTCCTTCTTTACTACAGGATTGATCTTCCACCCACTCACAAACCAGCCTCATTTGAGGAGAGAACATTGTCAGTACCACAGAAAGAAGCTATGCTTCAGGTGAGTTAGGGTTTATATGTATCTTAAATTGACTTAAGGTAAGTGTTAATTTTGCTTTATTATGTTGATTTGGTCTGATTTTGCTTTCCTGGTAATATATGGAGCCTTTCAATGGTTTCACAACCAAGCTGTTTCCCTACGTATGTGATATCTGAATCTCTTACCTGTATTGTTAAAGTCATCCATAGAGGTTAGGAAACTGGTAGACAGACCATCTTGTATTTCTAACAGCCTTTAACAGATATGGCTCCTTTTGAAGTAGAAGAACCTGTGGTTGAAATTCTGTGGTGAGAAAATATACATAGCTTTATAAAGCAGTCTTCATAAGGTGGAAAAATTATGCTTGGTAAACTTAAAAAGTGACATTATCATTAGCTCCCTTGCTAGCAACAACTGCTACTGAGTTACTAATGTTTGAGGGGTGGGGATAGATTGGGATTTGGTCTTTGACATGGCTAATTTACCAAAGTATGAGTTTGATTCTCATTGAAGGTCACTAAATCACTTTTAAATACTTGCAATTATGTAACTTCTACTTTTATCTTTTCTTCTTGCATTTACCAGCAGCAAAAGACCCATACCAATTTTGTGACAAACAGTTGAATTCTTAGTGTGCTTTCAGGGGTAGCTTCTTGTCATCTAAAGTAATGCTGTCCAAGCAAGACAGCAATAGGCAAAAAACTTCTTTACCAGCATTTAACTTTTATGTGTGTGTAGTCTGATCAAACAGGCTCGTAGTAGTCACACTGGAAAGCTGATTCTAGCAAATGAAACAGTTTGAGTAAGTGGGGAGCAAGGAAGGATAGGGCTACATTCTTCCTTACAGCATGGTTCTGAGGTGTTTTGGACTGCCTGGGAAACTCCAGATGAATTCAGGCTTCTCTTGCACTATGCATTATAGAGGAGATCTGTTCTTGAGAGGTGACTTAAGCTAATATCACTTTATATAATAAACCAGTCAGTTATAGACCCTGACCATGGCCCTAAAGTGTCTCTTGTGTCTGTGTTTATATTAAATTAATCAGTCAGATTTTTTAGATTTCTGCTTGCATTGAAGAAAACTTCCATCACCTATGAATATTTGTGAGAATTAGATTGTAATTGTTTTTGGTAAAATTTTTGTTCCATCCTCAATACATACCATAAATAATGGGATTCTAATCACTGGTGTGCTGAATTATAACACTGAGTTAATTAAAACAATCAGTTGTTTATAAGAAATATCATTTTTCCAATACTAATGGTGTATCTTCGCAGCTTTAAGGATCTATAAAAGTCCTTTCTCATAGAGGGGGGGAAAAAATCTTCACCTACCTTTAAGAAGGATTTTGATGGAGTTCTTAATAACATTGAAAATATTCTTGTAGATTTCTTTGGTGATTGATGGTTATTAAAGCTCACCAAGTATCAGTTGCTGATAAAAGCTTTCCTTATGTCATAAATGTTACAATGGGTAATACTTGTGTATATTGTTGCTGAGTGAAGCAGGAAACTAGTCTGAGATCTACTGCTGCCTTTAGTAGCTGCCTGATGATTATAACATTGTGAAGGTAGAAAACACTTTGTTGGAATAAAGAATAATAGGTTTTCATCTTCTTACCTTAAAGGTGGTATAGCACCAAAGATGACACAAAAAGAACCAGTGCTTTTCTGTGCTCAGGATGGGTATCATAGCTATTCCTTCTGTTACTACAGTACTCAACAAATGCAGTTTTTGATGAATCATTCTTCTGCTAATATTCCTGCTTAAAGTATTTAAAAAATATTCTCTTATAGAATCAAAAGATATGGTCTATTGTGGTATTTGTGCATTTGTAGTGCTGCTAGATGGCGAAATGACAACACTAGGAAATGCAGTTATTTGTCCTTTACAGAGCAACTTAAAAAGGAGGTAGACATAAGAGAATGTGTACCTTATTGCTTTCCTCTTCAGAACTTTGCTGTCTTTGAATTTTTTCTAGGTTGTGCTTACTGTGGCTTCTGTTAATGGGTACTAAAGAACTTAGGCTGAAGCTGACTGTAGTCTTGGAGTGTTTAATTCAAAATTTTATGCAAATGTATTTTGTAACTAGAGAAAAAGCTGTAAAGAGTCTGAATTGAATATTTGTTTTCCTCAAGTTGGATAAACAGTTTTAAGTTGTTTTGGGAAGAGAAAGATTCCTCTTCAGGTTAGGTGTTAACTAGGGTATATTGAAGAAATAGATGTTGGCATAACACTGTTAGTGTACCTGTCTTTTTCTCTCTGTGGAACTCCAGAATTGAAAAGACTTGGAGCTGGAGGCTGTCTTCCTAGCTGATACTGCCTCTAATCAGTATGTACTCTGTTATGCTTGAGGCAAGAGCTTCATTTTATCTAACAGAAATAAATGTCATAATACT
Organism: Promerops cafer; assembly: GCA_013398275.1. Taxonomy (NCBI): domain Eukaryota; kingdom Metazoa; phylum Chordata; class Aves; order Passeriformes; family Nectariniidae; genus Promerops; species Promerops cafer. The sequence goes on along the minus strand of VZSE01006113.1, from coordinate 336,094 downwards.
GGCTTTAGCCAAGAAGTGGTTGTTTGCACTGTTTTAGTGTAACAAGCCAACATTTGGATAGCTGTAAAGAGGCAAAAGAAACAAGTTAGCAGCCTGTCAGGATGTCTCATCATCCTGTGTGACTAAATGTCTGTACTACCTGATGTTCCAGTTGCTGCCTTGCCTGCCCAGAATGAGCTGCCAGGTGAGTCTCTCACTGGGTAGTTCAGATGCAAACTTCTGGATCCACTGAAAACAACTGTAGGAGACTGCTTTGTCCCCCGAAGTGTCACTGTTTTGTCAACCACAATAGATGATCAGTTCAGCTTGAGTGGAAATGATAGGCTGCACAAAGGTGTAAAGTAAAGAAGAGTGAATTTAAATGGTGTCTTCTGCATACTCACAACAACTTAGAATTGAAAGTGGATTTATTCAAATTAGGCTGATTCTGGTAAGTTGTTATAAATAATGTGCAAGTTTTTCAATCATCTCTACTGTTATTGTTCAAATCATAGCAGCTTTTTTTTTATCTTGTAAAGTATTCAAGGTTCAGCTAATGATGCTGAAATTCTCCTTTTTGTATCCCAGCAATCAGTATTTAACTAATTTTATGCATATCTGAGTCAGCAGGTGAGGGTATTAAAATGAAGGGAAATGTTCTGGACCTGTGATAATACTGGATAGCTGGTGTCTTTCGTTGATGCTTCTTGAGACTTGGAAACTTTCAGTTTACTTTAAATATACGTTATTGTTTACATGCTAGTGTTAATAATGAGCTACCAGTATGTACAAGTACTATGTAACTGAGTTCTCATAATTTCTCTGTAGTGGTATTTGCAGATACCAATTCATGTGAATCACTTCAGAACTGAGAAAAACTGGTTCACTTATGGCCCTAAAAGAGTGAGGCAAAAGTCCAAAACATAGGAATACTATGGAAAAAAATTACATTATAGCTTTTTTTACTATGAAGACAGTAGGTTCATCTTTGTCAACTCTTTTGTCAACAGCACTGTTGCTTTTGTCCAGGTGTTCTTTTAATAATCATTGCCATGGAAATACTATTCTGTAGCTCAAAACTATCTATTGCATAATGTGAGAGTGGTGAGCAGCCTGAAGGTTACGTCCTTGGTGAGAGAGGAATCTCTGCTTGGCAATGCGGTTTTTGAGGTGAATCAGGAAGAAATTGAGCAATGGAAGAATTCCAGTGGCTTAAAGAGGAATTTTTCTATTGCATAATATTTAAAAAAGGAGTGTAAGAAGGTGCACTAATTCTGGAAGTCCTTGGAATCCTTAGAGTTAGCTTCACTGTTTTGAACAATATATTACTACGAAGCAAAAACTTTACTTTCCTCTGAACATGCTTGAGATGGGCAGTCTTTGACAGCATGAAGGAACTGAAGTTATTATTACCTTGACAGGTGCTTCTGAAGGAAAGAGAAAAAACATGTTTTGCACAATGCAGTGCAACACTGAGTTGTTGAAGGATTCAGAATTTAACAAGGCTTTTCTGTAGCAACAGGAGTAAGAGTGGATAAGGGAAATGCAGCCCAGTAGGTATGTCTGGCAATGAGAAGACTGACTTTAGACTTGCAGCTTGGAAGAATACCTCACTTATTTAGCCAAACAAAGTTCTTTAACTGCAATATTTGTATTAATGGTCAAAACAGGAAAGAAAAAGTTGAAGTTGTCTTAGCACCATTAAAAGCATCAAATACCATTTACCAAATGATGATTCTGAATCAAATTTGAAAACATCAGCTACTGAACTCTTAAACCTCGTAAAATACTGATTAATTTCTAGATTATGGCTCTCTTTCACTCTTCCAGTTCTTTTCCTAACGCTTTTCATACAGGTGGGAATATCTCTTCCTTGATGAAAAAGGAAGCATTATTGTTATCATTTGCCTTAAACCAAAGAACTGTTTAGACAAACAAGATTGAATGGAAGGGAGCACAAAATGTGCATCAATAAAATCATCTGTATTGATAAAGGATCTTGCAATAGGGAAAAAAAAATTACCAGGTAGGGGTAAGAATGAGGCTTTTTTTTGTTAGTAGATGCCTTTGTAATGGAATTTCTAAGTTGGAAAGGATCAGAAAAGATAAGATGAAGTTTTTTGTGATATAATTGGTTTTAGGCTTTTGAAGAACTGTTCGAGAAGGAGAATTCTTAGAGTGAAAGCAAAATTTTATGAAACTCTGCAAAATGTAATGGTAAGACAGTGCAAACCTCTGTTAGGAATCCAAGCACAGAACCCCAGATTGTTTCTATGCAGGAAGACACAGACTATGTAGCTCAGCAGCAGTTTTATTTGACAGAATCCAATGATTTTGGTTGTCACTTGCTCCGTGGCTGTAAAATGTATAATTGCATTATCTAGCAAAGGTGTTGTCTTTTCATGCCATGTGAGATGATTTCCTTTGACTTACAGTTTTAATTGAATAACCAACTGGAATTTGCTATTCTGGTTTCCAGTGTGTCTCTAAATCATGCCCACATCCACTGTTGGTAGAATTTCTCAAGGAAGCAGATTGTTTTGCTGTTGTTTTGTTTTGGTTTTTTGTTTAAAGAACATTAGCTTTTGGTGGAGATGGGACTATTCTTGTTTCCCATGTGTGTTTTGCCTCCTCCATAGTCTTAGCTCAGGTATGAAAGAGCAATGCTGCCTGCTAAGTGTTAAATCACATATGCCCAGAAATGGAGACTGCATTTTAGGACTTGAAAAGCAAAAGCACAGTGATTTTAAGGGCAGGAGGAGACACTTTGAAATGGAATTACAAGACAAAACATTTGACAAACTAAAGTTGGAAAAATAAACCTGTGAAGATGGTGAAAAATAACTGTTGGAGGAGTGGAGAAGGGTAGGAAATATTAAATGATTTTTCAAGTAGTTTTACAATGCATTTGGGGGTCATAATAAAACTTAACTCAAAATTGCTTCAAAACTTTAACTAAACAGATGTGGAAAGGTAAAAAGTTAAGGGGAAGGAGGAGAAAGTAAGAACAAAATATTACTGAGATTGGGTTCTCTTCAAAATAATTCTTAAAGGTAAGAATATGGGTGTATGACCACTGCAAATGTTACCTACCTGTATGAATACTTCTTGTGGAGGGACTCCTGCACAAAGATCAGCAACCTAGCCTGCTTCGTGTCGTTGCTACCACTGTGAGACTGTTGGGAAAAGAAGGAACTGCAAAACAAAAAATATGTACAACAGTGCAGAGATGTTGCTTTAGCCTATTGTGGTCCTATACTAAGTGTGGCATGAAGGAAGAACTTAATTAGGAGTGATGATGCCACAGTACAAACTGTACCCTAAATCATAATTCTTAGATGGCACTACTTGGTGTGATTTAGATCGGCCATTAACTCAGGCAATTGGTGATTAACTGGATGTTTGGAAACAGTCCATTTCACAAATAAAGTTTTTCTATCATAACAGTGAAGAAAAAAATAAATTTGAAAGAAGGGAGATTTCAACGCTTTTGTAGTAAGTAACTTCTCATCCACCAACATTCCCAAGTCCTTCTTCTCAGGGCTGCTCCCAATCACTTCTCTGCCCAGCCTGTGTTTGTGTTTATGATTGCCCTGACCCAGGTGCAGGACTTTGCTCTTGGCCTTGTTGAACTTCACAAGGTTCACACAGAGTCACCTCTCAAGCCTGCCAAGGTCCCTCTGGAAGGCATCCCTTTGCCTCCAGCATGTCACCACACCACACAGCTTGGTGTCAGTGGCAAACTCGTTGAGGATGCCTGTATCCCACTGTCACGTTGCCAAAAAGATGTTAAACAGTGCTGGTCCTGATATGGACCACTGAGGAATGATGCCTGTCACTGGTCTTTGCTTGGACTTTGAGCCACTGATGAGCCATCTCTTTGAGTGTGACCATCCAGACAGTTTTTTAGGAGACTGGGAGGGAGACAAGATAGTAGGAGAGGGAACACAGCTGGGACAGGTGACCCTGACTGATCCTCATCTTTTTTCCACCAGCTATTGGATTGTAAGAAGGATTCTAAATTATAACCCGTTAAGACACTTCCTAAGGCATCCCAATTTATTTTGGGATGACTGGTGTTTTTTGTATTAACCAAAACTGTTCCACAGTGTTGAATCTTGACATGTTTCCCCTGTAACTTTTCTTCTTTCAGAAAGAACATTTTGCTTTGAAGAGCCAGTACAGAGAGAGAGATACTGGAAACTTGCAGCACATGGTAAATAATAAGATGGCTTGAATTCCGGATTGAAGCTTTGATTTCATCTTAGTCCATAAAATAAACTTATAATGTTGGTTTTCATGAACAAAAAAATATTCATCCATCCTGGTCAATAACTGTTGGATTGTGTGGGTTAAGTGGAAAGTAGCAGTACCATTTTAATATCCTATTGTAGTTTGCTGACTAATTTAAATACTTAGACACTCCAGCTTTCATTTCTTGGTGAGTAACATAAATCAGAGGAGTGTTGACAGACATTTTTGTAGTTGATGATTTGCTCTTTAGATTTACTGAGCTTTAGAGTCCAACTTCATTTGAAACAAACATTTGAGGTTAACTCTGTTAGTGGAATTTTTAAGTTTCTGTTTCTTTATTCATCAGATTGTCTTGGATATAATGTGTCTTTGATTTTGCTTAAAGCTTTACCAAGAATAGGAATTGCAGGTTCTATACATGAACTATGAAACTTATTACTTCTTGTGTGTGTTTAGAAAGCTGTGAATGGAAGGCAACTTACTTGTGAGGCTGAAGAGCCACAGGAACAAGAGGGTCTTCAGCCTATGTATCCTGTTTATCAGCAAACTTACTACAAAAATTGGAGCAACAGATACCCACAAAACTCAGGACCTGGAAGAGTCTACATCAATCCAAGGGAGCATTATGTATGATTCTGTACCCAGATGTCTTTAACAAGGGTTTTATTACCTGTTGACTGTATGACCTTCATGTCTTGTTGGCTTTCATCTCTAAAATAATTGGGGTTTTTTTCATGTGTGAAGAAATTATACGGAGAATTTTGTATAGGTAAACCATATGGAATTTAAAACTTGCCTCTAGTCTTCGGTATATCTGTGTTTTTATAGTAATATCGATCTGCTAAATGAGGAGATCCACTTAGCTTTATTAACCTTCACAGTCATAATATGTATAACTTGTATTAATTGGCTGGTATATGCCAAAATGTAGTTAAGCTTTTTTCACTGGCTATCTCTGGGAGCATTCTCTGGATATTTTACAATAACCTTACCCATATAAAAGTGAATAAATATGAGCAAGACAATTGAATCCCTTGTGACATTAGCAGTCTCAGACTGAGACATCTTAGAAAACTTGGGATATGATTTTGACTGGCCTTAGCTATTGATTTCTCAACCAGCTCTACCTCTCTCAGTCAAATGAACAACTAGACTACCTCTCAAAAACTGACTGGCTGGTCCATAAACTACACTGTTTGTCTTCCCACCTTGTTAAAAGTGAAGGAAATGCCTTATATCAAAGCTTTTTATTGTCTCTTGATTCTGCCTGTTGCTGGCTTTGGTTTTACAGTTAGGTCTACATGAAACTTAGTTGAAGGATAACTAGGCAGACAGAACTTTCTGTTAAGTGTCTTTTGTGAAGTTACATCTTACCCTTAAACTACTATTTAGCTGTTTTCCCAAGTACGACTCCTATTTTAGATGCTGCAGAGTTTATTTTCCCTGGTGATAAACACATTCCTTGGTTTTTTCTCAGTTTGCAACAAAACTGCCTGTGATGTGTTCTTATGTCTTAGCAAGAAAAGAAAAGCTTCAGTCAACTTCAAATGCTTGTAATCACTGTCCTTTAATCTTAACCAGTAGTGTGAAGTAACTGGAGAATGTCCTGATGTTACCAGTGCTAACAGTATCCCACATGAATCTTTGTGTGTCTGTGGTAATGCTTAAAAAATGTGCTCAGGATCTTTCTAGAAACATAAGTTTTCCTTTGAACTAAAAAGTAAATATTTAGCAAGTAAAAAATATGTATATAATGTGTTAGCGCTGAAATGAGCTCATAGGACAATCTTAAAATATTTTAAGACAGTAGAAAAATGGGTTGTGTCTAAAATTTGCCAGAGAAACTTAACAGACTTGAGTATTCTCTAAGTTCGTATGCACATAAGTAGGGAATGATGATTTTCGGTCAGATGACGTGAAGGACAAAATGTTAAGAATGCCTGTGTCATGCTGAACTACCTGTTGTACAGAACTGAACATTACTTCTGGGATATTAGTGTGTTTCTCTGCAGATGTTTGGATTTTTTTTTAGAGACGAGTGAAGCTGTAGAAGCAGCAGAATTGAAAGCTAGCATAGGTAAGTGTGCTGCAGGCAGGGGGCCATTGTTAAACCTGTATTCAACCTGCATTCATCTCCATCACAGTACAAGTTAATGAGATCCCTGTCCACAATAGAGCCAGGTAAATTGAATTCTTCTGGCTTGTTACAAGTAGCAGCTAGAAGATTATGGCTTGGGTGCCTGTGTTCTGGACACTTTAGAAGGAGGTATTAGCTGTTCTCTTGCTAAGCAGCTTTCTCTTAAATGATGTTGTTGAAGTTGACAACTGAAGGAATGGCAAATAGAAAGGCTGGACAGAACCTGCTTCTTGGGAGCTATCTTTGAAGCATTGTCACCTTGCATTTCTCTTAGGAACTGGGCACATTCGTGTAAATTGAGCAACTGTTTTCAATTTTTTTAAAGTTTCCTGCTGTATTTGAGACCTAAAGAAGGGCTTGTGTCCCCCAATTATGTTTTTCCATAATGTTAGTTTAAGTAGCCACCTCTTTACCATAAGCATTGCCTCACCTATCCTTACATTACTGCAGCTCCAAAAAGCATCAGCTGTCAGAACATTGAAAGAAAACAGTGTCGTGGCCAAATGAGTGACAGAATATGGAGATGAACTATAATGCTTAAGATAACTTGATCAATATTACTGAGCAAAACTTGATACCAAAAATATTTAAATAGACATTATAGAATGGTTTGAAACTGTTGCTGTGGCAGTGCTTCCTCTGCATTCGTTAGTACAATGTGGTATTGTGCAAGTGATCATTTCAATTCCTTTTGCAAAAAACAATTATTTTGGATTCACACCTCTTCTACTGCTTTTTATCATTATTTGCAGATACTTTCTTTTTTTTTTTTTTTTTTTTTTTGGAAGAGTTAAAACTTTGGGGGAAGGAAGAATGCTATCAACAAAGCTATACTTGGTTTTTTAATTTGTAAAAATAGCTTAAAAATAAAAATTAATCCGACTGTCTTGTCCAAGTTACATATCCACAAACCACAGAAAGTTTGACTGGAAACTACCCATCAGGATGTAGTTTGCCCTAAAGTCATTAGGGAAATACATAATCACCTACAGGTTTATTACCTGTGGGAAATGGTTTCTTTGTAATCTGTTCAGGGACATTTAGTGTATTAGGTTTTTGAAATGTTGCTTTTAGTTTTAAGTGTGGCTGGATTTGGGGGGAGGGGATTTGGGATAGAATGCTTGGAAGAGAACAGAAAAAATGTCTGCTGATTAGGCTTTCTCACCGAAAGGAGTGTACATATAGAAATAAGTTTGATCTGCTTTTTTAAGATGTAGAAAATGTCCTTTTTTTATTTTTGTACATTTTCAAATGTTTGTATTTGTAATTTGATTGGAATAAAAACATTCAAAATGTAAAATTTTCTTCTGTTGTTTAGATTTAAGATTGCTTAAAATGCAAAGTCTAGGAAAATGTATCTACTTTTTTGGTGATATCTTTCCTCTGTGGTTGTATTTGCAGAGCATGTTTTTTTTTCCTAACAGTACCACTTTGGGACATTGTGGTGTTGCATGCTGAAATCCTTTCAATTTTCATTTTACATAACAGGAAGCATATAGTACTGTGTGAAAATCTAGCACTTAGGTGAACTAAACACACAGAACCACTGGTGAGGAAGGTAGGGAGGGAGGGAAAGATTAGTAAATCACATCTCTAGCACTGGTAAATGTAAATTGTCTCTGCCCAAGTATCTCTAAATTCTACAGGGTAGTCTAATTATAAAAAGTATAAGATTTAATATTTGGAGTATGCCCAAAATTATTGTGGATACGATACAAATGAAAACTAAGAAATTGTACTACTAAAAGTAAGGAAACACTTAACAAGATATTATTAAAGGACTCCCACAGTTTAGTCACAGATGATCTAATGTATTGTGTATTGAGCTCAAGGAAAGCACAATAAAAATGTGTGGTAATTCATGAAGAGCAAAGGGAAACTTTTCACCTTCTGACTTGTTAACTTTGCCTTCTTTTTGGCAATGTTACTGCTCTGTTGTCCTCTGAGGGATGCGAGTTCAGGTGCTATGTTGTTATATAGGTGATTAAAATTTATTACAGTAACTTCTTGATGCCACAGACCTGAAACTACTCTGTCTGAACCACTGTGTTGTGTGAAGGCTGAGTGCTGTACCAACAAGTAATTGCAGAGCAGATGAAATTGTTTTGACAACTTGGGCCACTTCAGAGGTTGCTGACAAGGACAGGTAAAGCTCCAGTTGAAAAAAGAAATGTCTGTGTAGTTTGCTGCTTGACTGCCCTGTGGGAGGTGGCCTGGAGTTTTTGGTCCACCTGTGGTACACATACAGAATATTGGCAGACTGGGTTTGACTTTCTGACAGAAGGTAAAGATGTGGTATTTCTGCGTTTATTAACAGGTATGACATGGTTCTTGGTGAATAGCTTAATACCTTTAGCTGAATGATATTGAAATGCACAAAAAATACATTGTGAATCTTAGTAGTAATTATTCAAACAATGTGAGAAACCCAAGTAGGATGTGTTGGGCATTTTAATCTGCACTGACAACCCCACAGTGAATTTTTTTCTGTGCTTGTTTTGTGATCCTACTCTTGATTTTATGCTATATCTAAAACTAGATCCTTCAACTGTCACTGGAAAATAAATTGTATTTAAAAGCCTACAGGTCAAACTGTGACTCTTCTACCCCTTTGTGGGACTAGTAATCGAGACCGTACATCTGAATTTACCTCACTATTTTGAGACCAAGTTGGAAATCAAATAGACTCCATCTTCCTCATCAACTGAGATAAATTTGCATATCTGGCATATCTGTGCAGGGCTACACAGTGAATGCAGAGAGTGTGCTAAATATATTAAAACCTCATTTCAATTTAACTAAGTTTAGCCACAGATTTATTATATTCCAATCTGAAATGTACTAGGTTAAATTAGACTTATTATCTAACAGAGATTTACAGGAAATAACTTCTCTAATACTGATTGTCAGAGGAAGAAGTTTAAGATATGGTATAAAATATTCCACAGTCTTTTTTTTTTTTGGTCCTTTTCCTAATGTTAGATTTTATTTGTTTATTACTGTTTTGGATCTCTGAATTATTACTTCTAATAGTGTTGCAAATTAGATCCTGTTCCTAGTTGTGCCTGCAGGTTGTTTCCCTGACACTTCATCTTGCCTGTCCTATTAAGAAGTCTTACAGTCCTCTGTATGACTTCAGATGTTCTGTGCTTGAACAGCTCCATTCCTTGACAGCAAAATATTTTGGGCCAGTATTGTTTACCCAGTTCAGCTTATCACAGACTCCAGAAAATGGCACTTTCCCTGCTGATGTATGGCTATATGCAGAAGGAGGTCGTGTGCAGCGCAGCAGTGTACCCACAGGAGATCAGCCCTGCCAGTTGCCTCCTGGCTGCTCAGTGGAGAGGCACACAGTTGGCCAGGTGGGGTCTCTACTGTCACCATAGTGTTTTGTACTCACAAGAAAGAGAATTCAGAGATATACATAACTTTCCTGAACTGCCTTCATAATTTGGGAATAATTGCTTTCAGGCACTATTTGTGGCAAAAGCTTAATTCGTCATTAAGTAGAGCAGTTGGATTTCTCTCTTAAGTTTGACTAACCTGGCTGTTTTAAGACCAGACTTCAGCCACTGACATGATTCCTCCTATTAAGCATCAAAACCGAAGGAGCCTGACTTTAATGTCACAATTAACAAAGCTCTTTGCTTCTTTGACATGAATTGAGACGTAAGAGAGAAATGGCTATGAGCAAATAAAATGTCTTTGTATTAGCTTTAAAATTCAGATTGATGGATAGCATCAAATGTAGATTGGTTTATCCAGCTAGGCTAAGCAAATGGACAAAAGGCTTAAGAGGTGGCCAGAGGAAGGAGCACACTATTTCAGAGTGCAGTGTTTTGTCAGTAATGCTTGTGACATCTCAGTGTGTTGCTTACTTGCATCTGGATCAATTTCCTGTGGCCATAAATACTGCTAATGACCCTGCATTAGTGGCAAAAAAACCAAATATTGGGCAAGGCAAAATGTCTCACTTGTTTGGATGTGTTTTGTGTTGGTTCTTGAAGTTTTAAATCTGACTACTAGAAGACTGGTTCTTAAGGTCCCACTAGCTTTAACTAAAAAGTCAAGCCATCTGCTTTACACTTCCCCCTACCCTGAATTCTTCCTGGGTGGACTTCCCACCTTAAGTCATGTGGCACAGATTTATCTACTGCACATAACAAAATTGAGTGGTCTCTAATTTTCTAGAATTGGTGTGGCCATTACCAAGGTTTGTGTGGACAGAAACACGGTTTTCCAGAATTTCTCACTGTGGGATTGTTACTTGATCAGCCGGCAAAGCCCCTGGTGTCCTCTGACTTTGTACACTCAATGGTATAAACCAGAACTTGCAAGTTCTCCTTCTTGCCTCTGTTCTTTCACAATGTGTTTCATTCAGTTCCATTGAGGATTAGTAATGAAAGTATTTCACATTGAAAAGTTGTCAGTTTCTGTTAATTCAGCAGGTTGTCTGTCTCCTAGCCCTTCCCCCACCTTTGCTCCTTCTATGTCCTTAGGGTTTTTCTATGTTCAATAATCTCATATGTCTTTTTCCAGCTGGGAGAGGTAGCAGTCTCTTCCCCAGCCTCTTCCATTCTTTTTATATTCTTGGCCAAATTATTTCTCCCTAATACATCTAGTTAGGGCTTTATTAACAAGAAAATACCTAATGCAGTTCTAAGATGGAGAGTAGGTTCTATTTTTGTTCCGTATTTGTCATTTGTCCATATTATCACTTGCCCTTCTGCTCTGGCTTCTTGGGACAGTGTTAGTTAATTTTCAACTCTATATGGAGCTATATATGGAAATGGTTGAGATTCAGTATTGCTGAATTCTTTTTCTCCTCTTTCATGTTCTGTAACAGCTTGAGGGATGTGGTGTGTCTGTGTTTAACTCAAAGAAATTTTCAAAGTGGAAAATGGGTAACTTGTTAACATCAGATATTCTCGTTATAGCTGGGCAAATTAGGATGATGTGACATTGCAGATGTCTGAATCACCTGACTTTCAGGTGATACGTGATGTAGAGTAAGCAAGAAAAAAGGTAAACATGGAATGGGGCTTGGGGGAAACAGTTCCTACTTATACAGGAAGGTGACATATAGACTACTTTGCCTATTGCCTTCTTGAGGCAGGATAGCTGTTGATAATAAAGTATAGTAATACAAGGGCTAGGAATCAGCAAACAAACAGAAAAATATTGTTCTCTGTCAAAGCAGTGACTCTCTGTTTTTTGAAACAATTTTAAATGAACCAAAGGTAACGACTGTCTAGAAAGCTTCTTAGTTTTGGATGTATCCTAATAGCAGACAGATTCTGGTTAATCTGGATGTTGATGCTACTTAGCTGATTTTTGCAGGTTATAGTAGGTTATCCCAAAGCCAGTTCGGAGATGAAGTGAGATATTTAGAATTGTCACTTTCAAATGTGTTACTACGAAATCACATCCAAGTTTCACCATCTGCATAACATGGGATCTGTATACAGATTAATTAGCTACATAGCTGTGCCCTAGTCTGTCCAAAGATTCATCTAGAAAGCCAAAGATAATTGAATTTCTACTGTCATTGATCACACTCAAGTGTATGATTTGCACAGCAAGTGTAATTGCCCTCATGGGTATCTATGTGAAATAAAATGCCCAGTGGATACTTGTATCTAAAAGCATTGATTATACAGTAAGTAGTTTGAGTTACTGTATTGGGAAATAATTCAGTCTTTTTAACTGAAGAAAATCTAATTAACTAGGAAAATCTATTCTTCTAAAGAATGCTGAGGGAGGGGGCTGGGAGAAGCTGCTGTCAACACCCCAGAATACAAAGTCTCAGCTGAAAGTAGAAAACAATTTTAACTACAACTGAATAGCCACAGCAAGTAGTGGCATTGGCTTCTCTTGTAATGGAAGCTTCAGCTTTCAGGTAAGCCTTCCTCTTGCAAGAATACCAGAAGACAGAGGATGATTCAGAGCTTTGCAAACCTTTGCTTGGAAAAAGCATCTTTTGTGTCTAAAGACAAAGCTGGGGATGCACGATGGAGTTGCCTGAATGCTGCCCGTGCTCAGTGCACCTTTGGCTTTCCCTCCCAGTGGCCCTGTCTCTGAGGCTGCCTGGGAACCTCAGCAGAAGGGCTTCTGCTGCAGTTCAGCATCTCTTGACATCAGCAGTTGGATTAAACTCTCGACTGCTTTCTGCCTCCCCTTGCACTGTGCCCTCTGCTGACACTTCTAGCAATATTTTGGGATTTTTTTTTTTTAAATTCCTAATGCTCTAGAGTCAAAGGAGCTGATGTTGGTGAGCTTCTGAGAGGGTGACTTAGACAAACTATGGCAGACCACAGTATGATTATGTAGTAGCAGGCTAAAGGATGCCCTCAAAGGTTTGGAGCTGCTTTGGACCTACTCCAGCACCGTTTGACAAGTACTGTGTGAAACAGTCCTGACATGCATTAAAAGGAAGACCTTCCTTAGGAAATCCCACGGAGTCATAGAGGTGGTAGTGCTTTTTTTTCTGCTGTTAATGTTTGATTACAGCTTACAGCATAATGTTCATAGGCAGATGGCATCTTAATTTGATCATATACAATTCATGTCTTCCGGTTCCTGAGTAGACATTTGGTAAAGAGGGGGAAAAAAAAACACTGAGGTGATATGCAAGTAAACTTGAATCTGAAATGAGCACGTCAAGGGCTATGCTTAAGCAGTTTCTATGGGAGCTCACTGACAGTGTAGACAAAAGTCGGACAAGCTGGGCAGCATATGTGCTAGAGATGCCAAACCTTGAAAAAAACTGGGAGGAAAGTTTTTTAAATTACATTGAATTTCCCCTAGGTCCAGCTGGCCAAGTTGCTGCTTATGCAAATAGAAATATTTCATTGATGTCACACAGTAATACTTTTCTTTTTTTTTCCTTAAGATTCCGGGAAATAAGAAGAAAATTCTTGTAAGGTTCCTACACACACAATATGTGTATGATGAGATGCATGTTGATTGATGCAGTTCAGGAAACTGTCTGTTCCCTGTCACAGACTCCATCTTGGCACTTCTTACAAGTTTAATTGTATCAATAATAGTACACTCCCAACAGCAAATGTTTGCTGGCTTTTATAACTGGAATTTTTGAATTTTCTAGGAAATCTAAGTATTTTTCATATTTCTTCTGAAGCCTGTTTACTACTTCCTCTTACAAAGATAGGCTTGCTGCTCCTCTGCATTTAACTAAGTACTGCTTTGTTTACTTGGAGACAGAAATTTAATTTTGAAGTATAAGATCGTTGTTGCCCATGCTTCACTGACGTAACTAAACAAGTTCTAAACAAGACCCCTCTATTAGGGGATAACCTGTCCCCTTCCCTTTGTGACTTGGAACCTGAAGTCTTTTTACTGAGCTTTGTATTTTCTGTAGGTCTGTGCATTTAGCACATGTATTTGTTTTGAATTACAGTTAATTTAGGCTTACACACCTGACCTTTTTGAAGATGAAACTGAACAGAAGGAGGGAAAAAAAAACCCACATCAAAAAAAACCTACCAAACTGGATCCTGGTATATGCTACCACTCAAGTGCCAAAAGACCATTTTAAGGGCTGCCACTGAAGTCCCACTTGTTTACTGGAGCACTAAACAAATAAGGCTGAAGGGAATCGTGATTGTTGAGGACTGCTGTGCATCTGGATAGCACTCACCCTATCTCAAGATAGCTTCCGTTGTATTAAGAGCTTGTATCTCACCCTGATTAGCAACAGGAAATAATTAAAATATAATCAGGCTCTCTTCATTAGAAATGTTCTTGAATACTTTGAAAACTGTCAAATAACTGTCTTCAAAACTGAATTTCCCTATAAATAAAGTAAAAGGATAATGTTGTGTCTCCAATATTTTTTTTCATGCATGTTTGGCTCTAATACCAGGGTAAGCATAGACTGGTTTTGTAAATGAGGGAGACTAAAGCATTTTAGATGTTTATACAGACTCGGGCTGGCCCTGCCAGCCCTCCCATAAGGCTGAAATTCCAGAAAGTCACCATTTGAAGTCAGCTGTTGAAGGGATAAAGATGTAGTTCAACCTAGGTACAAAATGTATTTAACTCTGAGCCATTGGTACATTAATGCAGGCGAGCTGCTTGTCCTGCTGTTTGGATCTCCCCTGCCTTGGGCGAGTGCCCAAACTGAAGTCTTTTGTTTAGATAAAAGGTATCAAAGGTACCTTTTTGTGTGTTTCCCACTATGAATTGCTCTGCTGTTATTGAAATGCTTCTTGTTCAAAAAATATGTTCAGAGAACACATGGGGCTGCCTATAATAGGTTTTATGTATCTTCAATTAAAACAATAAATGTCAGGACAAAGTGATTGTGCTTCCCCTTAGGCCTGTACAGTTGGCTACCAAAGAAAGCTGGTGGTTACTGCCAGGTAGGTGGTCAGTGCTGCTGCCCTCATTAGGTCTGTGATTGCCTGGAGTAATTATTGTGCAGCTTAACATTTGTGCAGTCAGCTGGAAGATACAGAGGGATATAAAATGATGTGACCCTCATGATACAGTGCTGCTGTGCCCCTTCAAGTGAATTTTCTCTTTTTAAACAGCTTTTTCCTGCTTTTTCCTATATGAGAGAGCATGTGTGTACAGTGAAGTTGCTTAGTCAAAACTGAAACACTTTGTTTCTCAAATTGCAAACCTGGGAACAAACATGGATGAAATTCTAATTTGAGCTGATATTGAAATTTTTCAAGAGAACCTACACTTCCATTCAGCCTTTGTGAAATCTGAAGATGTGGGGTTTTATTGTGAAGTGAAACCTAGTTGCATTTTGCAGTCTTTTGCAAATTCTGCATATCAGATTACCAGGAAAAAATGTCCTGCAACACAAGTAAGTTTTAGGTTTATTTCTGTATTGTATGAAGTTTGTGTTCTTCATCATTATCCTCCATCACTCATGTCTTTGCCCTTAATAGCTGTGTCTCACAAATTTATTCAGCTATAATATTTCCTAATAATTAAGGGTTTTTTTTCTGAAATTTTCCATGGGTTTTTTTCTGGTAAATGAAAGTTACAGTCTAGCCAGAGAATAGATCTCCCTTTAATTACATATTTGTTGATAATGCCACTTCTCCCCGTTTGTGTGAGTGCACCTTGGGATGCAAGACTGAACTGAGGAAAGAAAATTCTTTTACATCAGGATGAGACCACCTTCAGCAGCTGCAAAAGGTACTGCAAGGGACTCTCTGTGCCCAGAAACGTGCTCCTCGGTGTGGTGTGGTATGTGGTGTTGTCTGTCACAGGTATAGAAACTGTGAGGCAGCACGGTGGCTCTGTCTGAAGCTGATGGCTTAGCAGGTGATTTCGGTTAGTGTCACCAATGGGAGCCACACTGAATGTGCCCTGTGCACCCCACACGTCCCTGCTGAACGCCAGGATGAGCTGTCAGCCCTGGCAGGCTGCTCCTGTGCCTCTGAAGCTAAACCATATGGAGTGTGAGTGCAATTAAGGCACTGCTGCTTTTGCAGTTGCTTGCAGTTCCAAATGACTAAAGATGCCCTGGGTGCTTAAGGAATTGCTTAAAATATACAGATGATCATCTTAGTGAACACAGGAGAAAGTAGTGGGATGCTTTTCTCAATAGAATCGTATGTGATGCCAGAATAGCCTCCCGATACTGAACTGATGGTGTGAATTTACAAATGAGGAGAAGGTTTTCTGAAAAAAAGTGTCCTCCTTTAGCTTCAACTGCACACTTGCTTCATTTTGGAAGTCTGGGATTTTTTGTCATCTATAGTCACAACAAGAGACTTGCCAATTTCTGTCTTGTATTGGAAGGGCCAAGATAGACAGAGCGCTCCACGAGGGGCTTCACAAACAGAGAGAGTGGAACTGGCCTTTTCCCTTGGCCTGCCCACCAGGGCACACTGCTGCAAGGTGGAGTTCACCAGTGCACCCAGCTGTTTTCCTGCAGAGGCCAGCACTTGCTCTGTGCCTTCCCAGTTCCTGCATTTTTTATTGCATGGATCAACCTGAGCTTCTATAACTGAGGAACAGAATCCTGCCGTACACCCGGTTTGATACTCATGTGCTATGCATAATAGTTTTGATGGGTAGTGGTCACTGAACTTCAACATTGATAAAAATGTTGATTCTCTTAAAAAGGGAAGATTATGTGTGTTTGGTCACACTGTAGGTTTGTGGTTTACTCGTCACACTGCAGGGGGAATGGTTCACTCCTTGCTGCCATGGTAATGAATCAAAGGTTATCAGCAACGCAGCAGTTGTGGTAGGTGTAGCTGCACTACAAGCTTGGTCTCTTATAGTGCCTTTAATATTACTTAAATATCTCCAGAGACCTGCTTTGGAGATTGTATTTCAATACACTAAAATCATTGTATTTCAAAACAATAAAAATAAATCATTATTTCTAGATAGAAAAAGGAGCAATTATGTAATTTACTGCCCCTATTTCTTCATAATTCTGTTATAAGGACAGAATCACTATAGCAAATTATCATATAGCTTGGCTTATTGCAACATGTAGCTTCATAACAGGGATAGCTTCTAGTAAATATATGTATTGAAGAGTATAACTGGTCTTTTACCTTTCTCACACATCTTGGGTAATTAATTTGTAACTTAGACATTGTACCAAACTTTTCCCAGTGTTTAGGAAGCTGTCTCTAACTTGCAGGCTTATTAAACTCCTTGTACAATAAACTAATCCTTCACAGGTACTATCCCTGAATCCGCCCGATTATTGTGCTCAAATCTGGAAGGTGGAGGTACTTGAAAGGCAAAGCAGCCTGATCCAGTGAATTCTGCTGTCCTGTACATATATCCTTCCCTTTTGGCAGAACTTGATATCCTTCCCTATTGGCAGAACTTGGACATAATCTGGTTTAGGTTAAGTCACCGGTGGATTTTGCTCTCAGAGTCACTGCAACACCCAGATACGGGGTTTATGGAAGAGGAAGTCCAAGGGTTATGAGTAGAAAAGGCCACGAAACACTATTTCACTGAATAAAGACTGATGTACCTCTTTGTGTGTGGAAAGTCTAGTTAAAAAAAAAAAAAAAATAGCTATGTGGTATATACACACCACAAGTCCCAGGAAACAACCCCTGAAAGCAGCATGATGGAGCTGGGGAACAAACTGTATATTATTCGGCTTCATAAATAATTATGTCATGAGACAGGAATGGTCCACTATAAAAGTGTAGAATTTTAAACTGTGCTTTTTATTCTTAACTGTTGATCCATTCTGCAGTTTCTGAAAACACAAGTTTTGACCAGCAAGGAAAGAGTAAAAGGTGCAGTTTCCTACTTTGGGTGAGTGACTCAGTCTAAGGAGCCGTGTTCATCCCAATTGTAATGCTAGCAGTGGAAAATGGCTGTTCCCAGACTTTACTAAGACTGCCTGAAAGTGACAGTGCAAACAAGCTTCTGAATGACGTGATGAACAGGGAAAGAGGGACAAGGATTAGTTTTAAATTGCTAGTTAAACACCCAAGCAGACTTCTGTTGGAAGCTCACTTAGGTAACATTTATGAACCTGGGGATAAATGCTGTCTGAACTGACAGCAGCAAATGAAAGCATGGCTGCTGAATTGCCCAAGCTATAAAAGAAATCAGAGAGAACATGGGCTACTTGTTGCTTTGGGTGTAACAGATGTTGCACTATGTACCTCTCCAGCCTTACAAAGTGCTTACTGTGACTTTGAAATTTTTTGTGTAGTTCCAGATATTTTATCTGTAGAAATCCCAAGTAAGTAGTAACTGTGCTTCCCAGAGAGCAGAAATGCTTTCATCTCTCTGGTTTAGATGATGGGTAGATCAAAAGCCTAGGGAGTGAACTGCTTCCCTGTTGTTAAATGCTTGAGCTCTGAGACACTGGTGTCTGGGGGAGGTGAGTGTGTGAAAAATGTCCCAGTAAATATGTGGGGACATAAGGAGTACTTAAGAACTTAAAACTAAGACTAGAAGGATATCTCAGGCTGTGAAAGTAAGCTTCCCTACTGTCACTTCTAGTTGCTCATATATTCTCTTTCACTGACTGGCACTGCTTCACGTGTCAAGCTGTTGTTTTGTGGAAGGCTGTTTAAACATGAGATGGCTCTTCTGGCTGGGACATGCTGATTTCTAGCTTACAGGTGTATTTGGTAAATCCATACTATTAGCTCTTAAGATGAACTGTCTTCAGTTTGAATTCTTCCTTCCTGGTGTTATGGCCTCTCTAGCCAGCAGCTGTATTTCTCCCTTGCCCTTCACAGGGCTGGGTTAAGGAAGTTCAGCTCTCTGTTGGCAATGCCAGACTATTGCATGTACCCCCCTAAAGGACAAATAGTTCCTGAGCCTTTGGCTGGCCTGCTTTGTTGTAAGCACTTGTAACTTTGGTTTTTAAATCTCATACCAGATACCCTCAGATATCAAATCTCACACATAGCATCCATGCTTTAGTTAGTGTTATTTATTAAAATGCAGAAGAGGATGGAGGTTTTTTCCCCCATCCAGGCACATGGGAAACAGTATGAGGTTCTTTAGATGCATGGGGCTCCTTTGCCACATGTGGTGGCATTGTAAGTGTTCCCAGTGGCTGACAGAGTAATTAACCTGGCTTTAATTATTTGAAATGCTATATTTGGGGGAGGAGGATACATAATATGAACAATGAGGCATTAGGATGAAATTAATTCCATCAGAGTGGCCAGGAAGTCCTGCAGAGCAGAGTTGTAGTGCACTTGAAATCCTACCAATTAGTGCCGTGAGCTCTCTGGGCCTTGCCCGTGTCGCTGCCCAGTAATCCGCTGGTTCAGTGGAGCACCTTAAATCAGGCATGGCTGGAGCTGTAATTGCCAGTTTGCCCCCACCCAACATTCCTCCCTGGCCTGCAGGGCACCTGCTGCCAGGGGCTCCCTCAGTGATTTGTACTGCTTTTAAAGCCTGGATGGTTTTGTATTTGGAATAGATCATAGTTCTATGCAGATACTTTGTTCACCAACAATGGAGATGGGAAGCTGGTGGTTCTAACAGCAATGGTGTCTTTGGAGGAGACTCCAAGAGCATGCAGCAGCATCTGAAACAGTGTTTAACTCACTTAGAAGGCCCTGCTGTTAACAGTGCACAGGGATGATCCTGTGATGATCCTCCCCACCCCCAGCATTTTTCACAGCAGAGGTACATCCAGTGAAGATCCAGGGGTTAGCCAGTGCTTCCAGGCACTGAGATGTTCCTGTGGCTCCTGCTGGCAGGGGCAGGAGACGAGCCATGAGGAGCACTCTTGAAATGGGAAGGTTTCTTCTGGTAGGGATCTGTTATTTTGTACAAATAATGTTTGCTATACAGGCAAGATAATTTAACCACCCTCATTAAGCTACTTGGTGGGCAGAAATCAAAGCTTTTGTCCTTGCTCCAGTTAATTTTTCAAAACAGAAAATCTTCAGTAGAGGATGTTCAGAGCCAGACTAGAACAGAGTAGCCATTATTAATCCTGGAGTTTAGCAAACACATACAATGGAGTTGTATGGGAAACGAAAATTTGGGATTGGCTTTTATGACTTCATAGTACTTATTCTCATACTAGTTATTAATTCTCCCAAGGTTTTTGTGTCTTCTTACAAAATAGCAGTAGGTCCCCAATTTATTGATGTAATGAGGAAGTATTTGCAACTTCTGACTTCTTCAACATCGATAACTCTTTATGACCCAGGCAGAATCATGGTAATTCTGTCTGATTTTGCTATGTGAGTTTAATGCTTTGTGGCAGCTTTGATGTCTGCTAAGCCTCTACTGTTCTGCAACTCAGAGGATTTAAGTGCTGGAAAAGTTATTAGATGTCTTGAGTGTGTTTCACCAAATGTACAGACTGTCTTAGGATCTTCCAACATAGAAAACAGTCTAAAGCCTAGGTGCTATTTCTTATTATTACTGCAAAGTATTAGATATCAGGGGCGTGGTCAAGCCAAACAATGGGAACCTTTTAAAACAAGTCCTCCTGTAAAGGGACAAGAAATAAATGGCCCTTCCCCAGCAGCTCAGCTGCTTAGATGAGGCTGGAACCCAATAGGTTCTATCCCTTCCTGTTGGCTGGCTTTCTCCCATGTCTGAAATAATGAGTCAACACTAATGAGCTGCAAGCCCCTAGCAGAGGGCCAGCGAGGCACTGGGCAGCGCCCAGGCTGCCAAGCACTGAAGCATAGCACAAGTTGGATAAGCAGCTCCTGTCTCGTAGGATTTGCAGCCTGAGCGCTCTCGCTGCTGGTGTAGCTGAAATCTAAAGGTTTGTGGGTTTCCTCTCTTTCTGAAACTAAACTTCACAAATCAATGTTGCCATGGAGAAGCGCCTCCTCATCATCAAGGGCAGACGATGAAATAATTAATTGCAGAAATCTGACTGCAATAGTGATAATACCCCCTGGGATATAGAACAGTTACCATTAAATTCAAATAGCCATTTTCAGGGAAGCAGTAATTCCTTCAACATAATGTAGTGCTGGCTAATCAACTCTGATATGAAAATTTAGGCACTGATGGATGTGTAACCAAGAATGTGGATGCTCAGCTAGTTATGAGTGAATAGAAACATCTGATTTCTGCCTTCATTTCTACAGATGTGGGTATAGGAAAATGAAGAAAAGGTTCTTTTATGCACATTTGGAGCACAAACTGAAGACACGTAATTTTTTTCCCTTTCTTTGACATTTTATTATTAGTAAAAACATTATATTCTGATGCAAGGAACTTTCTGATTGCCATGGGATTTCTACATAACTGTTTTCCCTCTCTTTTTTTCTTGCTTACACATTTGGCTTTTGTCTAGGAAAGTCCTTAGCCTTGTCTCTGCTGTCCTAAGCTGCTTGCTGAAGAGCATTATTGAGGAGCAGAATGTAACAGGTTTAAATAGAAGTGTTATTTTAAATCTTCCTAGCATGAAGACATTGATCAGTTTCATATCAAAGGCACATTAGAATGTCAAACAACTGGAGAAAGAGGTAAAATATCAAGTTGCTTGCAATTTGAAAAGAAATCTTTAGTTGCTAAGGAAATCAGGTTAAGCATGGGAGGGAACCTGCCTTTGCAAAGGCTATGGGAAGAGGAAAATGAAAGATGCCACAAAGAGCATATGGGCTGGTGTGTCAGACGGGAGCTGGGATGCCCTTTCCGTGTACTCTGCAGCTCAGAACATGCAGGCTTCTCAGTCACTGCAGAAAAGGGCAGAGAGCATTTCTTTACCCAATGTTCAGAAATGCCTCTGAAGCAAAGACTGAGGCTTTTTTAGAAGAATGCAGGGATGCATCCTTTCTGGATATAAATCTAAAGTGGCACGTGTCATGTTTGTCCTGGTCTGGTTATATCCCTTGCATGTCTCCTTCTGCACCTCAGTAAGCAATGTCAATCTGTAATTACAGTGGCAGAATCTGGAAAACCAACATCGGGACCTTTCACCAAGTAATAAAGAAAGTTTCAACTAATCAAAAGGTCCACAAGAAATCCTTCGCAGTGCCGTGGCATGTTGAGTAGGATGCTTGTAAGGCTCTTTAAAATGCTGGATAAATTGAGAATTTGCCCAGAGTGTCTGAAGATGCATTTCTGCAGCTGCTTTAGTGTTTGAGCTTCACTTTCGGCTCTAAAGGTGGATTTGTCAATGCCTAATGAGGTCTGTCTGAGCTCCAGCTGCGTGTGCCATTGCAAACAGTGCTGTCCTGTCCCAGTTCTCTGGTGGCTCTAAGTAGGAAAGCAGTGCACTAATGAGAGGGCTTGGCTGTGTTTCCTGCCCCCCTTCTGCAATTAGGCGCTGCCTGGCTGGGCAAGGAGGGGAGCTGGGTGCTGTGGGTTGGTGTTGTCTAAAGGCACATGGAGGAGAGTGGCCTTGGAATGCAGGGAGGAGGGTGTCCTCCTGACTAACATCTCTGTGCCTTGGTTAGACTATTGATTTTGGGAGAGGATGTTCAGCAGGGAGGGCACGCTGCTGTGTGGACACTGCAAGGCTGCAGCTGTGAGCCCAGGAGGGAACACAAGAGGACGGGCTGACATCAGGTGGCAAACCTGTTCTGTTCTGCAGGTGTCTGTAGCAGGAGGAGCAGGCTGTTGTTGCAGTGAAGTTACTGTGCTGGATTAACCAATGGTTTGAACTGGTGAGGCAAATGGTGCTTTCTCTGTCATACCAGTGTTTGGAAAACTAGTCCATTTGTAGTGAAGAGAGGCTAAGAGAACAGGCATTTGCAGCAGACCTCCCTACTTGGAGATCATCTTACTTCTAAAAGATTGTTTTTACATTAAAAAAAAGAACACTAGATGCCTTTCTAACAGTTGGACCCATTTGCCCAGTTAATGCAGTAGGGATGAATGGAAGTGCATTTGCAAAGGATTCCCCTTCCTTATCCTCTGTAGCAATGAGCTCATACATTAATATATGGAATAACTCTGAGAAGGGTAGTACTTGTAAATGAATGGAAAAACTAGTAGTCATTGAAACACGTTGAGGGTATTCTGGTCACAAGGCAACATTTGAATGCAGATGAGTAAATAACAGAACAAGAAATTTATAAGGGGCTGCTGCTTGTGGTTAAGGAACACTGAAAAGTCAAATTAGCATAGAAATGGATATGCATAGATTAGAGGAATGAGGAAACTAAAGTTGCACCTGTACTAAACTGAATTGGTAAGATAGAGTGTTTCTATTGACTGTGAAATAAATAAATAGGAGTTCCAACCAAGGTCACGTTGGAAAGCACTTACCTAGAGGCTAATACAGCCTTTGTGCTGCCAGAACAGCTCTGTTGGATTCAAAGCTGGGAATTAGATGCCCTAGGTGAGCTCCTTATAAAGAACAGCAATAGAAATACTGAATTCAAAAGTCATACAGTGCCGAATGATAAAACAATAACAAAGGCAGGTAACAGTCACTGCAGTTGTCTTGCCTGATTAGACTGAGGGGTTTGCATCACATTCAGTTTCAGAGGCTAAAACGAGTTCATCACTATCTTGCTGCACACTAGAGTGATCTCCTGAAGACCTACCCTCTCCTATCCTGTGTCACACCATGCCTCAAAGCAGTTCAAGCAGCTAGCAGGCTCATAAAAATAGTCTCCAGGTACTGGAGGTCCTCCAGAATATTTAGATCTGGCCTTCCATCACATATGTTTTCCAAAGACTGTTCCCTGCATGGAGTACATTTGTACCAGCAGGTAAGGAAAGCTGAAGGGAGTCCTGGGCTACTTTGTATTAGCAGAAAGAAATTCTTTAGAGGAACAGGTGAAGTCATTAAGATGTTAAGGTACAGATGTAGTGGGGTTTCTTTTCCCTGTTAACAGGTGATTTCTTTTGGTTCTTGACATAATTTTCATTGTCAAGTATCATCTTTTATTCAGTTATAATCGACCTCTCCTCACCTCTTTTAATGTAAAGCAAAAAAAGCTTTTTCAATGGAGAAGATTAAGTTACTTAGGTGGAGTGTGAATAAGCTTGAATCTGAAGCACTGGGGTATTTGTCTCTGTGATCAGGTGACAGCTTCTCAGTTCTGATGTTCACCTAGGAGAATATCTGTCCTGTTTCAAAATTCTGCATATTTATGAGAAGATACCCCATTTCGCTTGACTGTGTGATACAGAAGTTGCTATTTTTTCATTTCAAAAATGCTGGAGTTTCTTCTAATTTAGAATTTCTGACACATAAAGTGCAATTGTGATCTACTCCATGGTAATACTCAAGATATAGGTGTATTCTCCAGTGGTTTTATTTCATTTAAATTGCTTAGGCCAAAGGAACTGTGGAGTAAAAGTTGCTGAGCAAAAAAAACTTTGCCCATGGAGCTTTCTGGTTGCTCTGTTTACTTGCCTTGCTGCCCCTTCAGCAAAGACCAACCCCTGAGACATGCTTTGACTGAGCAGGTTCACCTCTCCCTGTACTAAGCAGCTCACCAAAATTTGCTCATCCTCCTGTTGGGCCTACTCCCTCCCACTGCCTCTCCATGTTGTGACTTGCCACAACACAAAACAATAGTTTAGACTCAACTGTGTAGTGACTGATTTTTGAAAGAGGCTGTACCAGTCTCCCAGCTGCTTCCTTGCACTGGGCATCAAATCCAACATTCATCTTCTCTGCTTGTCAGGAAACTGGCAGCTGAGTTCACTCCAATCTAATCATGGCTAGTTTAGGGAGGTGCTATTTTTCTGGCTGGATCAAAGGTTTGCACTGCAGCCACCTGACTGTTCAATCCTGTCAATGGGAAACAGTGCGAATATTTAGGCAGCAAGAGGCACATTTGGTAGCCAGACCACCCCTTTGGCAGTAGCCTCCTCTTTGGATGAATTAGGCCTGTTCAGTGTGAAAGCTCTAACTAGTAAAATTTAACACCTTATATTCACCTAAAATGGAAAAGATATAATGAGTAAAATTTTAGTAGTGTAAATCCAGAGACTTTATTGCTGCTTCTTGATAAAGACCAGACACAAATTAATTAACCTGATTGGAATTACTGGCCCTCAAAATCTTTCTTCCAGGGTGACCAGTAATTACTAAAAGAAAGAGATAGAGGAGGATCTTGAGCACATTAATCTATGTAAACTTTCAGGACTTAATCTATCTCTGCTAGAAATTGAAAACACCATATTTCGGTAGCTCTTTAGAGGGCTAAAAGTGGAGCTGCTTCTCAAAGTAAACCAACCAACTTCATTGATATAGTATTTCAGGTTCATGTTGCTGTTCCCAAGGGAATCTGGCCAGCATGTGCAATGCCTTGTATCTAGTGCAGTCATAAGAGACTGCACCATGCACAGACAGGTGGAAATGGGACGAGAAATGAATTTTCCATGTGCAGTTCTGAACCCTTTCAGATGATCTGTTGCATTTTCTCACAGGGGTCAGTAGCAAAAAAGTTAAGCATGTGTCAGTGGCTGAGATTTATTCCTCATGAAAATATTAAAGCTCACTGGAAATTACAGAAAAGTTCTTTAGAGGCCAATAATGTCATGAGGTGATGTTCTCTGATGCATAGATGTTAGGTTTGAATGTAAGGTTGCTACCTGTAAAAGTTTGATTTAAAATCTCCTTCCTTACCAAGGACACAAATCTCTTAACTTGATTTGTTTAGTCTTGAATCTGTAACAGCTATTATCTCACCTTAAGCTCAGCAGAATGATCTCTGAGCTCAAGGCAACCTGGTATGTAGCTCATGTTGTACAGGAAACGAGTGGTGTTCACGGCAGCAGTGCAGCATTTTAGAAATGTGACCATGCAACCAGGCACATTAAAGAGCCACTTTTGTCATCAGTTCTAAAATACAAGTTAACCAATGCAGTCCTTGCACAAATCACTGGCTGGTAGAAAATATGTCCTCCAAGAAATTTTCTCCTGTGAACTTTTTCTTTCATAATAAAATTAATCTCAGTGAATGGCACACTTGCCATCTCTCCTACTGAATTATTTATTCACTTCCAGCACTTAGTTGCTCATTTGAAATCCTGTGCTGTCATGTACTCATCAAGGAAACTGTTCAGTCTGAGGAACTGCTCAGGCTGCCCACATCCAGTTTAAAATTCCTTGGAAAGAGGATGTTTTGGAAGAGGAGGTCTTCCTTCCTCCCATCTCCTTTGGAACTCAGGAGAAAAGCAAGAGGAAAATATGGTGTGGAGAAGTGATGGGTTTGGGCTCAGAATGGAAATAACAACTGTACAAGTGTTGGATCCTGCAAAAGGCTGAGGAACTGATAAATCTGTGTGTGTCACTGTTCTCATCATGTGGTTATGATGGCTGCATAGAAAAGCCAAGGAAGAAGCATCTGTGAAAGATAAAATCTGACATATGAAAAGTCAATTTGATGTCACACTTGAAATTATGGCTTGAGATCTGGCTCATAGTTCTGGTAAATGAGTAACAGGAAAGCCTCTCAGGATAAAATTGATGCTGCTGTTGCAAATCCTGCTGTCCAGTGTTCTGTCACTGTGAGTTTCTTCCAGCAGTTTTTGGACTGAAGTCTGAACCTGCTTACTAGTTTTCTGCTTTTTTAGGATTTGAAATAGGTCCATTCAGTGTCATCCTGGGTGGTTTTTTATTAGCTCTTTTAAACTCTATCTTAACAGCCCAAGTGTGTGTCCTAGAATCTGCCACTTGTGCAGACTAACATGATGTATTTTCCCTGCACATCAAGCATGTCCATTCGGTTTCCTTTCCCTAACTCAACATATGGGAAGGAGGGAGAAATTTTCCATAGTGTATAGATGTCTCCAGAGGCCGCTGAGTGTCTCAAATAAGATGTTCAGACTCTCACAGGAGTGGTGCTGGAATGTGAGGCCCTCGGGAAGATGATCTCCTGAGCAATGTGTCATTATCTGTGCTCCTGTGTTTTGCAGCAGGGTAGGTCCAGGACCGAGCTGCACCTTTTTTCATCACCCTCTTGCTGAGTTTTGTACCACCACCAAGGAGTAAAAACAGAGCTTAAATGACATTGTTTGAAGGGGTGGGGGCGGGGGGAAGAAAAAAGCACCAAGCTCTGTGTTCTTACTGGTTTTGTGCTATCATTTGAGCACGAGTGATGATTGACAGCATTTAAAACTTGTGTGCTCAGGACACGGGCCTGGGGAGGCTGATCTGCAAGCAGATGCTGTTGTGAAGTGTGCAGATAGTCCTGGCTTGTCGTGGTTTCACAGGATGCCAGGAATGCTTGTAGATGAAGTTAATGCCATGTGAGCTGGCAAAGAGCAAATTCTGTATGAGTATGAGCTAAAATAAATAATAATCAATGCTGTTGAAAATGAGCTGTTGAAAAATTAGATTTCACAGAATTTCTACAGGGTTTTTTGAAGGTTTCCTGCCTTGTTGGGGAGGGAGATGCCATCAATTAAACTTCACTGGCACTCTGAAGGTACTGCTGGTATGCTGGGCTTGCAAACAAAGATTTGTTTGTGAAGATGCTGGCTTAATCCTCATTTTAATTATTCTGGAAAGACAGGAGGGAAATACATTTTTCTTTGCATTAAATTATTCCCTGGTAGAAATGGAAATAAGGAAAAAGTATTCTGGCATAAAAGCATTCTAAAATAGCTTCTACCTGGAGCCAGCAACCTTTTTGGTGTGCCAGATAACGATTTGCCTTGCCAAATTATAGGTGAAACCTGCCCTCAAACAGGGCTGGAAGCTGGAATATTGCCTCTTGGATGCCACTCAGCAGCCAACAAGCAGTGTGTTGTCCCTAAAAGAAGGCAGGGCTCCTGGCTATCCTGGCTCCAGAGTGTGCCCAGAGCTGGAGGCTGCTGCCTCTCCCCGAACACCACGGCTTCCCCCAGTGCAGAATGTCACTCCAATCTCTTCACAGGCTGTGTTGGGCAGACATTCCACAGGCAATAAAATCCAGAGATTGCATTGACTGATCTCCTTTGTGAAGATGGATCAAGAGATAATTGCAGCACAGGGGAACTTGCCAAATATGCCAGTCATGGAACATGTACACATAGTTGCCTGTGTGGTTGCAAAGTCTATTAGATCTGTACACTTAAAGAAACTACTTGGAAAACTGTTGCTCAGTCTGGAACAGATTTTCCTGTAAAAACTTAAAATTAATATTTTGGGAGAAAGGTAAGTTTTTCAGTTAGTGTAAATAATGATAAGGAAATCATAAAAGGTAGTTGCAAAGCCCAGGCATGTGTTAAAAAGGATGAATCATTGTGTCTGGCTTCTTAAAAGTTATTGTATTAATACTCAGTGTGTATTGACACAATCTCCAGGAAGTTTTCCAGCAGTATTTTATCTCTAGCATTTTTGGATCAATAACACAAAATTAGAAACTGTAAAGCTTTTTCTCTAATGGCCACTGCTGACGGGCTCAAAAAGGATTCCAGTCAACAATTTTATTCAGAAGCCATTGTCTCTAATTGTAAGATGCTGATTAGTTATAATAATATGCTGCCAACAATTGATGAGTCATGCCAATAGACAGATCAAGAGGTTTGAACAACAAACCTAAATATAGCAGATACAAACAAACTGGAGAGTCTGAAGTCTATTACCAAGGGCATTGCTAGCACAGCTGTTGGAATACATGGGGGAATATAATAAAAATTGTTTGCAATACAAAAATGTCAGTAAAAACCTGTTGGTTCTTACAGGGATTGATCTGACAAATAACTCAGAAACTTCTAATTCAAACGCTGGTCCCAGGTGCTCATTGCACATGAAGTATAATTTTTGCTGCAGATGATCAGATTGGATTCTTCAAAATCTGTTTTTATATTCCCCTTTCCCTTTTCTATTTCATTTTTTTCCATTCGTAGAAGTGGGCATTGAAGGCCTCTTCCTGAGACTTTTCAACCTCCAAGCACATGTCATGAAATGTGTTGTAGAGCCCTGAGCAGCTTGTAAGAGGACTCGTTGGCGTTGGCTTTGGCTTTGTTTAGGTGTTCAGCAGGGGGACTGCATGTGGACAGCAGCACTCGAGGGGCAGAGGACACGGCCCAGGGGTACAGATGTCTCAGTCAGTCCTCGTGGGGCACAGGGAGGTGATGGAGTCTGCAGATGGATCTGTCACACACCACCCGAAAACCTCTAGGGACAGAAGAATAAAAGAATGGCAACTGCAAAAATTCAAGCAAGAAACCTGGAAGAAACAAAATCCAAATGTAACTTGTTTAAAAGAAGAGAAGCAGGTGAGCTGCTGGTCCATCTGTGTCTCGGTTTGGGAGGAAGTGAGTTTTTTGGGAAGTTTTAGTCAAACCAATCAGTGGTCAGATTCGAATATTGACACCTGGTGTGCCCACTGAAGACGTGAGTCACCTCTGAAGACACACGGGGTTAAAAGCAGAGATTTCCCAGAGTTCGCTCTCTTTCGCCCGCGGTAGCCCAGGGAGCGGCACCGTCTCTGCCCCGCCCGGCCACATGGCTGGGTGGGGGAGGGAGCCATGGAGGCCCAGGCTGAGGTAGGCCGGAGCCCCGGAGAGAGAGAGAAGGTGGAAGGGAATGGAACCGGGCCAGCCCCTGCAGGACCGAGGGGTGGAGAAAACACCGAGCTATCTTTTGTTCCCCCCCCAACCCCAGAAGAGAGAGCGAGCGAGCCTGTGCCGGCAGAGGAGGCGGCAGGGGGGGTGATGCCCAGCATGTGGGAGTGCCACCGTGAGATCTCAGTGCCCTGAGGGCAGCGGAGCTCGGACTTTTAACCCTTTCCT
This sequence comes from Promerops cafer, assembly GCA_013398275.1. NCBI lineage: Eukaryota > Metazoa > Chordata > Aves > Passeriformes > Nectariniidae > Promerops > Promerops cafer. The sequence goes on along the minus strand of VZSE01006113.1, from coordinate 306,618 downwards.
GGGTGAAGGAAACTTTGTGAAACATTAGTCCTCCTGGCTGGTGGTTTGAGAGAGAAGAGAGACAGTCTGGGACCTGAGATGTTAAGAAGAAGATGTGGAAAAGCTGAAGTGGGAGGAGATGATGGAGTGGTTTTTTTAGCTGGACTTTTCTTGTATAGCCATAGACTGAACCAAGTTACCTGTAATACATGAGACTGCATTTGGGTGGATGCGATAGCCTGAGCCAAGAGACTGACCTGCTGTAATGATATTATATAAAGGAGTGAACAGAGGAAGATGAAGAGGGCGTGGTGGTGCCTTCCATCTTCAGGGAGAAGAGCTCTGTTCTTGAGACCCTCGGCCCCAGGGGATGAGAAAAGTGGGGGGACTGTTGTCCCAAAATTGAGACACGGTTGTTTTTTGGCACTTGGCAAAGCATCCTTGAAGAGCCCTGAGCAGTTTCGGTCCATGGACGGTGGTGAGAGCACTGTACATGGAAGGAAGATGTCACCATGGCAGAGTTTCTCCGGGCGGTGCCATGTGTGACATGGAAACATGGGGAGTTTCAACCCTGTTTCGTGGGGAGGACTGTGGTACAAGAGAGACTCCTCTCTCCCTTGATAGACTGAGAATTGATTATCAGAGTGTTGGTAACTTGATCAGGACTCCAAGATTTTTGTCTCACTGTGCTTTGGTGAAATTGGGTGGGAGGAGGAGGAATGGTTTAAAAGGTTTTCATTCTGTTTCCTGTGTGTTCCTGATTTTAGTTTGTAGTTTAATAAAGTTGGTTTTTTCCTCTCTTTTTCTGAGTTTGGGCCTGCTCTGCTCTGTTCCTGGTCACATCTCACAGCACGTAGTTAAAGAAAATACATTTTCATGGGGGTACTGACATTGGGCCAGCACCAAACCATGACAATCTGCTAAATATAGAGAAGAGGGAGAGTCTAGACTCTAACTGATCCTAATGTCATATTTGTGTGTGTAAGAGGCTGGAACATGGGAACAAACAGCTTCCTCTAACAAAATGAGTATTTACCAACCTGTCCAAACATTAGGGGAATCTATATATGTAAAAGTGCTGCATCTATTCACTTTGCTTTATCTGCTGGTAATTTAAGTGAAGAGCTTGCGTGGATCCAGGTGATGCCTTTGATGCCAGTGCTGGAGAGAATATATTAAAACACTTGGTAAAAGATGATAATGTTCTTTTTTAGATTTTATATCTGAAACTGTTCTGGAAAGTAAAAATGTTTCCAAACAGTGGCCTCAGATTTTTGCTTATATGGGTGTAAGGGAAATAAGTAATGTGGCTGCAGAAAAGGCTTTGCTGTGGGCATGTGTTAACTCAGATAATCTAGCAAGGGCCCAAGATGTGTGCACCTTGTCTCAGAGGGCTCAAAGAAGCTTCTGTGCCTTAAGAAAATAAGCCAAAATAAGTGTTTGATGGAGCAGCTATTCTTTTAGAAGAAAGGACTGCATCCCTGTCTGCTTCATTTAGAGAATGGGACTTGCCTGAGTTCCACCCACAATTTCTACTGCTGGAGAGTGGCATTTCTGTGCTTTTCTTCCCTCAGCTGTAGCAGCTGAAGAATTTGGGTAGGATCCCAGATGGATGAGAAGGCTGAAGTGAGCCTGTCTCCAGAGGGAGTGTGTCTGTGCACTGGCTGCTGCACGGGAGCCTGACTTGTGTGGCTGCAGAGCTGCAGAGGTTATGCAGTGCCACGAGCTGGCTGGTGCTTGGAGGTTGCTGCTTCTGAAAGGCAGGGCTAATTCCCTGAAGGGCCTGTGGCCCCAGGACAGGTCTGGCTTTTGTACTGAAAAATTGCTTCATGTTACTGTAACCAGCAGGTGAAGCACTGTCCCTCGGCACTAAGCAGGTTTCCTTGCTCAGCCCACTGGTTACGTGGGTCCATGGTTTATTGTAGCTATATCATGACATGTTGATCAAACAACTGCATCATATCAGGGGGATGAGGAATGATGGCAAATTTTACAAATTCAGTTTAGATCATGGAGGAATTGCTTTAGATGTCATATGAAGTTAAATGTTTGAAGGGCTTGGGTGTGGAAAGTGAGATCATTTCAGCACTAGAGCTATACCGAAGGGAGAGGAAACATGCTCATTGCACATCCACATGCCTCTACATCTACATGGCCATGTAGGTCAGGAACACGTTTGTTTCATGTAGGTGATATCTAGCTTTGTAGATGGAAGAAATATGAGTAATATTTTCTTTGAATGCTACATTGAATACACGTGTTGCTACATTGAATACACGTGAAAGGAAGATGTTAAGGCAATAAGACAAATGTTAATCAAAATTTTTTTTCTTGGATCACTCTTAAGCAGCTGTCATATTCATTGCTTCATTTCTACTAGAGGCCAATGAATTGGAATTACAGTACTTTTATAGCTGCATCTGCCTGAGCCCACTTTGGAAATGTTAGCTCATTAGCAGGAAGCCACTCTAAAATGCTCCACCTTGCTTGTCTTTGGCTCAGCGCTACCAGTGAGCAGAGAAAGCACAGATTTTTCTCTTGGATAAAATGAAAAAAAAGGATTGCTGTTGAGTTTTGTGCACATGGGTCATGCAGCATGGACTCAGGCCCTCATGGCATGTGGTGGATTGCAAATTAGTTCCAAACAGTCCTGGAGGGGTGAGTGCTGTGAGTGTGTGGGAGGATCCACATAGCTCAACTGGAAACTTAAGATCAAACTGTTTCATAATATTTCTGTTGTTTGCATTTTCCAGCTGGGCTGTTTACACTAATATGTCTTTTTTAGTACTGCAACATGTGTGCTTCCCTCATTATTTTCCTCTGCCACCTCTGTGAATCAGCTATGACTTGTATAAAAATGAAAGGAGAAACGACTCGGCAAGTACTCAAAGGCTCTCAAGGTTTAAGAAGAGATGGAAGCAGATGCTCAAATGTGACTAATCCTGCTTTTTGTCCTTTGTCAGCAATGGGTGTTTTCAGCCTGGTGCTGCTTCTGAGTCTGAAGCACAGGAAATTAACACAGTGTGGGCATAACGCCATACCAGCCAAGGAAGTTTTTTTTTGCTTAAATGCAGCCCTTTGAGGATTCCCAGGTTGAGCTTGTAGGTGGTTGCAATTGCTGTTGGTAATTTCAAGGCATTTTCTCAGCTTCTGGAGCAAGATCTCACATTAGTGCATGTAAACCAGGCATGTGGACAGCCAGGTGTTCTCTGACTTCCTGGAAATAGTAGTTTATACAGAAGACCGTGGGAACAGTGTTTTAAGAGAGGATCAGCCAGTTTTAGTTGAATTGAAAAGACTTCCAGCTGCTCCCTGCCACTCTTTGGAGGAAAGTAATTTGTACCAAATATCTCAAGGACAATGAATGCCAGCACTTGCTAGTCCAGCCTTCTTGTGCCAGTATCCCAATGTGATACTGGCACATCTTCTGGACATGGGTGGTCTCTGCAAGAAATGAGGACTCTCTCTCCTGCACTCATGTGAGTTCGTGAGCTCAAATCACAGATCATGCTGGAAGGCAGTTCTGCAGACAAGGATCTGGGAGTCCAGGTGGACAGCAGGGTGCTCCTCCTCTGCCCAGCACTGGCAAAGCTGCATCTGGAGAGAGGTGTCCAGTGCTGGACCAATAGAAGAGAGAAAGGGACATACTGGAGAGAGCCCAGATAAAGGCCACAGAGATGACTAAGGGGTCAGAGCTTGTTTCGCATGAGAAAAGGCTGTGAAAGAGCTTTGACTTATCAGCCAGAAGAGAAAGCTTGGGAAGATCTCATCAATGTGTATAAGTATCTGATAGGGAGTGAAGAAGACAGAGGCAGACTATCCTCAATAGTGCTTAGTGGCAGGACAAGAAGAACTGGGCACAAATGAAATGGAAAATTCCATCAGAAACCACTGTTTCAGAGTGTGGGTGGTCCAGAGACATTCTGGAGTCACGATTCTTGGAGATATTCAAAGCCTGACTGGATGCAGTCCTTTGCAACCCACTCCAGCTGACCCTGCCTGAGCAGGGGTTGAACTAAAGGATCTCTAGAGTCTCATTCCCACCTCAACAATTCTATGAAAATACAGTTGGATTGTGACATGCAAGCTGGAATGAGGACAGCTTTATTTAAGTATAAATTGGATTAAGGTGAATAGGTTTAGCTCAAAGCAGAGCAACCATTCTGGTTTTGTGAATGTATGTAACAGCAGAAGATCTCCTCACAGTCTTCAGTCTTCTACAAGCTGCTCTCTGTGTGTACCTGGCATAATGAGGATGTAGCACTGCAGATACTGCTGAGCATAGAAGGTTCTGTTCTTCAGTGGCTTTCTTCTTTTCTTCTATGTCTCAGAAGAGAGCTGTAGGCAATTACTTGCTTTCACAAGTTGGACTTTTCTGGATTTCAACAAGTATTCCACTATGCAGGCTCTTCAATATGTATTAAGACACAGTTTTGCCTGAAAATGTGGCTTTTTTTTCTCTGCCAGAAGGTGGTAACATCTGCTTCTCTAAACTACATATTATACTTGAAAAAAAAAATCTATTTCATTTGGTTTACGCTGTCAGGACTTGACTGACTTTTTCACAGCCTTGTAGATTAAGATCCACTATATTTAGTTTCTGTGAAAGCTGCTTAGTCTAGGCAAATGAGAAGAAAATCTGCAAGTACTTAGCAGACTTTAGATACTGTCCAGGTATTCAGGAGGGGGAAGCAGACCAGCAGCTTCCCCTCCCATCTGCTTGAAGATGGACATTGAGGGGATGCGTGACAAGTGACATGGGCTTGTTTTGTGCACTCCTAAAGCTGCAGTTTGTTTTCTCATGGCATATTTCTGCAGAATTGATGACAATTTTGACTAAAATTTGGTGCCAAACTTGTGTAAAGTGAGGCCACAACAAGATGACAGTTTATGTTGATGAAACCTCATCACAATGAGTACAAATTATAAACACATCAACAAACATTAAAGATCTTGTATCCAGCAGAAAAGAAAAAGCATAACTGGCTGACTAACAGGTGTAATAGGTGCACAGGCAGGAGAAGCATCCATGTGACTGACCTGTACTGGGTGTTTGTAGTCCACCTGCTGTGGAGGAGATGCATGATTTCCACCTTTCCAGCTGCTCACATCATGATCTCCGTCCCTGTCAGCCTGATCCATACTCGTAGCAGCCAAAGCAAACTAAATGACTGACTGGAGCAAAGGCTGCAACTTAAAGAACCTGGTTCATTTCCATTGATTTATAGCTGAATCTGCATGGTTGGATTTGGGGTGTTTCTTCCTAAATCATTTTAGTTACCTCCCAAGCATTTTCTTTGCCTTTGAAGGGATGTAATTGGATGTATGGGACTGGAAGCAACACAGGCAAGTTCACTCTACCTTTCAGTGGCTGCAGCAGTGCACAAAGCTCCAGAACACTGAGACCTGAGTCATGATGCTTTGGGAAGAGTGGGATATCTTGGTCGTTATAGCCCTGTAACCTGCTTACTTCATAAGGCCTCAGGATTGATTCTTGTTAGGCTCTTCCTGATTTTGTCTTAGGCATCCTAGTGCTTTAGGTATTTTTTGTTTAGCAGCAACATTTCTTTATTATTTTTTAATGACAAGGAAGCTGTTAACTAATTTGTTTTGCTCTTGCTTAATTTTGTATAAGCATGTGGAATTAGCTTAATTTTGTATAGGCAATTATAAGAAGCAGTTATTAGAATTTAACACTTATTACCGTAGCATAAATTAACATGGGATAATGTAGGTGTGGTATGACAGTAGAGGCCACCAGAGAATCAGAGGATGTGGCACAAAGGAGTAGAGACATGGGGCAACAACAGAGGGGGCAAAGGATGATACTGGAAGCCATAAGGCTATTGACAGCCCAACCATGCTCATTTAAAAAACTGCCCGACCATGCTCAGTTAAACTGTAGAGCTTGACAAAGCCAGTTTTAGTCATAATAAAGAGAAAAAGAAGAGATGTTCAATTTATGGAGAGAGTTTCTCACCTGTAGCAAATCTGGATGTAATAGCAAGTTGCGCATCAGTGAAGAAAGATTTAAGTTTAGAACTGTCCTAGAAAATGTATTAAATCACTCAAATGGGTGCCCCGGAGGGAGAAGAAAGAAGCCATTGATGGCACAATCCTCGGCAAAGGAGAGGAAGAAACCCCATCATGAACATCCTTCTAGCAAAGGACTGGGAATGCTAACAAAGTGTTTCAACCCTGGTCCCCTGTCCTTCCCCATGAGCTGATCTTTGAGGCTGCCTTATGTCACACTTGGAAGCCAGAGGGGCAGGGTAAGGGAGAGCAGAGCAGAGCATCAGGGAACACTCCTGTACAGCTGTCTTTGACTGCACTACTGAGCTGTGCATTGTGTTGTTTAGATAATTGGGACTCCGAAGGTTAGTGTCGTTGCAACTGCACTGTAATAACAGTTTATTGTATTTTAGTTAGGCTGTTAAGATTTTAATTAGTCTAACATAGAATTCCTGGCTTCCCAAATGAGGCGTTTCCCCTTTTGCCCATAATAAGACTTTGAGTGTAATAACTTGTCACATGGGTACTACAAGGATTGAAGAATGACGAGTCTGTTCACAGAGAACAAAGGACTGTGCTGATGCAGTGAAAGAAATCACAGAGAGAAGCAGACAATGCCAGAATGATCCTCTTCCCAATGACTAATGATAGAATACTTGTGCTGTATTACTTATGTTATTTTAGCAATCTCCTGAGAAACACAGTGGGAGGTGTTCCTGGTGATGTATAAAAGAAGCCAAAAAAAATAACAGCTGTCTGAAAAAATTTTCCTGTGTTAGGTAAAGCAGGGATATGATGATGGGAAAAAAATGTTCAGCTGAGATAGCTTGGTAGTTCATAGCAATTTCTGCTCATAGTTTAGCTCACAGTTGATTGGCTTCATTTGCAGGGAGGGGAAGCACTGGATGTTCCTAGGATAGTCTTGCTAAGTTTGGGATTTTTCCAGATGGGCAATTTCAGCTATGTGATAGAATTGGGTGTTAACAAGAAGTTGACATCAACTAGAACCAGATACAAATTTAGGCAAAGCCAGGTGACTGATTAGGTGCAAAACTGTAATAAGGCAGTAAGAAGATGTGAAGGAGACTCAGTCCAGCACAGTCCATGCAGATTTTGACCTCCTTGAGAAATATTCCAGCTCCAGAGCAGGTATCTTTCACATGAAAGCACTGTTTGTAAATAGCTTCCAGTAGCCATGATATTTTAGGGTGATTTAGGTCATACACATGTGCCTTTACCTGACACTGGTACCTGATACTACTGAGTAGAAGATCACGTCAAATAATTTATAGCTACATATTGTGACTATTTGTAATCAGCAATCAAAGCCTGATATGTTGTTTGGATGCAATAGAAGGCCTTAGACTCCTTGGAAAAGATGCTTTTATGCTTTAGAGCTTTACTGGCTTTTACTGAGACACCTAAGAGAAACTGAGGGTTGTTACTTAAGACTATAGATGGTGAAATGTTGCTTGTTTACCCTGCAAATATTTGGAAACTAATTATTCCTTTTATTCTCAATATCTCATCATGAATGTGGGGAGTGTTTTATCCATGGGGTACAAACCTTAAAGAAGCCAAAAAACCCCAAAACACACTGCCCCCAAACAAAAAAACAAAAAAAAAACCAACCTCCAATCCACAAACATGGCAAAAGTGAACGACTGCAGACTAATGACAATGTGTTTGAGGTAATGGAAAAGGTAAATCTGGGAGTGTAACTTGCATGCTTGAATACTTTCTTGCTGCTTGTAGTGAAAAAATACTTTTAATATTATCTCTCTAAAAATCTTAGCATTTGTGAAAAGTATTAAACTTAAATTAAGATTATTTTTTCCCCTCATGGTGACAAGGAGGAAGAAAGCTTTTTTCCATGTGTTTAATAATTTAAGTTTCTTTTGAAACAAATTTAATGGAAAAATTTCTAAAGGATTCGATTTCTCCTAATTTGCATTTTCTGTGTTAACCTCCAGGAAAAAATTGTCCATGTTTCCAGCAAGAGGAGACACGCAGCAGTGCAGTGGTGTTCCCAGCTCCAAGCTTCCACTGAAGGGTGGCAGCACTGGAGGCACAGCAGTGAGCTGGGAGCACGCTGCCAAGTGGGGAGACAAATGAGCACAGGAAATAGTGCACAAGCCTCGTGTGGCTCTTCCACGGCGTGGAAGGAGCAGGATCTGGGATGATTCATGACTTGTGCTGGCCTGGCAGGCTCAGCCAGGGGTGTCAGTGGTCACTCTTGAGTGGGGCATCAAGTGCCTGAGCTCTGCCCTTGCACACGCACCATGAGCATTTGTGGTGACCCTTGGTGGCTTGTCTTCAGGACATGGGGCAAGCTGAGGGCAGGAGGGGTTCAGGCAGTGTCCCTGGGCCTGTCCCATGGTATCCTCTGCAGCCAGGGCCCCTTAGCACACGGGGAGAGGATATGGAGGAGGAGAGACGGGTGCAGCAGCTCCAAGTGCTCCGCTGGGTGTGTCTCTCTGGGTCGCTGGTGGGTGCAGGGCTGAGAGCCCCTCCAGGCTGCAGTGACACCCCCTAAGCTTGGGGAAGGGCAGGGAGACCCCAGGAGCACCACTTCTCCCAGGGTGGGAGATGCCAGTGTCCCCAGGAAGGATGGGGGGAAACCTGGTGTGTTGAATGTGCAAAAGGAAGCAGCTCTGGATCAAATACTCCACTGGCATTGCTGGGGCAATCAACAGCGGGTGGCACAAAACCTGGCAGAGACCCTTGTGCTGCGACAGAGCTCTGCATTGTGCAGCACCCTGCTTGCTGGAGAAACCTGAGCTCCACCATCACAACAGAGACAGCACTTCAGGCTCCATTCTTGAAGCAGGAGGGCTCCTAGAATACAAGATTTTCCTCTTTGCTTACAAAGCAGGCACAAGGGAATTGATCTGATCTAGCAGCAGGAGCTGGTACTTTCTTGTGCAGAACAGCAAAAACCTTTGTTCAATGTGTGTTGAAGAGGGTCAGACAGACCTGCTTCACTGACTGGTAACAAAAAAAGGAAAATATTGATTTCCTTTTACCATATACTGAGCTCCACAACACAGGGGTTGTGGGTTTTATCTGTTTGTTTTTCCCCCTCATGCAGAGATGGACTCCCAGGTTGAAGCTGTGGCATAAGTACATGCTGCTCTTCCCCTATGAAATCAGGTGTTGACCTCAAAATCTGGGGTGAGGTGATCTACAATGTCTCTTCCTCATGAATTATCTTTAATCTAGAAAAGAACTTCTGCCTTCCAGTGATGCATCTGTTTCGCTTTCCCAAGTTGACAGCACTGCTGATCAAGTGTGTTGTTTGGTGCCACAGGAATGCAGTTTAAGAAAAAAGTGAGTTTATAAATTATTATTAATCCCTCGGCATCCACAGGTGCAGGTGGGTGGTAATTTGGTCTCCTTCACTACATGAATTATTCACAGATTTGTTAGAATTTGTAGGTAGACATTAAATGACTCTTCTGTACCCAGGTGAGATGAATGATAGGAACAGACATAAAAAAACATGAAACAAAAGACAGTGCCTCTGCTCCAAAATGAAAAGCCAATACATATTCTCATAATGATTTAGGGGGTTATATCATAGAGCTTTGGGTCATGGTGATCTGTCTAATGAATTTGAGGAAAGGAAAGGTGTTTAACATGATGGAGAAACACTTATAAAAAAATAAAGGAAAATTTAATAGGAATTAATGAATTTGGTACTACTTGGAAGCTTGTCTGACATAGATATATATTCCTCCTGCAGACAGTTTGTTGGAGAGAGTCTATTTTAGAGGGAGGTGGTTAAGCATAAAGTATGGCATTGAGTCTCCAGCCTTGGAGGTATGATTGATTTATTTGAAAATGATGAGTGATCATGTCCTAATGATGTTTTGAAAGCCATGAAATGAAGTGTGCTCCATTTTGTGGATGACCCTTGGCTCTGAATTCCAAGAGATGACAGTTATTGGGCACGTCAGTGAGGGGACAGAGGGGAAACTGGCACACTGTGCCACTGTAATCACTGTGAAACTGTGTCATCTGTTTGATTTTAGCAGCAGCAGTTTTCTCTCCAAGAAACCCGAGGAAACTGTAACTAGGGGGTGGGTGGGAACAGATAAACACAAGTGCTTTGATTGTTCTTTATGGAAGTAGCTCTGATGTATTTATACCTCCTGGCCTTTTGCTGAGGTGCTGGATCACATGAGGATTCTGTTTTGCTCTGAGTCTACTTTTTGTGATTGATTTCTTCTGGTAGTATGGTTATCTGCAGTCCAGTTCCTGTGCCTCCACTAATACCATTGTGTTGTAAGAGAATCCACTTAGCTTAGCAGCTGTGTGACTGCTCCTCTTTCCCACCTCATCTCTTGAGGTAAAGATGCCAAATAAGCAATAGTCATGATTCCTGCAGATCTCTGGGGATGTGTTAGATCAGAAATATCCTTGAAGGTAAGGATTTCCTTTGAACACAATTGCTGAACAGAGATCAGACATACATCTCAGAGCTCCATCCCAATAGCATGACAACCCGTGGGAAAAACATTTGGGAAGTCTTCACTGTTGGGAGTCATCTCTTTCCAACACAAAGAGATAGCATTAATGAATCAGCTTGTCAAAATACTGAGAGTCCTTTTCAAGTGTGAGGCTAACAGATTTTAAATTTAATTTATAGTGCAAGATGTGATTTCAGGTTACAGAGACCTGTTGTGTCTTCACTTGCACTAACTGCAATGAAGATGCAATAGTCAATAGGGAACTAGAAGTACTACCTATAAAGATGTTGGCTGGCAGATCATCTCTCCTCTTACTCTGCAACAAAGGTGCTATATACAGATTTGAACATCACACTTTCAGGAAGAGAAGGATCAATCAGAGGGAGCCTTGAGGAGGAAACTGAGAGGGCAAGGTCTAGAAAATTTCTGGTCACTCAAAAATACCCTAAAGAATAGACTGATAGGGCACACAATAGTAGTCTTCAAATGCTTAAAAAGATATTGCAATATATAGGAATTTTTTTTTTTTTCTTGATGGACAGGATATTCTGCAGTACAGGAGATTCAGGATGGACTTTGGTAAAGCTTGCTGATGATAAAGACAGCAAAGCCTCAGCAAAAGTGGCATGCAGTGGCATGGCTGTGGAGTCTACATTAATGAACATTAAAAACAAGCCAGCAAAGAGACTGTCTGGAATAACGATAATTAATAGGTGTTGTTATCGCTGCCTTTCTGCCCTTCTTAAAACATATGATATGATATGATATTTCTCTGTTATATATAATGTATTTTCCTCTTAAAATGTTTTTAGTGGATTGTGTGTATTAAATTACAGTCATTACTCAGTAAATTGCCCTTCCATGTTCTGTTATTAGTGGTATTATGCAGCTCTAATGTGAAGGCCATAATGCATACTGGGAGCTTTATCAGCCTGTGGGAAGTCCTCATGCTAACAAGCTGCGGCTTGAATAATAACCAGGTGCAAAGCCTGGAATATAGTAATTTTTGCAGAAGGCCAAGTTTTCCTTAAAAAGCTGTGACCTGAAAGATGTCTTTTGAGTCCAGGTGTCAATATTCTCTTTGAGGAGCTTTAAGTAAGGCTGGCGATGGCAAGTTTTACCGGATTTCTTTCTGGTTAGAGATGGATTATAGCTTAAAAATCATAGCAAATTTGTGTTCAGAAATTATCTATTGAGAGAGGTGAGAGAAAGGAGAACAATGCAACACAGCCATATGGGCTTTGTTCTTACACATGGTTTGACTCTGTGGGGGACATCGTTCTCCAGCCTGTCAAAGCTCAGCAAACGGCAAAAAGTTCTGATGGAACGGATATTCCTTTTATGAGCAGACAATGCCCAAAGGAAAATTCTCTACTGAGAACGGACTGCAGACAAACAGCACTGGAGTTCTAAGCATTTCTGATATCTCTGAAGGATTTGGGTCTCTTTTATAGTATCTTAATTATAAAAGATTTGCTTTTAGGATTGCTCTTAATTGAATACTCTTGTTTAATGTATTCCTGGTGTGGGTTTCCCAGCTCCAGCCAAGAGCTGTTCCCTGCAGGCTGAAAATCATTTAGGGTTTTTTTTTATTGCATGCTTAACATTTTGTACACCAATGCATGTATCAACTGTTTGATTTGAATCCATCAAATGGAGATAGCAAGTGAACTTGGTGATCCTATGGGTCCCTTCTAACTAAATATTTCATTATTTCATCTTCCCTGTAGAAAGATTGCTAACAAGAATGCCCACTTAAAAGCTGGGCTCACAGCTCCTACTCTTAAATGCTCTTTCACTGCTTGAGATTCAAGCTCAGAAAGATGGGGGTGAAAACTGAGACTACCTTTAACAGGAGGTATTTGCCTAATTTGCAAACCCTTGCAGTGGTGCTGAAACAGTCCTTACAGGAGAGTAAAGAAATGCAGCCTGCGCTGGAGACAAACACTGCAGCTAGAATCAAATGCCCATGGTGTCTTCCCTTGGCACAGCTTCCTCTGCGCTGGCACAGGCATCTGATGAACAAATGTCTCTGATCCCAGGGGGGAAATTTCCATCCCATCTGGTGCAGCTCCACAGCCGTGGCTGTCAAACAGGGGAGGAGAGGTTGCTTAGCACGAATGACTTTGCCCATGGAGCTTTCTTGTTGCACAAGGCACTTGTCCCACTGCACCTTCGGCAAAGACCACACTCTGGAACAGGTTTTTACAAAGTTTTTACAAAGTTTTTACAAAAGTGTGGTTTTGAACAAATGCTGTAAGATGGGGAGTCATGTCTTCTTCTTGTTTTGATCCCACCACCTGGCCAGTTTAGAGGCTGTATGCAGTTCGCCAGAATACACTGCTTTCACTCCATTTTAGCAGGGGAAATAGAATAATACTACTTGTCAATACATTGCTGATAAAATAAGTGTTTGTTTCTCATAGTCAGGCATGATACTGAAGCTTTGGCTGACAGCCTTTTCTTTTTGCTTTAAACGTGGTGAAGGGAATAGAAGATGGAAAAAATTAAGTAGTTTTTATTGCAGCAGAGTTGTCTGGTTTATTGCTTTTATTTTTTACACAAATTGACCAAAGGGAAATGAAAATTGGCTACTGTTTTCTAATGGGGTCAGTAAATATGCAATAAGTTTTTTTGAAGTTTAAGATTTTGGGTAATGAATGCACCTAGGAGCCTTGGAGTTTGTAATTTTTGTGTAATTTATCTTCTCTCCAACTCCACAACGAAATATAGTAAAAAAAAATTAAGAAATCTGTAATTCAGTGCTGTTTCAGAGGCTTTTCCTTTAGCTCTGAACAGGGTACTAATTGCAGAGATTTGACAGCTCTTGGGTATTCATCACATGCACTTGCCCTTACTTTAGATATTTAATTTAGTTGCAAAATAATTCTCCGTGAATTAGTAATTGCAATAATTGCCATTAATAACCTGGCAAGGTAGTTGGCCTTTGACACTTACACCAGGGGAAAAAAATGATAGTAAGATAGCTCTTGCCTGAAGACTTAGAAAGCTGGAGAGCATTAGGGGTTGGGGGCGGATGGGGGGAGTGGTGAGGAACAGAATATCAGAAACAAGGCATCATGACAGGCATCTTGGGGTGTTTGCAGTTGGGATTTATGCAACAGGCTTATGCAATTTGGTTGTACTTCTTTATAGAAGAAGAAGAAGACAAGGTGTCAGATGAAAAGAAATAATAGGGAGGATGAGGAAGATGAAGGCAGTAGAGTGTGAAATGACAGACAGTTGGGAATATTTTGGAAGCAGAACAAAGCCATGTGCTGAGAGCAATATCAGTGGTGGCTCATGTGACTGCAGAGCAGAAAGTGTTTTTCCACGGCTAGGTGGCCCATCTCAGCTGGAATAAGTTATCTCCACTAATAATAATGTATTATTATTATAGTGTAATAATCCTACAGTGGAATGTAGGAACTACAAGACAGTGAGACTTCTAGTGGTAACTGTTACCCCACAGCAGCCTCATATTTTGTCTTCTTGTTTTTCTGAGGCTAGCTCTTCCCCTGCTTCTCCCCTGATGCTGGCTAAAACACCAGTGATTTTGAGAAGCTAACTCCAGGACATGGTTATGGATAAAAATTACAGGGAGAGGTGTGTGCCAAAGGCTGATGCTGCTGTGCCCCGCAGCTGCTGCTGCAGCCGTGGCTGGGCGCAATTGGGTGTGAGGGCACCTGAGCCAGAGGGACTGGAGCTGTAAGCCAGGGTTCACTGGGGCTCTCGGGAGCTGCGTGCTCATCCCTGTGCCTCTGCCAGGCTCCAGCCTTCTCAGGCAAGACCTGACTGTCACAACCTTTGAGTCAGCAGCTGCTGTTTCTGGCCTGGGACACGTGCATGTTGTGGTTTTGTTCTAACCAAGCATCGAGGTTGTTCCCCCTTCTTGCCCATCTTGCTTCTCTTGTGTGGTGGTTGACAAAGCAGAGAGAATACAGAGAAGAGGGACATAAGGGACTGCAAACTAAGCCTTGTTTGTAGTTCAGCCCTTCCCTGCCCTCACTGGTGCTGTGTGAGGCCTGTGACCACCAGAAGCTGGAGAGGTCATCCTATATGTGGCAGCACCTGGCAGCAGGACACCCTGGCTCTGGCCTCAAAAATCATGTCCAGATTGATGCAGCCAATGGCTAATTAGGACACAGAGATCCCTGGTCTAGCTAATGAACTGCTCAAAGTAATTTCTTTCACTTCCTTAGAAAGGAGAAGCATCTTTCCTCACTTCTTGGTGGAATTGGAAAAGTGTAGTATCTAATTTTTGTTCTGCCTGAGAGCAGAATTTAAATCCTATTCTATTCTTTAAAACAAGGGTATCCATCTCATTCATAGAAGTTAAAACTTTCCTTATTCACTCAATGAGGAAAAAAAATTAAACTCTGCCTATCCCAAGCTGTCAAAGCATGTAAGAGCAGCATATAGATTGTGGGTACCATTAGAAAGCATTAGTGTCTAATTGCTTCAACATGGACCACAAGGGAAGATGAAAGGTATCTATTCCTGGGGCTGCTGTTGTTTCATTTGCCAATAGGCATGTCAGTTTGGCACTCATTTTGTCTGTGAAGGAGTATGATTGATTAATAAATGCGTGTTCCTTTGTAGACAATCACAGAATGTTGGAGTATTTCTGTAGCAAATTCTTATTGGAGAATCTCAGAAACAACTTTTTCCTTACTGATACAAGGGGAATAAAATTCTATTTCTACACTCCTCAGTTTTTAAAACCTGAGCTGCTAAAGCCTTTGTATATCTTTTTTCACTTGCAGCATAGTCATTTGAATATGTGACCTCCAAGTTCTGTACAGAAGTTGTAGCTTGAAAGGAGCCATAGCATTCCAAGGGATGGCAAGACCAGGCTATGTTTAGAAAGTGGAAATGATTCACTGGCTTTTAAATCCAAAGCAGTGGCCTTTGTGTGGCTGTTG
Organism: Promerops cafer; assembly: GCA_013398275.1. Lineage (NCBI taxonomy): Eukaryota > Metazoa > Chordata > Aves > Passeriformes > Nectariniidae > Promerops > Promerops cafer. Next base: position 291,230 of record VZSE01006113.1, on the reverse strand, counting down.
AGGTTGCGAACAATGGAAAGTCAATGGCTTTGATTTTAAAAAGGATGCAATTCCTTGATAAAACACAGCAATGTGTCCTTATGTGATGTTCTGGAACACAGCAAGTGTTTAATATGATTTTCTTCCACCTGAGCAAATACTGCCAATTTGTTCTTGGACACTTATAATTTGCTCCTACATAATTTCTCTTTCTTTGCTTCTACCTCACTCTACTATACGTCAAGCATTCCTTGATGAAAAGGGGTACTTATTGAAAAAGAAATCTGATCAAGAACGTAAGCACTTAAAAAACGAGACTTGATGTGGTGAGAGAAAGTCTGTAGCAGATCAGAGCAATGGCCTGTGTAATTGCCAAGTCAATCAAGCCACGAAGCAGAAGGCAAAGGCTTTGATTTCTACTGCTCCCATTCACAAGTACATGCTGGGCTGTCAGTGCCTTCAGCTCCTACCCTTAAATCTCTTGAGCTGCCTTTCTGCTGCTGATTTCTACTCATAGAAATAGATTTCCAGTAAGAGCATTAATGTATGTTTTGAAATCACACCCATTAAATTATTTTTCAGAAAAAGCAACAAGATTTAAAGGAGCAAAATTTTCTTTCCCAGACATCTGACAAGAGACACCTTGCATGACTTGGTAGGCTTTGATATTTAATTATGCAAAGATGTACATTTTGTTTTCTTTTCATTATTTTTTTTCCCACAGAGACAGTCAACCTTATGAGTTGATTTCTCTAGGTTATCAGGGACATGTTTAGATAGAGGGCAGTTTTTGAAGCAAATCTAGATACAAAATGTTCTGCCACTGTCTGATCTTTACTAGTCAAATAAACTTGGTGTACAGGATCTGTCTTCACCTTTAGATTGATTCCTTTAACTTCTTTTTTTTTTTTAAATTTCTTGTAAAAGGAAAACATGACAAGTTAGACAATGTTTCAGAACTAGCTCAACTCAGCAGAAAAAAACTAACTGCTTCTTGACTCCTGTGGTCTGTTTTATCCCCAGCTAAGTTTTTAAGGAGTGATGTAAAAAGCCTTTAACATCATCACATTTTGTGGTAGTAAATCATCTCCTGAGCAACCTCACAGAGTAGACACAAAGACTTTGTGCATAAACTTTCTGTCACATTGATGACTTTACAGCTTATTGCCCCAGACAATAGCTAGGGAAGGGTTAGTGTTACAGAACTGTTTGGTTCACTCTCAGAAAAAAAAAAAAAAAAAAAATTAAGGGTTTTGGCAGTTAGCCTAGGACCTTACTAAACAATCTGAGAGAAAAAGATTACTTTCCTTCACTGCCTTCTCAAGGGGTGGGGTGGGGTGAGTGCAGTTCAAATGAGCCTTGGAAGCAGGAGATGTCTCTTGTTTGGACCAGACTGGACTCAGGCAGGCAGCCTGCAACAAGTGCTGCCTCATGGACAGGGTTTTGCCCATTAGATGAAATCACACAGCAACAGGTTGAGGTTAGAAGGCTCCTCTTGAGACCATTTAGCTTTGCTGCCCTGCTCAAGGAAGAGCAGGTTGTCCAGGACTGGGAGTCCAAGGACAGTGACTCCGCAGCTTCTCTGGGCATCACGTTCCAGTGCTGGACCACCCTCACTGTAAAGAGATTTTATTTTTTCTGTTCAAGTATAATCTCCTGCATTTCAGTTTGTACTCACTGCCTCTTGTTGACAAATAATGACAAACTTCTTCCATGTTCTGATGCATCTGCTGACATTAGTTTTATTTTCTTTTTAGGTCCTAATTTTCTTCTTTTCTATTTACACTCCTAGCCTTTTATTTGACTGTTGGGTTTATTGATTCAACTTGTTCTTTGAGCCTGCAATCGTGTAACTTTAAAATTCCTTTGTTTTGCTGGGAATTTCTTCTCCCGTGAGATGAAGAGTAACAGAACTGTAAAACATGCTTTTTCCCTGTACAATCAGCAAAACTAAAGGTCTGGGTCCTGCAATGAGTTGGTAGCATGTGAAAAATAGTGGCCTTGGTCATACTTACCAAAGCTGCTTTTTTGCCAGTGTATTGCTGCTTTCCCCATTTTGTTTTTTTTCCTTTAGAATTTGTCTCTCAGTCCCTCCTATGGTTTGGTCTTTGTATATGACCATCCATTTCTTTTCTCCAGACTAGAGAAGATTTTTGTTTTTATTATTACTAACTCTGTGGGATGTACCTTTAAACCTTTTATATGTGACTGTATATATTTTCAGAAGATTAACAATGCATAGATTACATTGAAGACTGCATATTTTGGGGAACTTATTCTCAGGTTAGAAAGAAAATTAGTTTAAAAATATACCAGGTAAAATCCTATTTTTACTCTTAAGCACTCTTGGAAAATAGTTCGCATCACTTGGAATGAAATAAAAAAATCAGTCTTTTCTTAGATTTCATCAGAGTGATTCTGCAACATTATATATATTTCTAGAAAAGCAGGAAAATATTTTAACCCTTATTGTAAAATTTACATCATATTTAATAAATGTAAAAGTATATATTGATTTTTTTAAAAAGGTAATTACCCTTGCAGAAGCCAGAAGGATTGCTGCCTTGATTTTGCATCCTTTAAAATCCTAATTACCAATCTGATCCACAAGTCCATTTGAATTTGGAAAAAATATTAACCACTTAGCTTGGAACTACATTTCCATTTCCTAGAAATGCTGTTTTCTTTTGCAGGGGAAAAAAAAAAGAAAAAAAGCAATAACTTCTTTATTTTTTATGGTTTAACTAATATTTCCCCATCTGTGCTTTGCTTCTGCGCTCTCTTTGTGGGGAAACTGAAGTCACAACCAGAATGCCTGGCAACAGAAGCAATGGACTTGATATTTATATTAGCACTGTAACACATGGACATCTGTTCTCTCTACCCTTTAGAAGATACTGCTTCTGAGGACTGAGATTTGGCTTTTTCAGCTGTGGGCTGCTGCTGATAGGTGAGGTTGGTGGGAGACCTGGAAAGGAGTTCACTGCAGCCCATGGGGCAGCCCCTGCCCAGCAGATGCCCCAGGACAGACAGGGAGATAGATGGACAGACAGAGGGATCTTTTTCCAGCCCAGGCACTGAGGCAGTGCTGGGTTGGCCTCCTTGCAGTGTTGGGGCAGAGCTGAGGGACCCAGAGCCCTCTTTCCAGTTTGCTGCTGATTTGCAGAGATTGGGATGTAATCCCTTCCTTCTGCCTGTTTCCTTACACGTAAAACAGGAATACTGGAACCAACCTATTTTGGTCAAATATTTTGAGCTCTGCTGAAGGAAGAGTGCTGGTGGCAGAGCTTTTCATCAGTACAACATTCACTTACAAAAGACAGAGGACCAAAGAAGTTTCACTAGTACAGGGAGGATGCATTAAGCCAGAGGTTAGTATTCACCCTGAGTATGTGTCAGTGCCTAACCAAGTTAGTTATTCTCCTTCTGATTTAGGGTGAGATTTTCATGGCAGTCAGCTTTCTGTAAAAAACCAGTTTCGAATGAACAGGTGGGCTGGCATGTCTGCACTTTGTCTTTTCCTTTGGGAGCTTAGTACCTGTTATCCCAAAATACCAGTTCCCTGTGTTAAAAGTCCCATAGGAGCTCAGTCTTCCCGGTGCTGGGTTCAATTCCCAAACACACATATTCATACAGCAGCTGAATTACACAGCATTGCAGATGTAGATGATGTACTATTTCTTATCTTCCTTCTTAAAGTACGTTTAAGGCCTGAACCCTGAACTGTGACAATAGAAATACCTCACAGCTGATTCAAGGATGAGATGGAAGTGCCTGCTCCTGGCTGACACTGAAACTCTGTTGCCTGTCCTTAGGGCAAATGCAGCAGATAAGCCGGTTCTCTTGCTAAAGAGGTGTTGGATAGTTTGCATACCTACTCCTGCATTATTACAAGGAAGTAACAGGCTTAGTTACCCAGAGACAAAACAAAAGTGGTGAGAGGACGCTATGCAGAGACCTTTTCATAAGCTACAGGAGCCCGGCTGCACCCAAACAGGTGCCCCACCTCGGAATGCAGATTGATTTGGGCTTCAGGAAGTTTGTTTGTGACATTTCTGTCCAAGTAAGAGCATTTTTGAAGGGTAGGCTGAAGGGTAAAAAGTAGCACAGGGAAGATGGAAAGAATGTGTCAGCCTGTTTTCTTCCCACTACTATGTTATTTAATTTTCAAGTGCCATCTAAGAGGACATTAGAGGCTTCGTCGCCCAGGTATTTGTCTAGCAGGGGTTAGCTCATCCTGCCCATATTCCTTCCCTCCTAACTACAGCACTGTACATTTCCACCACCTCTGCAGTACTCCCTGCCTATAAATGGGACATCTTGAATGAGCACCAAGCATGGGGATGAGGGGAGCCAAAATTATTTCTATGCAGTGGGAGGTGGGGAAGTTACACCACTCCTGTATTGTAAGACTGCCTTGCAGTGCTCAGGCAACAACAGAAACAACAGTAGGAAAGAAAAATGCTGCATGAAAAGCGAGACAGGGCATTTCACAATAGCTGTCATTCAATGATAACCTTGACATTAAATGTTTGGGAACTGACTCATGGATTTACGACCCATATCACTGAAAAAACAAACAAAAAATAAAGGTACAGACTTCTCTGTGAGGAGTTCTTGAAAGCATTGATGTGCTGCTTTTCACCTTGGGAAAGCTTCCTCTCCTCCCCTGTACACAGCTATGCCAGCTGGTAATTGCCTGACATGGAGATGTGCCACAAGCTGGCACCTCGTGGTCCTTCATCTAGTTCAGACGTTGTTCATGCCTAACTGAGTGTCCTAGAAATCACAGCAGACAGTGCAACAAAGCACTGTGGTAACAAAACAGTCCCTTCCCAGCTCAGAGCCTTGGGGAATAGGAGGCAGAGCCAATGAATCAGGGTGCTGTGAACATCTGCGGGGATTGACTGACAGCTGCAGCTCCCCTGTGATGGGGAGACCTCAGTGCACGTCCTTAGCATGCAGCAAAAGGGCTCCCGTGTTTCCCACTGAGTCCTCTGAAACCTGACTGGAGAGGGGAGAAAGGGCATCAGGCATCAATCTCTTCCCTGTCCTTGGTGACTAATGCTCATGGAATCTCAATTGCACTGTGTGGGTTAAAACCATCAGCATGGAAACATAGCAGCTTGTTTCAGCATCAACAAAAGTAACCTACTTTGCTCGATTTATTGGACTTTTTTAAAGACAAAGGTATAATCCTTCTAATTAGGGCCAAAAAAAGGTTAAGTTAGCAACCAATCTGAGAAATCAACTATTTGTGTAGCCCGATTTCACATCCTTGTTGCAGGTGGTGCCGAGCTGTTTTAGTTCAATGTTGTTAGCACAAAGTTTAATCTTAGCCGTGTTAGTCTGGAGTTTGATTGCTATCTTTAAGCCTCTTTTGTAATCAGCAAAATTCTGAGGAAAAAGCCTATGACAGAAGGTTCCAATAAACATAATTACTTGCAGATGGCTAAACAAATCTCTGCCTGAAACAGGTAAATCTTGTGATAGTAAAAAAAATGTGAAATGGTGAATAGGAGCTGTAGATTGGCTAGTTCATCAGCTGAACAGTTTAATGAAATAGTTAATTTAGAATTCTGTCCACAAAGCTTGGACTAAAACCAGCATGGTAAATCTGCATCATGCATTGATGGCCTTGGTAAAATTAGTTTCATTGTTTTGTGGGATTACACATCTGATGAACAAGAGAAATTGAGTTGATACAGTTCACTTGGATTTCTCTCAGACATTTGGCTACAAATGCCATATGACATCTAATTCTTGGCTTTGGATAAAAACTCAAAAAAAAAATACCCTAGTTAGATCATACAAGATGTTACCAAAAAATGGATAAATTCAGAACTGGTTTGCTTACTGGCATCCCTCAGCCTGTCAATGGGAGGTCGTTTGTGAGTTCATAGTGATGATTTTTTCCTGATTTAGCACTGGAGGATGTTTCTGCCCTTTTGCCAATGATTTGAAACCTGAGGCAATATACAACTTGCAAGAGACAGGGTAGCAAATATTACACACAAGATTACAGAGGCACTAATCAAGATTGTCTGCTTGTGTGGCTTCAAATGGCAGGGCATCCCTTCCCTTCAGTTCTGCAGCTTTAGGTCTGCTCAGGGATTGCATCGGACCGAGAGGCCGGGGCGGTGAGAGGTGTCCTGGCAGCCAGCTTTGGTGTGTGTGCTGTGCTGGCAGCAGCTGGGTGTGCTTGGTCTGCCCAGCTCTTTGTCCTTGTGGGCCCTTCAACCTCCAGCAATTCAGTCTTAGGGACTGACCGAAGATTTTGGTTCTCTCTTTCCCTCTTCACGTTGAAAATTATTCTGGGAAGTTTAACTATGTTTGCTCACTGAGCTATCACTGTCATTGTAGGGGTATTTGTTGGGGAATGAAGACAACAGAAGATAGTTATAGTTTTCAGTTCCAGGCAACCTTTGGGGATATCATGGCATTGGTCTTCCAGTACTAACTTGGTTTACAAATAATGTGCCTGCTTTGTGGGAAGAATTCCTTATGTATCTTGCTTGTGACACCCAAGACCTGAACGCCACACTCTTCATCCCCAAAGTCCCTGCAACTTCCTAAGCTGAAGGAAAACTCACACATTTCTGCAAGCAGCAGACTTTGTAGGCAGCCCAGAGACAGAAGCAAAGATGATGCATCTTTGTTCAAAAAGGTGCAATAAGTTTGGGTATTTTTCATTGCTGTCTTTCTTCCCTTCCAGGGATTAGAAATAAACATTTCATGAAATAGGCTGATGACTGATGATTGGAAGGAGACCAGGCAAATCTAAGATTGTTTCTTTTGAGAAGCAGATTTCTAGCCACTAGAACACTTAGTTGAAGTTGCAGCTGCGCACCTTTCTACATCTTTATTTCAGTAGCTGATGTAGTTATTTTGGTGAATCACTTCCTAATTTTCTGCAGTACAATTGCTTGATAGATCATATTTTTAGAGATATGACCTCTCTGAAGCTCGTGACTGCAGTTTAGGATGTCTGTTCTTTTGACGTGTGAAATACATTCTAGTCCATTAAGGTCAAATGAATTGTCACAGGCAGGGTCTGCAGCCAAAGAATTTCTACTGATTAACTGCTTTTTGAGAACCACCTGCATGGATTTCTAACCTTCAAATAAGTCACCACTTGGGAGATCACTGATGACACAGCCACTTGTCTCAAAATTCAGCTGCTTGATCTTTATTGAACTTGATGGGCAAACATTTAAATGATAATTGAAACACTAATTAAAATGCTGTGCCTGCACTCCTGCTTCAGTATTGAAAGGTAAGACTAAATTATTTAGTGACAATTTGGGGAGTTACAGGTACAGATCTTTAGCAGACTTGTAAGAAAGAAGGGGTTATTCAGATGTTTGAACTCTGCTGCTGCCGCCGCCTGCTGCTCCAAATATCCCAGTTGATCCCCTGGCTTTACAAAGGCATCACTAGGATCCCACTCACCACAGTTTTCTAGCAAGTGCCAGGAGATTGTATTTACTCTGGTGAGCAAAACTGAAGTGTGGGGCCTTGGTTTTCTTTTGCCCTTTCTAGTAATTTTCATTGTGCAGTCTTGACACTATTAATCCGTGTCTGCATTTGTAAGTTCACCTTCTTAGAACACGATCTGGCTCGTGACTGCAATCAAGCTGTCTAATTCTATATTTCAAATTATTCCCTATTACCCTAATATCCATTCCAAATAAATTAGTTGCTTCTTCCTACATTTTCCACCCTGCCCTTTATCATTGTTCATGTACATCCCTACATTTCTGCTTTTTTTCCCTAATGACATACTCGTGGCATCTGTTAAGGTGTGAGGACATTAGACCTAATCAAAATGTCTCAAGCTCTTTAGTAAGTCACATATGACTGTATTCACAAATGACGTTAGATGACTATTCTCCCAAAGCATTCACTCATCTCCGCTCCCCTGTCCAGGAACCAAAAAAGTGAAAATCATGCTTGGCACTTCCACAGGGATCTCAGGGGTAGGTAAAAATTTCAACACTGCCAGTGATTTGTGCCCTGTGCAGAACAGATTTGTCAACAGGGCCTGCAAAATACTTTCAAGCTTGGTACAGCACCAATTTTGCTTCCTCCTTTCCCATCCCTTCCGTACCAACAGTGTGCAGCAGATCAATTTCCTTCACTGGGGGGAGTCAGGAACTGCCATGGGAACAGATGATAGGGAAGCAGATGGGGCAAGAGTTGATTTGGAGCAATGACAACTCCGTAACCTTTCGCTGTCCGCCTGAGATTGCAGCGTCCTCTGTATTCCACAGCAGAAGGCAAGTTCAGGCACAGGACAAAGTCCAGGCTTAGCACTGTGCTCAAGCAGTGGTAGGTGGCAGCTGGGCATCTGAAGCACAGCATGGTGGCCCTGAAAAGGCAGTTCATGCTCGAGTGGGGATTTTTATGCATTAGGTGACAGCCTGTATTGCAGGCAGTACCTCAGGCTTTTTCAGGAATTTGGTCTCTCAGGGCTTGTCAGCCCAGCAGTGCTGTGAGCTCTTGTTTCACACACGCTGAAACAGAGATTCTGTAAACTGATCAAAAGTTGCTTCTCTAGTAAGGGACATCAGCTCCTGCACTGATTTGTCAGCTTGAATGAGAAGTGTGTGTCCCAGGCCACCCAGAAGGTGTGGGGCAGAGCAAGGTGTGACATGTAGATACACAGCCTCCCAGCCGCAGACAACAGGCCGCTCTCCTCCACTTCCACAGGGGCAAAGACAGGATTTTTTTCATGTTTGTCTTTTGTTAGAGGGCAAGGACATGCTTGGTGTTTGTGTTTGCACATTTTGTAGGGAAAATAAAAAAGAACAACACTATGGTTCTCCACTATGATTTATCTGGATGGTTTGTAGTATAGTGGAGAACTTCAAAAGTCTAAGGATGTAAGTGTTCAGTAGCAAAATTAAATTTGTTCTTTCAGCTAGGAAAAATGCCATTTAGATGTACTCAATTGAAAATCAGGATTTAAAACATTTGGTAAGGTTACAGGGAGTTCCTGTGTGTGTACCCCAGGTATCCTGGGTAGTTTACTCAGGATGCATTACAAAAGCTTTATTGTGTCAAACTACAGGGCTGAGGCCAAACAAGTGCTTTTTGGATCAAATATTCATTCCTTCTGGTGACTGATAAACAAGAAGATAGTGAAGATTGAGAGCTACTCTGCATTTCATTTTAAAATGTACTTCAGATCTAGCCAAGTGATCATCAAAATAATTTTTTTTTTTCAACCTGATCTTTACTTGAAATATGTTTTAGTTAATGGAATTTCCTCTTCTGAAGTTGAATGACTGTTTGCACAGAATCTGACTAAAAAGCTGCCTCCCTATGCATGATTTATTTACCAGAGAGCCAATGATAACATATTAGAATATACCAGAATATGTTTGGTCCCATTGTGATGAGAAGTCTTAAGAGCAATGGCATAGATGTGATGGGACTGGAAATAAAAATGTATGTAATTGTGCATTTAGTGTACTTGTTCACAGAGCTCCTGTAGATTTTCTTTATTAAGTGACTGTCACTTGAGAAGCAGCAGAAGAGCAAAAATAGATGACTTTGTACAACACACCTTGGCGTGCTGTGTTACTCTTCAGCATAAGATTTTACTCCGTGTCTCGGGACCACATGAATCATAGTGAAGGGAAGCTGACAGCTTCCTAATGCTCTTTTTGCATGAGCCTGTCTATCCCCTTACCCTCCATTCATCCATAAAGCAAAATTAAACTAAACCAAACCCCGATGAGAGGCTTGCCTGAAATGCTTTTCCGTTGACCTAAGCCAGAGACTTTGCCTAGGGTGCCGTGTGTTGGGTAAATTGGAATAAAAATGCTGTCCAGCTGACGGCTCGTGCTGGCGGCACCTGTAATCTTATCAAACCTCAGGCTCTTCATGGTGCTAAGTGGAAGGTAATGCCAAGGGTACCTGAGTGTGTTACCAGCTGTCAGGCTGAGTTCGAGAAGCATGATTAAGGCATTTCACTGCAGGAAGCTGGGTCACAGTGTAGGGTTGCTGTGATTTTCTGTGGTGGACAGAGAACAGGCTCCTCTGAGGAGATGTGATCAGAAGTGAATTTGCAGTCCACGACAGTGGTCAAGGTTCCGAATGTGACACTTGCCACTGGCCAACTCAGAAACATTCTCTAAGGTGGAAGAGCAGTTTGGAGAGTTATTACAATATTAGCACAAAATATTACAATATATGTCACTGTCAGACATTGTGCGCTGCTGATTTACAGCTTTAAGAAAATCTTTATTGCTTGAGAAGGCTGATATCAGCTGATAAAGCTGATCTGTGTCATTCTGAGAAACCCAGTCTCATCCTAAAAGCTTGTGGAGGAACAGGAATGGGTCAGCAATTGGCAGTTCAGAGGAAAAGTGTCACAGCCTGTGAATATGTTTTCTTACATCATGAGTGCTAGGAGACAAAGATGAAAACCAGCTTATAAGGATAGAGGCAACAATTACAGAGGAAATGCTGGGTGTCAGAAACGGGGAGGGAAGCAACACCAGGGTCTAGAACACCACTGGGTGCTCCAGAAACCTCCTGAAATCACTCAGCCCCACTCGAACTGCTTTTAGTAAACAGGTAACTAAAATTCAAGCACTGCCTTTATAAATCCTCTTGGTTTCAGAGAAGTGGATCACTGTCTGACAGTTCGCTGGGAGGTTCTTCTTCCAAGACTGCTGCCCCCCTTCGCAGAGCTGCTTGGAGAGCAGCTCGCACGCTGGCAGGCTGTACCAGCCAGGCGTTTACTCCTACAGGCGCCACCTGCTCTGCTGAAAGCCTCGCCGCGCTCAAGTCGCCAGCATCTTTGTGCCTGGTCTGCAGGGCGGCTCCTCACGTCGGGCTTGGCTGCTCTCCCACGACAGGAAGAGTTTGCCGAGCCCTTTGACTCAGGAGCACTTGGCAACCTCCGGAATGCATTCTGCTGGGCAGCGGGCACACACACATCCAAGGATGCTGCTGTGTGCCCCATCCTGTGGTGTGCCCCATCCCGTGGTGTTCCCCATCCCGTGGTGTTCCCCACAGCCTGTATGTGCCTCCGGGGCACTCCCTGTGCAGCTGACACAGGCATCAGGCAGCTGGAGCAATCGCCACAGAAGGTTTAGCAGGAGAACACATCCCAGTCGAAGTCGAAGGCTGAATTGAGATATCGGTGGGGGAGTTGGCTATTATGTTCCAGCTCTCTTTAAAAGCCATTCTGAGATTTGTAAGGCATTGTGTTGTGCTTGTTGCTGGGTTTAAGACTGCTGTCAGGCGGTGAAAGTCACTTCGTGCTTTCCTCTTTAAGGCAAGTTGCTGTTTATATTACCAAGAGACCAGCAGTGCTGACTAACTCTTGGCACATTAACCTGGGAAGCATGCTCTCTCCTAGGGAAAAGGTCTCCCGTGCATTCCCGTAGGACCTGTATATTTGGAGAGTTGTATATCATGTAGATGTCAAGCCCAATCAGGGCTTCCTTGTCAGGATGTGTTAGGGCAGCTGCCTGCAATTTGTGTGACAGTGCACATCTCTGCCAATAAACTACTTTTGCTCTCTCTTATGCTGTGTCTGCTGTCTGCAGGGCTGTTGGAATGCTGCCAGGGACAAAGAGCAACTGCATGCACAGAGGTGTCTGGGTGGCACCTCTTGTAATCTGTGCTCTGCACGGTGTATTGATCGGCTTTGTGGATGGATCCCAGGGGCTGAACACGAACATCACATACCAGAGCATGACATTTTAATCAGAGACACGTTTAACTACTGGGAGCAGCTCAGGTAATGTCTACTTAAAAAAAAAAAAAAGAAAAAGAAAAAAAGAAAAAAGAAAAGAAAATTGCACCAGAGGAAAAAGAAAATGCATATGCTAGGTAAGAGTTATGTGTAGTTAAATGCAGAATACAAATAAGTAGGTTGTGTCAGGGCCAAGAGCACTTTGAAGTAAAGCTGTAGTAAGTGCAAATCGGTGATACAAGTGAAGACACTGAAATAGGGCTTTTGCACATGCGTGTGCACAGACCATGGCTAAGCAGCAAAGCCTGCTCTGCGTAGCGCCATTCCCGTCTGCCAGCTGTAAAATCACTTGGCTCAGAGGATAAAAAGGTGTTCTGCAGGAGATGAGGCTGGCAAAGAGCAAGAGAGATTTTAAAAAAAAGGTAGATGGAGTTTCCTCTGTATTTGCAATGATAAAGAGTTGTGAGAAAAGTGGAGCTCTTTTGGGGTTGATGTGCCAGCTAGTTCCACCAACATTTTGAATAAGGGTTGAAAAATGACCACCTCAGAAACATCCTCCTCCTCAGCCTGTAACATGCTGTGTAGTAGAGTTTACACTTTTGTACTTAAGTCTCAGGGTCCCTGAAGAGCTCTGTTAACCTTGAAATCTATGTAATAGGTTACTTTCTACCTGCAAAGTAGAAAGCACCACTTATTCACAGGCATGAATGACACCAAATCTAGTCCAGAGGTAGACTTAAAAGGACATTCATCTGCTGTTTGTGGGAATTTAACTGAGAGGAAGCTTCTGAAATACCAAAACAGAGAGAACAGTAAAATTATTCCCAAAGCTCTGCCTGCCTGCTAATTGCTGGCCATCTCCTTTTGTAAAAAAGAAGCAAGAGAAAGAGTTCACACACGCAAAAGTGATTGCCGACTTCTGGGGAAAAATGTTCTCTTTCTTCTCTTGATTTTGGATGCTTAAAATGAGGAAAGCAACATATCAGACTAGAAAGAGAGGAAAAACAGTCAATGTTACCTTGGTATCTGATGATCAAAGGTACGACCCCCCTCTGCGGTTCCCTGAGAATGGCAGCACTTGCTTCCTGAGGGAACTGCATTTAGTTCAGAACAGGCAGTGTCCCTTCGCTCCCTGTGTTGCCACACAGATCAGGAGCTGCCTGCCTGCCTCGGGAGAGCAGGGCATTTAGCTTTTCCCAATAGAAACAGGGCAGCTTAACCAGTTATCCTCTGCCAAAGAAAAAAGCAGAAAGATAGGTGTCAGAGAATGATTATTCCCTGGGTAGTGACATCGCTGACATGTATTTTCTTGTGAAGATCCAGTGAACTACAGCTATTAAGTAGCAGGAATTTATGAAATTCGTGGCCAGCTTTCCTACTCAGCTTCCTTTCATCATTTTAAATGTTTGTGATTTTGTTCTGACTACTATACTTTAAATGCAGAAAATAATAGAAGCTAAGAGGAAAATGGTTTGTTCTTTGCATTCAGTTACCACTTTACTGTGTGCATTTTAACACTCAAAATGTACTGGCTCTGGCTGACATTTCCATCATGTTGGAGTGCCTGTATGCCCCTCATGTTTCTAATGAGGCAAAAATGGCATAAATGACAGGAAATAGGCTGCAGGTTTTTTAATGACCAAAATCATATATATTTTAAAGCTCTAGCCTAAGGTTACAGCAAAACAAAGCAGGCAAAGTCTCTTTCATCTGCAGTTTGCTTGAAAACTAGGACCAAATTTCAGCCTCCCCAGGTGACAGAAAACAGCAGAGAGTCCCCAGTACAAAAGCAGAGACCCAGTCATGCACCATCCAGCCCTGTAGAGTCTATTTTCTATGAAGCCAGTGACACCTTCCTTGTAGAAGTAAAGCAGACGAGGGCAGGACAGTCAGAGAGCCAATGAGAGAAAAGAAAATGGAGAAAAAATTAAAATCAGTCAATACTGTGAAGATATTAGGTGAGGGTGTTACAGTACCTGATGTGAGAGACCTAAATTGGGACATGCATAACATTTTCCCCCACCTCACAAGGCAAAGGGTTGCACTGACTTTGCCATCAGAAATGATGAACAGCATCAGCTCATCTGAGTTCTTAATATACATCACACCTTTTATATGAATTTTTGCCAGAACTATGGGGCAATTTTCTGAGATGAGAATTATTTTTTGTCACCTGTAAATTGCACTTTTGTGAGGAGCTGCACTGAGGAAAAGGTAGGTGAGATGTCGGTGGGGTGAGCTGGTGCACCAGGGCTGCACAGCTGACAAATGAGATTTCTGACAAGGAGAGGTGTAGAGAAAAAAAAAAAAAAAAAAAAGAACCAAGTTCAATTCCTGGTGATTTGAACAGACTGCTGAAATTGCAGACTGTCATTGGGAAATCCTGTTTTTCAGACACAAATGGACAGTGGACATTGACATGAAAATGCTCGAGTAAGTCAGTTTCTGAATTGCGTTTTTAGGTGTAAATAGTCTTTACCTGGGTCTTGGCAAAGGGTTAAGACAGGGTTTTAGCAAGCTCATGGTTACTGCTTGAATTACAAGGCATGTTCAGGAGCCATAATTCCAACTGCAGATTGAAGCTGTTGTGTAAGTATACATAAGTACATGTATACTCAGGGTGAAGCCCCCTGAGAACCATTAAATCCATTTGGAGAGATGAATGGCAATCAAAAGAACTTGTTCATATTCCACCTGCAGAGTTGCACGCGGGGAGGAAATAAAAACAAACAAAAATAAACACTATCTAAAACTCCAGATTTCTCATTCCTTACTTCCATGTCCTTTGTATTTTACCAGAAGGCATTACTGGAAATCTTCAGTGGTAGAGGGTCTGTGCAGTATCAAGATTTTTTTTTGTTTTTTCTGGTGCATGGCAGAGTTGCTGTATGATGATGGAGCAGAAGCAGCCCAAAGGCTTTTTGTATTGTGTGGACACATGGTGTTGGCACATTAATCAGTTCCTTGGGCTTGAACTTCCACTAAGTCAACTCATGCTATAGTACTAAAAATGTAACAAAATTGAATTTGGGGAAGGCGAAACTGATAAGAGATTTGCTGCTACTGGGAGCATGAATCAGACCTTTTCTGTAGCAAAGTTACAAACATTATCTGAATCTTGAGTATACAGAGACAGTGAACTTCTTTTCTTGGTTACAGCTGTGATCTGATAGTGGGGAGTTCCTGTTTGTTTCTGTAGTCAAGCGATTGTCAGCAAACTAGCAACAAAAGGAACTATCCAAGATGCTTTTGATAACTTTCAGGCAGGACAGCACAATGAGCATAGCAGCTATAGATGTATGCTCTGATATCAAGCAGCGAGTGCTTTTTGAGATAGTGAGGTGGATTTTGTTCATATTTAAGCAATGCCTTGGACTATAATTTCTGAGACATTTTCATGTCTACCTTTGATCTGAAATGTGTTAATCTAATGAGTGGGTAGAGAAAATGAGTTACTATGGGAACAAAGTCTTTCTCTAACTTACTGGCCCAGCTGGTTGCTCTGGCAATCGAAGCACGCAGCGCCGCGAAATGGAGCAAGGCCACCAGAGACAAACGTGCATCTCAGTCTTAAAGGGAGCATTCAGGGTTGGCCTGAGGTGTGAAGGATAACAGCAGACCTCTGGGAGCTGCGCCATGTGCCTACAGCAAAGTGAGAGGAGGGGGAGTGTGCTGGGATCTGACTGTGATAAGGAAACAAACTTATCTGGTGAGAAGGAAACAAAGGCTCTTCTTCTGGGTTTCTTGGGGTGCAACTGATAGATGATAAGGACAGCTGTTAAAACTTAAAGCTTTTAAATCTGTTCTGGTGGTCATTAGTAAGGTATTTCAGCATTAAGCAGCTCTAAGAGCTGCTTTTGCTTCCTGTTTCTTTCTGCAGGCTCACAGAAGCCATGAGTATGAAAAACCTGGGTGTGTCTGCCCCTGGCCTGGAGAGCAGTGGTACCTGCTCGGGACCTCTGTGGAGGAGTTGTTGGCTGGGAAGCAGCATCCTGTATTGGTATTAAATATCCTCTGTTTGCACCTTCCTAAAAACATAACGCATGGGGAGAGGGAAAAGCTGAATTTCTTATTACTGCTCATTAAGGGGAGAACTTTCCTCTGAGTGGGAAAGTCTTAATCTTCTCTTATTTGACTCCTGTCTTTGGCCTATTGCCTGAACAAGGCAAAGGGAAAAACCTGTGGGCATCCTGCCTCCCTTCAGCTCACTGCCATGTGCACTGGGTGAGTGCTCACCCCAACTCCAACACCTCCAGGTGAACAGGAAATAGTTCCTCTGGGCAGTTTCTTTGATACCTACATTCCTCTCTGTGTAATGTGTGTCCTTTTTGTTGCTTACTTTCTCAGGAAAAGCACTGTACAATTTATGTGGTTAAATCAAATCAGGATATAAGTATTTTGATCTGCTTTTTTTTTAATGAAAAGTAATTAAAGAACAATTAATGAAACACATTCTGGATCAGTATCAACTGTGAAATACAAAACTAGGTACGCAAAGATTATCAAACACCTGTGACTTGCTGGATTTCCAACTGGGTTTTGACCACCACTCTCCTATCCCAGTGTTTCTCTCCACAGTCACAAATTTTTTTTACTGTCTTAGTTTTTCAGGTTGATTTCTGCCCTTGAGGTCTCTTAGCAGTCCCTTGCTTGCTGTGTAACCAGGCTGACAGCCAACCTAAGGCAGATTAATCATCGGTAATTTCCTCCCAGCACTGTGAGCTTTTGGGTGATGCCTTCTCAGACAGCTGCAGGTCTTACACTGCCCCAAGTTCTGTCAGTGTTGCTCTCCTCCTGGCTGCTGCTGTCCAGGAATCACTGTGGATCTGTGTGGATCTGTGTGGATCCCCCACACCTGCCCTCAGACTGGTCCTTGCCCTATTTGTGTCACTGGGGTCGTGCTGCTATGCCTGTGGCCCTGGTGCTTGGATTCTTCTGAGTTCTGTGTTGTTGTTGTGCCCCTAAAATTAGAACTTCATCTCTCTGGTGCTGTTTCTGAAGTTTAATGTTCTGCTCATTGCTTGACTCATTTATTTGCTAATTTTGTGTGTATGTATCTCTGTTGGAAACCTCAGGGACTTGCCTAACTTTGAGCTCACCTGCCCAAGAGCACCTAGCTGGGGGGGGCTAGGCTGCTTTTCCGTGTGTACGTGGCAATGGAAGCGTCTCACTGTCTTTTGTGCCACATCCCCAGGCCAGGTAGGGTCACGCTGTGCAAAGATTTGAACACAACCAAGGCTGCCTTTTTCCTGGTTGGAGCCCCACTGATGAAAACAACAGCAATAACTCGAGCACCCTGAGCTCAGTGTTGCAACACCTGCATTGCAACCTGCAGAAGTGCAACTGCAGCGCCTCCCTGCCTGCCTTTGGCAACTGTGCCTCTCCACCTCTGGCATGTTCCCAAGCTCCTCTCCGGAGAGCTTCCTATGATGCAAAGAGGTCAATAATACAAATAATTAATGTCAAGTGGCTGTCAATAGATATTAGGTCTGAAAACATAGCACGTGTAAGCCCATATTAATTAATTGCATCCCATTCTGAAATTTGAACATTAGGCAAACTAGGAGGGATGGTATGGTGATAATGATCAATGCTTATTTTTTTCCTGGGAGATATTGAGAAGCAGAGCAGCTTTGACACAGCTAAGTCCCTACTGAGTTGGTTTATCTCTCCCTTCTTCTGAAATTGAATTTTTAAATATTTGGTAGTTAATGGTGTAAAGCTTACTTTACAGAAAGTTGAAGTGCACAGTCATAATGTTAAAAATTCCTTTAATGAATTTATTTAAAATACAAAAAGAAGGATTACACAGGAAAGCAGCAAATGAGAAATTAAGTTTTTATCTCAACGCACAGATTGCTCTTGCATGTGATCTGATCCACGTTCTTGCTATTTATATTCCATATTTAGTCCTTTCATCTGGTGCATTTAGCCCAATCCAATTCCCTGCTCTCAGAAGCATTTTGTCAAGGTGGAAGAGCAGGGATCTCATCCTGGCACACACAGACCTTGAAGAACGTAATAGCAAACAAGACATGTCAGACCAACACCACCACCATGTTAAAAAGAGCCCATGATAAGGGCCATGAAAGAAAGATCTTTCCCATACAGACATATTGATGTCTATATTGATTTGTGGGGTCGGAGCTGTTGGATTTTTTCTCTGATATTTCTAAAGCAGATATCCGATAGTGTCAAGTTTTCTACATTGCTAAACTTTTTTTGCAAATGGGAGGGAAAGAGCTACAGGAATAAAATCAGAAGCTTTATAAAGGCCCTAATTTTTAATATACAAAATAATCTCACTAGAATGAGCAGGACGGGATACATGGGGGAACGGAGTAACATATTTTTACCTTCAGAATAATACAGATCTTTACTCAGGTGTGCAAACATTTCAGTAGGAGTTTTTTTCTTTGCACGCTCAATATGACACAAGTCCAGGGTGCTGCCCACAGGAGTCCCTGCCTCTCTTTCCTGCCACTTCCCTGCCAGGAGGTCTAGGTCCCAGTGAGAGTGCAGTGAGCAGAGCTCCTTTCCCAGGGCAGCTGCGAGGGCACAGAGCTGTCACCGCGGGGAGGCTGCAGGGGAGACGGGAGGCTGAGGGCAGGGAGAGCCTGGAGCACATCTCTCAGTGGTTAAGAGTCGAGGAACCCGCCTGTTAGGTGCCACTGAGCTGAAATTACTCGGTTGCTACGAAAATAAGAAAAGTTCTCCAAACCGAGATCTTAACTTTGGTCATGCTGGATATTTTTCCAGCTAAGCAGCAGAACTTGTTGAGCACAACACTTTCTCAGAAATTGCTCTGTGGAGTCCCTTTGGATGCTGAGAAACTGAGCAGTTGTTCTTTAGTCTCTGGTAGAGTAGCCAGTGTTATCAAAACATGGTGAATTGCAGTAATTCCTACAATTACTCATGACTGATTTATCACTTGATTGTAGAACTTCAGTTTAAATAGATTTTTTTTTTCCATCTCCCTTGCTCCCTAATTGATTATTTTTTTGAATGCTGAATCTTTGAGTTTCTCTCATAAAGTAGATTAAAGTCATTATAGCTGTGTGCTTTTTAATCATTCTGCTGCATAATTACTGTTGCTGCCACTGTCTTCTGGTTTACAATGCTTCTTTATTAGCAACTCTTATTGCCAGAAGCTTTAAACACTTAATAATCTGTCAAGGTGGTAATTTGTTGTATTTTTTTTTTTTTTTTTTTTTTTTACTGAAGACGTTTTCCTTGATATCTTCAAGCACCTGGCCTGCCCAGATGCTTTAATATTCACTTATCTCTGTCTGGTTGGCCTCATGTTATTTTTAATTGCCCTTCTTCTGGATAACCAAAGTTGCCCACTCATCATAGAGAGCATGTAAATAAGTCACATGCGACTGCATCAGGCAGTAGGAAAATAGACTGTCCAGAAACAGTAATGAGGCTGATGGGCAGAGATGATGCATAGGCTGTCTGTAGGCACTAGCAAAAGCACATTGTTGGAGCCTGATACAGCATTCCTAGTAAATACAGGTTGTAGTGGTTTCCATACTACGGAAGGATCATACTCCAGTTTCTTCTTTTTAATGCTTTTTGGGGTTTCCATTGAGGGTCTCTGCAGGAATACAGCCATCCTTCTCCTTGAGCTCCCAGAGGCTTTTCCTATATGGCATGTACCAGCTCTGGAATAGCTTGCCCTCCTCAAAAGCCAGGAAAAGCCAAACAGTTCATAGGTGGTATTTTATGTCTGAAAGAGGCCCTTGGACTACAATTCTGGCCGAGCTGAGGGGAAGCCACTGGGCTGTGGCTCCCTGAGGAGCCTGAGGAGCCCTGTTCCTTGGCAGCTGTGTGTCCCTCAGCCTTCACTGAGGAGCAGCGCTGCTGAGTGATGGCATTTTGCAACAGTGGCAGCAGTGTCCTCTGGGGTCACAGCCATGAGCTGCAGCACTGCCCAGCTCCCATGCAGTGCACAGCCAGGACACCCTGTGTCCCACCGGAGCAAGGCACCATCAGGTCTGCTGCAGCAGCTGCTCTTTACCCAAAATATCCACTGGAGCTGGCAGCCTGGCCCCACACGTGCCCCTGGGCCCCACCAAAGGCATGGGACGTCAGAGGTAGAGCAGCACTCTCCAAGGCAGCTTCTCCTGTGTCCGCGAGGTGCTCAGAGATGGCACAGCATTAGGAAGGGCTGGAAGAAGTGAACAGTTCAGTACAGATCACTGAAAGCGGGGACACGGTGCTAAGTAAAGGACTGTGGTGGTGGGGAAAGTGTTCAACCCTCCCCATTCTCACAGACAGGACAAAATGAAGCAGGCTCCTCTGGGCTGGAAGTAAGAATAAAAATTCTTGGTGAGGAAAGAGGGTGAAGCTTGGGAACAGAGCGCCTGGGGACCTGGTGGCGTTTCAGCTGCTGGTGGTTTCAAAGGAGTGCCTGAAACGAGTCTGTCGGATCTGACACATGTGATGGGCTCCTCCCTTCCAACAGGTGGACAGGTCAGGCTGGCTCTTAATTCTCTTTCCCCTCTGCTCTCTGTCTGTGGAAGTGCAAGCCAGAGGGAACAGAAATGCTGGGATTTGCACATACATCTCCTTAAAGATCAAAACAAAAACACAGAGTAAAGGTGTTGACACACACAGAAAAGCATACAGTCCAAAGACATCAATCATTTATGCCTGAAAATAAGGAGCAGTCAATAATTGCTTGTGGAAAATAAGATATTTACTTGTATTCTAAATGACATCTTACAGATTTCTATTTTCTTCGCTTTATAGTGGTTTGTCGGGGAAATCGTCACTTTGCTTTTTCCTAGCATTCCTTCAACCATTTTGGGATAAGCTTTTTCATTAATGGCAATGACTGGCTGCATTTCTTTTAGCACCTTGTCTATGTCTTATTTTATCTTGTCAGAGGAAACTAGCAGATAGATAGCAATTCTTAGGGTTTTTCTTGTCTATATGATTATCCAGACAGGATTTTGACAATTTCAGTACAGTAGCCTCCTCTCAGGAAGTCTTTGATTGCACTAAAACATACTCTGCAGTGCTAATTTCTTAACCTTCTAGAGTTCATTATTTGGACAGATAAAAATTGAGTTTAAAATAACCTAACAGGTCATCTTGCCAAGGTATAATCTAGTTAAAATTTTCTGAAATTGGATTAACTGGGCTGTATACCATGTATTGATTAAAAAAATCTTCTTAATGTAGTCGTATTATATGACTCTTGACATGATTTTTTTTCTGCTTTGACAGAGCTGGTTTTTTTACAAACTTCAGCATTTTCTTTTGTAAAACTGTCACCATTGTGATGGCTTCTCAGTTGTATAAGACTTTGACCTCTGGACCAATCCTGTGTTTGGAGAAAACACAACTGCAAAATTATCTACTCCTTTGCCACTTGTGAATAAGTTTCTCATATTACATTGACATGAAGAAGCTGAAGGCTGCTTTGGATTATCTTCTGAAGGACTGATGTTGTGGCCTTAATTCAGATGCATCCTTTGCACTTTCAAAACAGAAATTTTTGTAAATTCTGCTTTTAAATGTTCTTTTTGTCCCGATAATTATAATTCTTTGTTCAGTTCTTTTTTAGCCTGGAACAAAACCAAAGAAAGAAATTGTTAAATACATGAAGAGACAACTTCAGCTATGACTCATATTTCTGGAAGGTGGGCAAAAGTTGAATTCAAGAGCTGCTCTGTGGTGTTGGATAAGGAGGAGGATCCCAACTTTATCACTCCTTATCCATTCCCAGCTATGGCTTTCCTCTGCAAAATCTTTGTTTTGTGGATTTGGGAACTCTACAGCCATAACCTCCTGTCAGCCTTTATGTCCCTGGGCTGTTCAGTGACCTCTCATGGGAGAGCAGGAAAAGGTCTGATGCCTCAGCATCGATTAATTGCCAAAATATGTGGCAAAAGAGAAACAAAAGGAAAGTGGAGTCTGGATGTCTCTACAGGGACAGTGTTTTAAGTCTTCCTGTGAACCTTAAAATGAAATTTGAATGTCCACAAACATGGTGAGTATTTGAACTTTGACCTCCTCCAGTTGCTTTGCTTTTAAGTAAGGTAATTTCAATAGTTATACTGGTTTTCTGATGGTCTTTGGCTCATCTACAAAAACTGCTCATCTGCGTTGATTGAGGAGGAAGAGAATAGGTTGTTCGGGGGGGAGGAGGGATATTAAAAAAAAAGAAATTTCTTTGGATTTATATCTTAAGTGTTGAAAATACCATACAAAAAAGCTTTTCTGCAGATGCTGGTCTTTTAAACAAGACAATGATTTGGTTTAAAAAAAAATTTAAAAAATAAAATCCAGTTGTCCTTTCCTTAGAAAAAGATATTTTGTGGCAAACCTGAAGCTGACAGTATTTGTTCAATTCACTGTAATTACTAGAAATGCTTCATCTATTCAAAAGCTTTCATGACACCCTCAAGGACTGCTAGGCTTTAATATAAGCTGTTTTTATATCTAATTTTTCTCTCAGATGATTTCTCCTTTTGTTTCTTCAACTTGTCTAGGTTTTGTTATTATAGTGTTAATTTTTTCACTTTAAAAGGTAACAGCAAAGCAATGGCGTTTCAAATCTTTTATCTAAATTCCAAGGGTCCAGTTCTTATGTAGAGCTAAGCTATTTCTTGCTAAAATAATGTTGCAGGTTTGCTAGTGAACAAGCTCATTCAACCAATAGTTCCTGTTTGATAGACTAAATAAATGATGTTGTGCTATGTGATAATCTCTGAGTTTTCCCACCACCTGACAGAAGGCTCATACCGAAGTGGGAGTGCAGAAATGGAGGAATTGACAGGCCCAGACAAATGAACAATTAAGTTGGTGTACTGAGGTCTGTGGTAAGGCAATGGAATAAGATAGAATACGTGCCTGGAATATCAAAATCTTACACGCTAGTTTAAAGTGTCCCAGGAGAACTGCTGGACAGATACTGCATGAAAAGCGGGTGTTATTCTTGTTACAGCAGGTTAAGTGACTTATCAGCAGCCTAAAACTTGGAAATATGGGAAAATGGGGCCAGAACACCTTGGAAAAAGGAACCTATGTATATATATTTGTAAAGCAATAATCTGCTTATTTTCAGCAAATATGTTTTGAAGCAGTCTCTGGTCAAAGAGGAAGAGGCCTGAGGTGTTCCAAGGAGTGAAATTTGGGAGTTTTCAGCAGCAGGTCCCTTGCTCCCAGGTTGCAGCCTGGTCGGTGGTGCCAACAGTTATACAAGTCACAGATTTCAAATGTTGTCATTATCCAGCCACACCTGCAGTGTCACAAATGGCAAAGTGACAATGAGAAGTGGTTGTATGCAAGGTATCACTTGCTTCTGTCTTACATCCATACTGTAAAATGTTCAGTTCAATTGGTTCTTATTTAAGTAATTTCCCACTTCAGAAAAAGAAAATGTGTTACCAAAAAAGTGCACTGCCTTGCACCTTTAGCTGGGACAGAAGAGATGCATCAGCAAATGCTTGAGCAGATGTAAAAGCATTGCTAAAGAAATGGGCCCTTATGAGGATCTGATTTCAATTTTGGGATAAGTAAATATGTATGCTTTGGCATTACTTTTTTTTTCTTCTGGATATATTTTTTCCCATAACTGCCAATAAACTGCAAATAGGATGATAGAAAAGAAACTGCATTGTGAGTCATAAATAGGATTATTAACTAAATAGTAGTTGTAGGATCTACGCTGCCGATGTGTAAGCCAGAAAGCATATCTTGACTGTACAATTTTATTTCTATTTTCATAGAAGCAGCAGTTAAAAAAATCATTATAGCATGCATCCTGAGCTAATCATGTTTGATTTGGATGTTACTGGGATACAATAAACAGGAAGCCCCAGGGTGCCATTTTACTAAGACAGTTTTCAGAGAGGAAGCACAGTTTCTGCAGCAAAGCACCGCTGATTTACATGGATTTTCTTGTCACATGTTTTGGCAAAATGTATCAGCTTGTGCTTCTTAGCATCAACAAATAATACTTGACTTGCAAACGAGCTCCTTGGCAAGTACCCAGCCACAGGAGGCTTGGAGACTTGACTGTATATAAAAGACTTTCATTTCACCAATTTCTGAACTGGCACTGTCCCTGCCATGGTTGTCTGCAGCCGCTTGCTGATCCCTGCTCTTGATTCTTGGATATTGAAGCTATTCAGCCTGTTAGCTTTCACCAAATTCCAAGCAATGAAAATTAAACATTTATTCTTTCCATTTCCATGTAAATGCCTTAAAGGGCTCTCAAGCTCATTTGTGCTCTCATGTTTGAAATTAATCTTTTCTACCATGCGACATTGGTATCTTTAGCCTCGCAATGTAGGCCTTTCAAAAGGTTCACCTTTTAAAGAAAAGAGGCAGCTTACTTTGTATTTTTCCTGTGCAGCCTACTTGTTCCTAATGAGCTTAAATATAAGGAGCATAAACCCATCTGGAAATAAAATTATGCACTAGGTTCACTGAAAAAAGTAATTACATTATAATCAAACTGTCACTTTATGAGATAGTGGGAGATGAAATACACTACATGCTGACAAAAGAAGAGGATGGCTTGCTCTTTTAAACATCATCCACGGCACAAAGCAGTGAAGAAAATCTGAATTATGTACAGTGTAACCAGGAAAGCACTTGGAGCCAGGCAGGTAAGCCTCAGCAGCAGGACCAGGGAGATAGATGTGCTTTCTTCTGGTGGGATGGGGGAACCTTCAGCTTATGCAGCCCCATACATGTGCAGGCTACTACTGTCAAGAGACTGACAGCCCAAGGGTGTTTGGACACACGGTGGGAAACACTGACCTGGGATTAGGAAATGCACTCTATTCCTGTGTCCTGTTTTGCACAGAACTTCAGTCTGTGCTGCTGTGGCAACTCTTACATTACCTTCTTTGTTTGCTTCACCCGAAGCTGTTGTGCCCCACCAAGCAGCCTGTACTCAGCAGAGGCTGACCCCTGTCTCAGGTTAAACATGTGAGGGAATTGGGACAATCTGAATGTGTGAGGAGTTGTCTTTGTTCACGTTTTGCTGTACCTTATGGCCCTCTCAGCCTGCACTACTGTGACTGGAAATGCCTTGTATTAGGTGAAATCCATGGTCCTGTGTAGCCCCTAGGCAGACAGCCACATTCAGGAGTGATTTTCTTTGGTCCTTCAGACCCTTATCATATGAGCTGTTGTTGAATTAAGTCCTTTTTCCCTTCTGCCTTAATTTATTTGAGATCTGGATCTGTTCCCTGTTTTCTGTTCTCTGTCAGCAATGGATCCTTTTCATGGGCAGATCCTTGCTCTGACACTTGACAATGGGTTGGTGGCAGGTGGTGGGCATGAGAGTGGGGCACGGGGAGAGGGAGAGGAGCTGGTGATGGGAGTCAGGATGCCAGCCTTGTCGTTCCATCAGGAGCCAGGGAACGGATGGGGGGGTGGCTGCAAGTTTATCCTCCTGGATGCACCAAAGCTAGTGAAAGATTGGTGCCCAGGAGAACTGCTCTTGCTGCCAGTAATGCATTTAATGAAAGAGAAATTTGTTCTCACAAAGGGACTTTCTTCTGGTAGCTGAAAAAAAATCTTCAGAAATATGAACGGGTTGAAATGCGGGTTTTGTAGTCTGGTTTTTTTTCTGTTCTAGAGATAGAAATGGTGACATACTGAGAGGTCCATGCTGTGTAAGTGGCACAGCTGATACCTTTATTCAGTGTCTTGCTTTTCATGCTATGAATACAGTGACAGAGCAGCACAGCTTGCTGTGCTGGCTGAGCACGGGATTACTTTCTATACACAGCAGCTAAGACCCACTTTGTATATTCATGACACATCTATCTGGCAGGGTCCTGAGAGCCTCACGAAAACAGAAGGTGAGGGAGCTCACTGGAGACTTTCTGATACTACACCTTGCTTTTTCAAATTTAAATCCCTAATTTGTTTAAGTACAATTAATTTTTATTTCTTTTCTAAGGAAACTGGAAAGATTTCAGTTCCAAGAACAGGAACATGAAATAAAGCTTCATCAAAGAGAAATAATAATAAAACTTTGTCCAAATGTCTGTGTAACTGTGTAGCCTCTGTTTTGACAGAAATAGCTTTTGTCAGAAACAGCTTTTGACAGCAGCTCTCCCCAGATAAAAGCAACCATTTTAAAGCTACTGTTCTTAACTTCCGACACCAAATCTCAGCACAGGCAGCCCCACTCATGATCTGCCAACAGTGGTTTACTGATGAGCTGTTAGCTTATGTACTGAAGGCCTCATGGACTCAAATTTTGCATCCTCATTCTGCATTTTGCTGCCATTTGTGGCAAAAGACTTGGTTAAATTGCCATAGTCTTCTTTTCAATAAATTCATGCTCATATAGCCACCTTTATCATGCAAGACATGTAAGAGATTTTGAAGTAGAAAAAACCAAACTGAAACAAACAAAAAAACTCTAACAAGCCTCAAAACAAACAAACAAAATAATAAATATTTTCATGACAAAAGATACAGGTAAGGTTTTCTCTGTCTGCAGATACTCCATGAGGCCACTGTGGCCAGCAGGGCATACCAAGGCTGTTTGGAGCAGAAACTGTGCTCATCCCAGTGCCTTGGGCAGCCTCAACTTTTCCCGTTTCTGTTCTGCTGCAAGGATGAAGGCAGGGGGGCTGGTTCCTCTCCATGCCCCTCTTGCTGCACACAGCAAGGCTCACTGTCCACCCCAAATTCGCAGCAGAGCCAAGGGTGGAATTTGAGCTCCCTGGTGGATTTTAGTCCTTAAGAAAGCTGGAGGATTAACATATGCCATGCATATTCACTACCCTTGGGACCCATTACCTTTCTGGCTCTTTGTGCTCATATTTAAATTGACCTCAAAGTGCAACAAATGCTGCAAAAAAGGCTTCCAAATAGATTAGATGCTGCTCTTGTTTTGTGGTGTTTTTTGTTTGTTGGTTTGGTTTTGTTCTTGTTGTTGTTATTATTTTTAATTTGGGGATATTTAGTTTTTTGTTTGAGGGTTTTTCTTTTTTCCTATAAAGCTGTTTAAACAGCTGGAGCCTGAGTTAAGCTGTAGAGGTGTGTTTGTGGTATAGGTAAGCATCATTGTTTCTACAGGGAAAGCTGAGTAGAAGAAGGGGTATAACCTTTTAGAAAACAAACACAACCTCTGGATCTAATCTTGCTTACCTCTAGCACAGAAATATGTAAGGCTTTTCCTTCTGCTCCTAGTCAGACACAGAAGGTATGTTGTTCAAAGCTAGCAAGCAGCTTGGGAAATGTCACCAAAGAATTAGCAATACACTCTACTCTCTGGCTTTTGATTTAACCTGAACTGGTCATCATTAGAGTCCCATAAACAACTACATCTTTCTGCCACTGTATCTCCTTGCCCTGTGAAGATCATAGCAATGCAATAATTTAGCTCAGATAGATGTGACACAGTAAGATCTTTCTTTTACCTGCCTGCAGTAGCTTCTGCCTAGCAATGTAAACACCTTGCATGATAAAGAGGAAAATTCAATTTTTCTAAAATATTAAGGCTTTGGGGTTTTTTATAAGTGAAGGCATGGAGGAAGACAAAACTACCCATCTGGGCCTGGAGTCATGCTCTTGTGATGTATCACAGGTCTGGATGATAACAGGTGATGATGCTGACTCTTCTTAGCCTGAAAAAATAGTGGCAAAATTACTGTAGTAGGTTCATGACACTGCTGGTATTTAAGGATTCCACACAAAAGTTATGAATTTTGGCCTGACTTAATGAACTTGGTGTTAGATCTTGACAATATTAGTTTCTTTTCTTTCTCTTTTGCTTCCCTCTCTGTGCCCCTTTCCTCAGCTACTGTTCTGCATGTAAAACAGACACCTATGTATGAGCTGGTCTGTTAAGGTCTTTTCAGGGGCTGATGATTTTTCTTGAATCTGAAAGGAAGAGAGATATTAGACCTTTTTATTCCTTCTCTGCGGGGGCCAGGGCACAAAGTCTCTGGCACAGCTTGACACGGAGGTATAGGGACTAGACGTACTTAAAATGTACTAACAGAGCAGGATCATTTTCTAGTATCTGGATGCACTTTATCCATATTTTTGCTGGAGGTGCTATAGGTCCCTCAATTGTCACCAAAGCTCTGCACTTTTCCTTGTAACCAAGCTTTCCTGCCCTAGTCCTTTGGAGAGCCAAAACTGGCATCCTCATTTCTGAAATGGCTGAGCATCTCTGTCTCCTGAGATGATGGTGCTCTCCCCTTCTCCCCCACCCCAGTGCTGAGGTGCATCGTGTGGGCAGGGCAATATGGCTCTGAAACTGTTTCTCCATTCTCTTTACAAAAGCCCATGTGAAGAGTGGTGATGCTGATAACTCACGTCACTCCTCTGGCTTTTCCTTCTTCAGGCATGCTGAGATTGAGGAAAATTAATATCACACTTGTTATAAACCTGTCCTTGTGGCAGATGCAGACCCTCCTAAAAGCATGTCAAAACAACTTACTTAAGTGTGGCAATTTGCTAAAAAGTAGTAGAATGGAAAATAGGAGAAAATCATATGAAGACTTTGCAATTTCAAGATTTTAAATAGAGTATCAGCTCAGAGGTGTGTGATGAGTTTTGATTGCAAAGAAAGCAAGGATGTAGGTTTTAGGAATCAATCTCTGACGCCTTTTAAAAATCCATCTGTGCAGTGTCTGCCTGCAAGAAAGCAGCCTTCCATGTGATCCCTGCTTTTCAGTCAAAGGCAACAAGGATTGTTGACCTGGATGAAATAAATTACTGGTCTTAGTACAATATTAGAATGAAATATCCTCTAAAATCTAACCTGCTTAGGCCTAAAACAGCTTTCACTTGCTCGAGTGAGAAGCTACTGACCTGCTTGCTTAGTTTTATACTGTAATAATCCTTGTCTTTGTAAAAACACATTACTTCAGGTTTTACTTTGTAGATTAAAAACATAATTGCTAATTTTCCTAAGTCAGGATTTTATCCTGATTGATAAATGAAGCTTTTTTCTGTCTTATTATAAAATTCACATGGCTTCATTAGAAACAATGTGGCCTGTTTACACTCCTGATCTGACTTAAAGTGTATGTGTGAAGCAAAACAAGAACAAGGGAAGGATTCTCCCATTGTCACTTAAAGTGTTTGATAAAGAAGGAAAACTCCTTTCTTTGCAGCACCTAATAATATGTTCAACTAAAAACATAGAGGCTTGAGAAAAACCTTTCTTTACATGACTGCAAACTTTCTTGGTCCTATTGGCCAGCATTGGCACCAAGTTCTCTCTAATGTAAATCCTGTAAATTACACAGCACTTCAGTTCTGGCCTTAGAGGTAAGTGGAAACCTGACCTCAATAGCATTTAATCAAATTTGGTTGGTTGGTTGGTTTTTGGGGGTTTTTTTTGTTTGGACTAAACATATTTTTCCAATGGAGACATTGCACTGCCTGCTGGACCTAAATTTCCTAGTAGAAAGAGGCACTGTCCCAGAGTTTGGCATGTCTCCAACTCTATTCAGAATCCTGTGTTTACCCTGTCCTTATTGCCATGCAAACTTCAGTTCTTTGTCTCCACAACCATATCTGACCAAGGTGTGCAATTAGTTACCCAGAACTGATTGCAAAGGCAAGAAATAAGTCCAAAATCGGAGACATAGACCTAATGGCTATGTGGGTTTGTGGGGAGTGTTTTGTTTTAGATTTTCCTTCATTTCAGTGCTATTAATTTATTTGATTAACCTCACTGTTCAGTCTTACCAGACTGCTTACTTCAGTGCATGACACCTGCTTGTTACAAGCCTGATTTGCACTTGCATCTCCCAAGTGCAACCATTCCAAAGGGGGAAATAAGATAAAGAGAAAGAGAAAATTCAAGAGTCAAAAATAAAAGAGTTTATTCAGAGGCTTAGAGTCCCAAGGGAGATTTTTATGTACAGAATACAAATCTAGCAAGTTGTAGTTGCTAAGACACATGGATGTCAAGGCTCAGGAGGAGTGACTACCTAGAACATTAATAACAGAAGTAAATTGCACTCAGATATGAAACTGCAAATACAGTCAGCGTTTATCCCTTAAAAATGTTTTGCACATTAGCACCATAACCTTGAAATTAGTCTTTCTTCCTTTAGCATTCTCTATTGCAAATAAAGTTGCTGCATTTGCTGAACCATCTTTCATGCCAATGCTCTGTGGCAGCCATGCTGCAAAGATGCTGATGAAAGAAGAGAGTTCATTTTATTTGAGGCTGGTGTTCCACATGAGTCTGGCTCTTATCATGTCCAAAGGCTTGGTTTTATGGAAGCTACTGACAGACCTGGTTGAAAACACACAGTGATCTGAAAGATAGCCTCGTCTTTCTCATGGTCTGTCTAATTAAAAAGCTAATTGAATATCAGCTCAGTATGAGCTTTCTCCCTGCAGACATGATCTTTGCTCAAACATCAAGTGATGCTTTTGAAGCATCAGTATATGTAGGCAGTGGTCAGGGACCAAGTCTGAAACACACAGCACCCATTTGAAGCCTCAGCAGGACACATTTGAGAATGAAAGCCTGGACTGATTCGGTCTTTATGTTTCCTGAAGGCAACTTGGAAACACAGAGCAGTTTATGGCTTTTCCATCACTAAGACAGATCTGAAAGCCATTGACATGGAAATGAAATTTCAGGTTACAGTAATGAGAAATATATCACGAGGACATGGTAAGTACCCAGTAAAATGCACGAGCTTTTTAATGGGCCTCTGTAGGAAAGAAGCTGTCTTAGGCAAGCCTCTGTGTCCTTAAGGCTCTGTACCAGTGACGGTTCCAGCAGCAGCCAGAGAAAGGTAAGTGAGGTCAGATGGCAGAGCCAACATTTTTTATGATAAAAGAGTGACAGAAGACAACCCATAATGAAAGCACAGTGTTGCTGTTGTTACACAGACTTCCAAAAGAATAACTGTGGTGCAAACCACCCAAAGCCGTGTCAGGCCACTTTCTGAACATCTCCCCTGGAGAGCAGCCTGAAGTCTGCATTATTTCCTGGAGCAATGTACCTTTTCAGCCAGAGCTGCACCTACATGCAAAGTCTCTTTCAGAGCCACAAAAGGGTTTGGGTCAAGGGTGAACATCCATCTCTGTTAAAAATTGTTGCCTATGCAGTAGGACCATGTATTTTTTCTCCCAGCACACAGCAGTACTGCAGCATCTCCCTCAATTTTGTTGAGGATTTGAACCCTCCATGACATACCCCACTTCAGGCAGGAGGCTGGACTGGAAACACCTGGGTTCCCTTCCAGCCTGAACTATCCTGTGGCTCTGTGTCAGACCCCACAGGAGAAATGGTGGCTTGAAGCCAGGCTGGCTTTGAAACTGGCACTTTTACTTGGTGTAGCTTAAACATGAAGCTTGTGTGGGATATCAATAGCTAGAATAACCAGTTCTGTCAGACTTGGTGGATAAAATGAAGGGATCCTGTCCTGAAGGAAAATGGAGGGGAAATAGCAACTCAGATTTCTGCGTGGAAAGCTGAAGGATGGAGAGGTAAAGCTGGTTCACCAGGCTTACCAAGGCTGCAGGAGCTGAGAAAAGAGTTGAGGTATTTGGAGCCTGAAAAGTACCTCTGTGTTTCTTCTTATATACACAGAAAGCCAGATTTCTTTCAGGAACACAAGCTCCCTGGCTTGATTGTGGCAGGACAAACTGTTTTCTGAAGCATGGAAGATACAACAATGATTTGCAGCTGAACTTGTTAAAGACTGAGCTTGTTATTTGTTAGTTACCTTATTTAACCTATTTTAGAAGTACTGTCGTAATGTCTGTGGAACGACAGATGCATAACAGTCACTCTGATTTATGTAAATTAGAAGTGGGAAAATGGGCTTAGGTAATGGGGATGTCATAAATATCTCTGAGTTATGAAGTGGTAAATTGTCAGAAAGGTCAGGAGCAGGACACCGTGATTGCTCACGACCTCATATTCATCATAAGTCCCTTCAATAACACCTTTGCACTGTTCCTTTTGTACCTTTGAAAAATACACTGATAAGCAGATAGCAGGAAATAGTGTCTAGAGAGGATCACACCACGAGTTAAATTAACTCTACCAGAGGTGGATAACTCCAGTGGTAATTCTTCCCTGTGTGTTGGTGTCATGGTGGCAGATACAGTGTACATTCAAATGTATTTCTCCACGGAGAAATGAGGCCAGTGAGCGATTGTTGTATCATATAATCAAATAACTATTTTTCAGCAAGCTGTGGATTGGTTGCCAGGGGGCACTTGTACAGGGCAGTGTGTGCAGCAGTGTGTGCAGAGAACCACCATGGCAAACCTGAGACCTTACCCCAGGGTGGGGTGTAAGGAGGAGGGGCTCTGTGAGCAGCCCCAGCAAGAACTAAGCGTTGTAGCTTTCTTGAATGGATTTTTGGGTTAGTCTTCCTAAGGTGCTGGTCTGAGATCATGCTCTGCCTCTCTCAGGAAAGCCTGTGGTGATGGCTCTGCTCTCTTCACTCTGTTCAGGTTAAGGTGATGGCTGTAAGGAACCAGTTATTAAAGGAGTAACTCTCACTTAAGGTGTCCCTGTAGGGAAGGAGTTCAGAAGGGGAAGGTAAAGGGCAGAGATTTTGGCTGCATTTCACAAAAGGGAAGCTGGGTCAGCAGAGCCCATCAGGATGTGTGCTTACACGCATCCCTGTCTTGAGAATGCATCTGGTATGCAAGTGCAATAGATTCGATGCTCATAATGCATATCACAGATATCAGTGATATCTGGCAAGTGTCTTGTGGTGAGTATGCATTTCTAATGCTTACAGCACAGACTGCAGAACGGGGAGGGGGGGGAGTTATTACACACATTTAGAAAAAGATGGCAATTTAATTGCAAATTGCATTGTCAGTTTTTGCTGCAATGTGTTAATTAGTAGACTCTTTAATTGGAAATCCTTATATGCAACAATACCTGTTCATTTCTTCTGAATTTTCCTTCATTGGCTTTTCCCAATTATTTTACAGCAGAAAGTACTCAGAGAGCATCAAGTAAATAAAAAAAATTTAAAACAGTATGTGGATGGGCACATATACAAATAGTTCAGTATTTGAGAACGCATGTTTCAGAAAAAATTGTTGCACTATTTAACCATAATTTCTGAATAACTTTGTTGTATTTGTGTTTTAGAGTTTATTTTGCTCAGTTAAAATTTATCATAATCGAAAGTTGCGTCTCAGATCTCACTGAGGGGCATAACATTAATTATTAACATTGTCTCAATGAGACCTAAATAACTTCAGGAACCTCAAAGTTTATTTTAATGTTATGAAAGGTAACAGTGTTCGGCTCTACAGGGATCATTTTGTTCCATGTCAGTTATTAAACAATTAGGAAAGTGTGGATTGTCATTGAAAGGGACTATTCTCTGGGCTTCTACTCAAGAAGCCGATCATGAAGATCTGATGCCTAATGTTTAGCAGCTGATTCAATGTCAAGAGTGATCAGTTTCAGGCTATGGAGATTATTTTTAAGTTTAAATTAATAGGAAAGATTGACTTTCCAGGAAAGTTTCTATTCGTGAGTTTTGTCATTGCCTTGTTGACCATAGCTTGCTCTGGAGTATCATTTATGATATGTAGATGTTGGTGATGCAGAGGTTGTGAAATAAAGGATCCTTCAGGGATGTCCCGGTTCAATAAACTTTCACTTCACATTTTTCAGTTTTGTTTTCTTAAAAAACTGCGGTTTTCACAATCTTGGACTTGTTTGACTAATAGAAAGCTCTGCTTAACTGAATACTTGTAGCATATGCACAGACTTTCTGATCCAGTGGAGGAACCATCCAGAGGAAAGCAGTATTATATAAGTGCAATCCTATTGCACTCAGGTGATGCAGACGGGGACAGAGTGGACAGATAAAAACAAAACCAATTTTGAAAACTTATTGCTTCGATAGGTGAGAGTGTCCTTTGAGCAAAGGTAAGGGCTATGGGGGACTCAAATCTCTTGCACAGGATGGTTGGTTGTAGTCTGCAGGGCCTTTGTATCAGCATTTTATCCATTGCTATTGAGTATCTAAACTATATTCAGGGCACTGAACTGTTCAAGCTATGGTGACCATTTCTGCACGAGCAGAAAACATTTCTACTATTTCCAAGAGTCTCACCTATGAAGGAATTGTTCAATTATGCAGCAGGAGCTTCCTGGGGAGTCCCTGGAACAGCCAGATCCCCACCTCAGGTGCTCATCAGCACACCGAAGCACAGATATTGCTCTACCTATAGCAGGGATCTACGTGGGGGAATATAACATTTTCCAAAATTCCTTCCTGAATAGCTCCAGAGACAGTTGTGTTGCTGTGATACAGACAAGGAATTGGCTCAACACCATACCACAGATCCACTTTTCTCTTATCAGTCCACTGATTTTTCTGTGCAGAAACTAACCTGTTCTGTTAACCTGAATCTGTTAAAATCCTGGAACCCAAGGAATCAAGGACATAAAGACACAGGATATACAAGCAGGCACAGATTTGATTACACCACAATTATAATTGTAGAACATACTTGAGTTTCTTTCTCATCACTCACAAATAAATTAAATGCAATGGCTCTTCCCACACAATACACATAATAGTAATTTCCAAGGTGTATTTCCATTCCTGCTGGTGCCCCAGGAAATGGTAAATGCTTGCCTCCAAGCTCACACATCAGGAACTCCCTCATTTCTATCATCACTTGCTAAAATAAGTCATTTGCACCACCAAACTGAAGCTCAGTATATCTGCATGCACAATACTGTTGCACAAAGCACTGTTCTCATACCCTTTGTAAATTGAAAAGACAGCTCCTTCTTAAACTGTGGGTTGAATTTCAAGATGAATTAAGTAATAGCAGCAACATATTCCAGTTACAAGCTCATAAACTTAATAGTAGCTACTTCACCTTTCATGTCTTGTTACTTGTGGTACTTGAACTTTTGTAACATTAGTAGTTGCTTATAATAGGTTGGTGAATAAAAATAAAGTTAATAGGGCTTTTTCTGACAAGCAAACATCAGAAGAAATTATTGGAAATATCTTGACAGTTAAAGCATCCAACTTGAGATGCTTTGTAAAATGTTAGTAATCATTCAGTACTTTTGATCTGCACCTTCATGTGGCAAAGGAGTAAAAAGCCAAGCTAATGTTAAGCAGCCTTTGGCAAACATAAACAAATGTGTAGAAGCCACACAATTCAAATCGATATTTTCTACAAACAAAGGCAGCTCTACACTGTTCAATAATTGAAAAATCTCTGTGGCATGAACATACATAACGATGGGCAGCAAAAATGCTTCATCTTCCTTGCAGCACTTGCTGTGGGTTTCATGGCTGGAGCTTGCTGAATTATTCATTGGAAACAGTTAATAGTTCTTATTGTGGATATGGCTTCTTTTTGCATTCAGAATTCAGGGATGCTATGGTTCAGTTGGAAGAGGATGTGATATGATAGTTGCTGGGTCATCTCCAGTGCTCAGATGTGTAACATCGGGATGAGGGAATCAAAACGTCCTTTTGTAGAATCACAACTGGAGCTTTTCAAAATTCCGTCTTCTCCCTATTTGGATTTAGTCAGTTGTTTATCACACAATTAGGTGCCATTTCTTTTCATCCTATGAGCTGCACAGCTTCCTACATGGGTTTATTTCTCCCTGGACATGTGCTGTATCTGGATACACATTCATGGATCTTCATGAGCACATTTAGTGGTGTGAAAACAACAAAAGGACTGAACCCAAGGTGTGAAGCTTCATCATCATCGTGCTTTCCCAGATACACTCCTGACCAATTCAAGGCTTTCTCTGATAACCTGAAAGACAGACAAATAGTTCTTTCAAGTGTATGTGAAACCTGGTCTCAACCAGTCTCTACCATGCCTGTTCCAACTAGCCATTGAGGAGTTTTTTTCTACCAGCCCACAGACAGTTTTGCTCAGGTCACCAGCTTTAGAACCATAGCATCACTGAGGATGGAAATGGCCTCTACATTCCCCCAGTCCAACCAGTAACCTAGTGCTGTTCTGTTCACTACTAAAGCATATCCTTGTGTGCCACATCCAGACATTTTTCTGAATGCTTGCAGGGATGGAGATTCCATATCCCTGGACAGCCTATTCTAATGGTCTCCATATTTTCAGTGAAAAAAATTTTCCTACTATCCAATCTAAACCTTTTCTACCACAACTTGAGGCCTTTTCCTACTGTTATGTCACTTCTTCTAGGAGAAGAGACCAACACCCTTCTTGCAGGTAGTTGTAGAGACTGATAAGGTCGCCTCCAAACCTCCTTTTCTCCAGGCTAAACAACCCCAGTTCTCTTAGATGCTCCTTACACAACCTGTGCTCCAGACCCTTTTCCAGCTCCACTGCCTTTCTCTGGACTCACTCCAGCACTTCAATGTCCTTCTTGTAGTGATGGACGCAGACCTGGACACAGCACACGAGGTGTGGCCTCACCAGTGCCAAATACAGGGGGACAATCACTGCCCTGGTCCTGCTGGCCACACTAGTGCTGATACAGGCCAGGATGCCACTGGCCTTCTTGGAAACCTGGGCAGATGCAGGCTCACATTCAGCTGGATGTCAACCAGCACCCCCAGGTCTGTGCTTTGGAGCACAAGTTCCTTGTGTCAAGGGAAAAGTTGTGGAAACTCCTTTAAAAAGTATTGGCAGTGTTCTGCTGGACATCAGGCAAG
The DNA here is from genome assembly GCA_013398275.1 of Promerops cafer. Taxonomy (NCBI): domain Eukaryota; kingdom Metazoa; phylum Chordata; class Aves; order Passeriformes; family Nectariniidae; genus Promerops; species Promerops cafer. The sequence goes on along the minus strand of VZSE01006113.1, from coordinate 254,894 downwards.
CTATCCCTGTCAACTACTGCACAGTCAGTCTCCAAAGCAATGAACCATCCAAAAACCTAGTTCCTTGTGTCTGCCATCATCTTTGATGAAGTATGACTATTTGGGACCATCTTATATCTGAACAGCGCATTCAGTCAGTCAGCATTGTTACAGGGAAGTGGAGGAAGGTCCATATATTTGGTTATGATGCCAACAAAGAGTTTAAATATGTCCATCTCTTCCATTTTAATTTGTAAATAAATGGCCTACAAAAGTCGGATTCTTGTTTTGTGTAGAGTCTTATAAATCACAAGCAAACATGAGAGAGACAAGCTTACCCACTGCATTTTAATAATTCTTGTGTGTAACTACTTATCTTTTCCTAGAGAAACATTTCTAAAAAGGGCATAAAATCTTCTATCATTAAACTTCACCGATCCCTCTCTGCAACACATTTGTTTTAATTGAAAATGCTTTTTTTTATTTTGACACATTATTGAAAGCAGGATTTTTTTTTTTAGTACATGCTAGAGTGTCTTGAGAACTGCATGCTAAACTACAGCAGTCTGCAAGGTAGCTGAATTTTCAGAAGGGTTTCTGTGTTATTCTCACACAGTGTAAATTATTGTTTTCAATTTTTTGGATGTGGGGAGTGAGAACTCTCCATTCCTCCCAGTTATTTTTTTCATAATTTGGTGAGCCGTTTGAGGCTTGTTCTATATTACAAGCAACAAAGTTTGATAGTTAAGGAGGGAAAGGAAGGTCAACACTAACAACTCTACATGCTGCAGTTTTGAATGACAACTGTAAAAAAATTATTTATATTCTCTAGGGGGGGTAGGGGACTACGTCCTAGAAAAAAAATTCCCAGTCCAAGGTACCTCTTTTTAAGCCCCAAACATTCAAATATGTTCTTCACTGGTTGTCCTAAAATTTTCCATGCTCAGTTTCTCAGTGCCCTATATTGTGTGCTATTATTTTCGTTGCACCAAAAATCACAGATAGCTGCTCATGTACACATCGGTCAGTGAAGCTGGCAGGTACAAGATGTGATTCTCAAATGAGAATATCAAATAAAGCATAGGAAAGGGAAGGAAATTTACAGCACTTGGGATGTAAAATAACTTCTTTTTAAATGTCATTAAATGTTAGCAAAAGATTCATGAGGAGTTTCAAACAAACATGTGAATTGACCAAGTAATTTAAAGATGACTAAAGTAATTGAGAAATCCAGCTTTTAGTTTAATCTGAGGAAGGGAAATATTTGTATTACAGAATGTTACTTTTCAATATATGAAAAAGAAAATTACCATATACTAGTTCAAGCTCAAGCGTCTTTTAATATTTAAAACCATCCTAAATGTAGAGTTTTCTTTACATGAAGCAAAATTAGTTCCTTTTTTCCTGCCCATTTGTGGGTGAGATGGATGAACAGGGGAATCATTGTTTTCCAGACTTAGGAGCTAACAAAGAAATGGTCTGGCCCAGCCTCAGTTCTGATACCTCATGGACCAAATCCAACTGAAGCATAACTCTAGTAATGGTGGAGCAAACCTATAGCTACTCACTGGTGCTCGTGTCATCTTGTCACTGTGAGAGGAACCACCAGGGTCACAGCTCTGTCCCTGAAAAATTGTTCTCTAGCATATTTTTGATTTCTTCATCTTTCGAGTTCCCTCTGTCTTGAACACCGTGACCAAGGAGTGTGGGGTGGCTCCTTGCTAGGGCTGCTTTTAAAAGCAGCTTATCCATTATGGTCTCTTGTCTCTGGACTTTTTGTCTTGGCATCCAGCTCTCAAATGTCTGGGAACTTTCTCTGTCCTCAGAGCATCACTCCAGTCATGGAGGGGGGCCCTGGGACCAGCTTTCTGAAGTCAAACACCATGAAAAACCCAATAGGAAACCACATGAGAGAGACCTGGTATCCAAAAACAGTGGTGTTGTACCCTGCTGTATCAATCAGACCCTCATGTACCTCCTAAACCTTTTGTTCAATGGCAAGAAATCAAAGGTAAATAAGCAAATAGCACAGTCCATGTACACTTGTGAGTGTAGCAGCTGAAATTGCCTCATAGGGGACCATAAATCCAACTGCCACTGACATTTGAAAGAGCAAAAGTAGTAATGTCCATTTGAAATAGCACTGTGTGCCAATACCAAAGACCCTATGTATGTCAGGAATGGCATTTGAGCACCATAAATCAATCCTCTCGATTGCGAGAAGGAGAGGAGGTTTGGTCAGAAGATGTCAGGAGATACCCGGCTGTGTCTAGGTTTAGGTTTTGGGTTTTGTTTGTTAGTTTGTTTTGGGGGGGAATGCTTTTGTTTGTTTTGTCCCCAGGGAGCAGTAAAAGAGAGATGCTGCCTCTAGTGCTGCAGCCTGCTGTAAGGGCAAACGTTGGTGTTGGGTGCTGCCAACAACGCTGTTGAACAGTAAGTTTAGTTGCTATGAAGAGGGGAGTCTTCTCTCCCTTCAGCACCATGTCCCTTTCCCCCAGGCAACGTGGATGCACAGGAATCAACAAGACTTTCTTTACGCTGCCCTTGCAGCACGTTTCAGAACTGGCTTTAGGCACCAGAGGCATCAGCTCCCATTAGTGCCATTTATCAAGAAGCAGAAGACATTGAAAGGTGTGGATGCAGATTCCAACGTCAGGACACGGTGCAGGAGATTGCCAAGTCTAAATGCTGGCCTGAGACATCTCCGAAAGAGTTCCAGTTGAAGCCAAGGAGTAAAACGCAATAAATTGTCTTTTCTACCACAGAGTAAAGCCTACTGAAACCTTCACGTGGTAAATTGAGGATCTGGTGCAGTAAAATGCCACATTTTCAAAAACAGGAATTCGAAACTACCCAGTACAATCCAGAAATAAATTTAAGTGATGACCTTTCAGTGACTTCAATTTGGCTGTTACGAAATAAGTTTTTTTGGAGACGGGCACATCCCTTATAAAAAGGGACATGTTATTGAATTCTCATTGTACAGGAAATTCTATTGATCCTTTCAAGCACTCCCAGAGAGGTGTCATGAACTGGAGCAGGCCCTGGAGACTGTGTGTACTCTGAACATTCTTCAGAAGCAGTTTGTTCAGGGTTAGGATAAAGGCATGTTATTGCTTTTCTCCCGGTTTCTTGTAGGGTAAATGAATATTTCTTCACTTCAAATATTTCACACTTCAAAGCTGTCAGTCTAATGACCCCCGCCAGAATTAATACATCTTTTAGGGAAAATATGACTTTGTTTAATTGCACCGTGAGGAAAATGGGACAATAGAGGAAAGCAGAATGGTAAAATGATGCCTTCAGAGATATAAATATAGAACATAGCATTTCTAAAAAAAAGAGAGGGTGGGGGAAGCACATGGAATTTTTCCCGACAGTAGGATTAAAACACCTGATTACATTTGTGCAAGAGGCAGATGTGGTTTCTTGAGTGAGGCTTCAAATTTCTCTATAAACAATTATTATTTTTTAAAAAATTCTTACAGGAAATGTCTCAGAAAAATGATATTTCAATGTTTTTTCCCTGATAGGGGGAAAATTTAACTTCAGGAAAATAGTTGGAGCTGCAGCTTTCCTGCTGTGGGAGAAAGCAGGCTGTTTGAAACATGTTTAGGTCAGCTGTTGAATTTACTTACTACTCAGATTTTTCACTTATAGATGAGTATTAATTCAAGTCTTAAAATCCTGACTTTTTGCCACAGCCTTTTTTCTTCTTTTTTTTTTAGATTAATGGTGCTTTATAAGGACCTTTTGGGCTTTAAAGCAGAAGGTGGTGGGAATAAACAGCTTTTACGTAGATCTACAGATTTCACACATGTAAAGCATACATAGAACAAGAAAATGAAGGTAGCATGTTTCTTTTCCCCAAGAAATGCAAAGAAAATGATTGTTTATCAATAAATACATAAAACACTTTATGACTGCATTATAAACAGTGGGAAATGAATGAATTTCAATTACACAGACCAAGGATATTGTGCCTTTCATTATATAAATCAAACCTAGGCAGGGGCCTATAAGCTTTTGCTGCTTCACTGATTTTTATTGCCATACAAAATGATAACTGGAAACCATATAGAACAAGGCAAATTAAGAATCTATTGGGGGGAAAATGCAATTGGAAATGAACATCTTCCTGGAAGCTACATTCACGAGTCAAATGCCTCGTGAGATTTTATCTTCCATGCAAAATGTGATGATATTCCTGGGCATATACGGTTAAATTAATTTTCCATTATCAGCATAAAAATGTAGCTGGCCAAAAAAGATTAGAACTGCATAATATGTTGGATCACATTTTATTTAGGTGGAGAAGAGGAAAATATTTAATTTCAGCCTGGAATGATATTGAGCAGAATAAATGATTGAGTTCAAACAAAGAGATCATGCTTCCTGGGTGTTTTTTCTTTTTTTGCATGAATGGAATGATCTCTAAATTCATGACAAGATGATGATTTTCCCAGTTGCAGAACAGTGACATGAAAATAAAATTATTTCTCTGTGGTCAAACAGAAACTTCTGAACCTGCTGCAGTCCAGTCTCACCCTTTGAATGATTATTCAGTTAGTTCAGGAATTATTATTCAGGAATTCAGGGTTTCAGCCAGTCAGCTTGTACACTTTTAAGCTAAGGTGGGATGAGGTGACCTGTGTCCTGCAGGATTTTTCTGTAAATGAGCTCATCTCTAAACAGTTCACCTGTAACCAGTCTGAGCAAGTGGCCCCAGGGCCATTGCCCCAAGGGTGCCGGGTTTGTCCCTCTGCTAAACACATACAGCAACCCGTGGGGGCCCAAGGCTGCCCTTGCACACTACCCCAAATAATCCTGAAATGGAAGGCCATGTTGTTGCAAGTTAGAAAAATGAGTAGGTGGAGGGTGGTATTTTGGGGGGGTTGTGGGTGGTTTTTTGTTATCCTACTGTTTTACTTCTTCTTGCCATCCAAGTGTTTCTTGAGGTTGGTCAGGGGGGTTTTTTTGGTGTTTTTTTTTTTCCCAGATACAATTCTGTGGAGAATTATTCAGCCTTCAGCTACTTTTTTTTTATAAACTTTTGAAGAAGATATCTAGCACATGTCTTAGATTCATGTTTCAATGACAACAGCACCTTCAAACACAACAGTCAAATATCTGCCATAGAAGATTTATTTTGATGGCTACTTCTTGTTTCAGCAACATAGATACTATTTAATCCAATATTCAAATATTATTGAACTGGTGATTGTTTAACCCTAAGTTGAGATTTAATTGCCTTTTTTAAAATGTTTTTAAATGTAATTTCTGTTTTTTGGTGTAAGCTATTTCACCTCACCTCTTCAGGAGGCCAGATTTAACTTATACCTGTTTCTACTCAATCACTGAATAGACAACACTTTGTCTGCTTTGGCCAATTTGCCCTTCTGTGGCCAGAATGGAGTTCTCTCTCTATCCTGTGTGGTGGAAACATCCCAACATCAGTCTGCATTCAGTCCCTCAGAGGCTGATGGCACAGCTCCCATGTCCTGGCTTCGCACAGACCTGAATGAATATTTCCGCTGAGGGAGCCTGGGAGCTAATTCCTGCTCACACCACCTCATAAGGACAGAAAATAGCCTCTTGAAACTGCACTTAATAAGACAGGTTTAGCCTAAAAGTGCATTGAATAACTCCTGTGTTACTGTTCATTGTGCAGGAGTTCATGTAGTGAGTACTTCGGGTGAGTGGAGCCTCCTGAAGAAATACACACCCCACTATAAACATGATGGAAAAGAGAAGCATTTTCTCTAGATGTTGCAATGTCATCTCTGTGCAAGACCATCAAAGCAGTGGTAAGAATGCTTCTGAGCCATGAAAGGGCTGAGCCTGTTGATATGCAGGGAGATGGATGTTAAATGGCTTAACAAAAAAAAAAAGATTCCTTCAGATTGTGGGATTTTGCTGAAGCCATAGAGGGGATACTGCTTTGTTAGACTAGACTGGGTTTATTAAACAACAGAGCAATATGGCTGAATAAAATAAGCTAAGAAAAATGAAACAGTGGTTTGTCCACTGTAATTTCATTCTTATATGTTTTGTATATCATAATTAAAACTGTTCATAGCTTTTTATACTACATACCAGAAGTCTCAGGTGCTGAGCTGTGTGCCTGGTTCTTGTGGGTTTTTTAATTGTTTTGTCATCTGTTTTTGTGAAAGATATTCCTTTTCCTTGCAGATCTCACTTATATCTATGGACCACTGTATTTTTAAGAAACAGTAGTGCCTTCCTAATTCAGATACATCCTATTTGGGCAACCAGATGCAACGAGAGACATTGGAACAAACAGTAAACAATGATAATTCACCTAATTCTGCCAGTAACAGCAATGTCTTAGGGTTAGTTTAGTAAGTTAAATCTGGTTGAAATCATTGTCAAAATCAATTTTTCAGTTTGAGTTCTTTGTGATACAAAGCAGGTGTTTAAACAGCCAGCACTTATTTTAGCAGAACTCTAAATGTCAGTTTAAAATGCATGATTCCTATATTTGAGGGACAAGAAATACAAAAACTCTTCAGAGCAGTAAGGATGTAGTATATAAAAGTAGAGTTAATTTAAAAATTAAATCATGGACAAAATCCCCACTGTTCTCCCTCCACTCCCCACCTTACACCCAAGTGGAAAGTGGAAGTGGCAGCTATTGTGGTAAAACATTCCTTGGTCCATCTATGTTGGAGTAAATGAAAAACCATTACATGGATAATAGAAAAACAGTGCAATGAGATGCTCTGAGAATCCATCAATAAAAGGATGGCAAGCAATTGCTAAAGACAGCCCTTTCTAAATGTAGCTTTATTGCCAGAGGATGGAAAATTGAGAGAGAATGTGCAAACAATTGAATTTATGGTAATGGCATATCAGCGTATTGTGTCACCAAAGCAAAGCTCAGAGCAAATGTAAAAGACAAAATGCACCAATGTCTCATGGAAACCCTGTGTTTCACCCATTATCTCTTGGTACTGGAAATTGTAATATTCTGATATTAAAACCTAATTCATTGCAAAGTGCTTTAGGAGGCAGTGAGGGTGATATTCTGCTCTGTGCCTGCTTTCAGGTGAACTGTTGGATTAAAACCAATTCAAGGCACGAGCTAGGAGCAGCTTGTTCCTGTGTACTCAAAATAGCTTTGTTCCTTTAGCTTCAGTGATACCTGGACAGTCTGATGCCCTTACCTTGGCAGTTTATGGGTAAATTACCTTGAGATAATTTGAGTCAATTTGAATTTTAAGCCTGTTTGAAAATGCACTCTCACTACTGAACCAGCAGACATGACTGCTAAATGACAGGCAGGAGTAAAACAATTCACTGGTGGGCTCAGAGAGAGCCTCCCAATAACCAGATAAACAGGAAAGGGGAAAACCAGCTTCTGCTGCAGGTCACAGATACTTTCTCTGGACAAAGCCCCAGACAAAGACTGAATGAGCTAACCTTGTGGCTGGAAAACCACAGGCACCAGCAAACTTTAGCTTTGAGACAGTCTGCACTCAGCATTCAGGCCAGCGCTGAGGGAGGGATAGTGAAGGCTTTCCCGTAAGGCTTATTTTGATTTTTATGTGCAAAGAAATTGCTGGCACATTTCCAGAGGGTATTTATGTGTGAGTTTGGGTTTCTTTTACTCCATGTCCCCACCTCGTGGTGCCAACAGACTGTTTCAGGAGCTATGTCTCCCCTGATGACCACAAGAGTTCAGCTGTCCCTGCTTCTGCTCTGTCCACACTGCTGCTCCCATATAACCAACCGTGCACAGTACTGCTGGCTGGACCAGGGAAATGCCCCAGCATTAAAGGAAGTCTGAGGAGTTATTATTATTGTTGTTGTTATTATTATTACTATTATTATTATTTCATTTTATTATTTTTTTAACGTGTAGAGAACAAGCACAATGTGTTTGGATGTACTCTGGATAGAGCAGTGGGTATGGATGGGGTTACCTGACAGAGTTCCTAATCCTTGATGAGTGGAAACTCTAAAGATAATTCTCTACAAAGCACTGAGGGGATGCAGCATTTGCTAGATTTATCTTCTGTAGATTTTGGGTTGAGAATAGTGCTTGGAAACAGAACAAATAGGAATAAAATATCCCGGGTCAGTACACATCATTCAGGAGCACCTGCTCTCCCTAAATGGGCACAGACACTGCTGAGCCAAAGTTCAGCTAAACTGTTTTTTGTCTAAGTCCTCTGCAAAGACTGAACCTGCAGACAAGTTTCCCATACTAAAAAGTCCTATATTAGATGAACAGAGCAAATCCATCTTTGTAAAATAATAATTAAAAATCTAATTTATGGGGGTTACTCCCCAGATCTCAATAGCAAACACTAAGAATGGAAGATGGAGAGTTTTGAAAAATGGTAGAAGGTTGCTATGATGTAACCAGCAGTGAGAAACTTGAGGTTTCAAAGCAGTATGGGCCCAAGGAGAGCCCAAAGAACTTAGCTGGAGAAATGAAAGTAATAAGCAGCAGCCGGTCTCAGCCTAGACTCATGGAGAGCTGAGCTTGGAGAATGCCACTAAGTTTGAACAAAAATCCAAGAGTGTCCAGCTGACAGCCCTGCTGAGGTGGTGGGAGAAATTACCACCAGGCAAAATAGCTGTAAGCCAAGCCTCTGTTTTAAAGGTAAAGCATTGAATGTTAGTGGCTTGGGCTGTGGCACTGCTTTGTCTCTCTTCCTGGAAAACATTTACTAAACATGTCATTAGCACATATTACAGTGTTGCTGCTATTATTGACTCTACCATTCTTGAAGGAAAACATTTCTGATTTATGAATAAGTTAGGGTTTTGTTGTTGTTTTTGTTTTGCATGGTTTTGCCCGAAGCATAACAATTACTATATCTCTGAAAAGCCCATAAATGACAGAGGCACAGCAATGTGAGTTCTCTTGAAAGATTTAAGCCTGTCATTCCAAGAAGTGTAGTTGTCTTGGCAGCAAACAAGGATTTAAGTACCTTTGAGACATTTGCCTTTAATTGTAGAGGAACGGCATCGCCAGCTGCAAAAATGTTTAACCTTCAGAATCGCTTGTCTTACTCATTAGCATCTCGTTGAGGCACTGATTACAAATATGAGGGCTGGGAGAGAGAGCTGTAGGATGGCTGCCTTGGCTAGGGGGCAGACAGACCCATGGGGTTCAGCTGAGTCTGGCCTCAGGGGACCTCCCAAGAGTTTATTTCTTTGAGTAGCTGAAGGTCTGAGCATGGTAGCATAATGTTACAGGCAGCAGAGACCTGTGCCTTTAGCTGCGAGCGGGGGAAAGTCACAAACCTAATAAAACTGGGGAGCACTTGTGGGGATGTTGAGGTCTGGGATGATGCCTGGTCACTTCCCTTTACAGGGCACAATGACTGTGTCAACATTGTTTGCACCACCTTCACCTTGGACTTGCAGGAATTGGATGCATCTGGTGCCTCAGATAAGTACGTCAGAGCCCATGGGGAGTGGGGAGGAGGTGCTCTGCTTCAGCCAGAGCAGCTCAAGGTCTGCACCCTTTTTCTGTACCACCAGAGCTCTTGTGATAACAGGTATATTCCTGGAAATTGTTTTTTTGTTTTAAATTCCATTTTCCCAGATTATTTTCTATACTAAGAAAAAAAGAGTGGGTAGCCTGTCTACTTTTTTTTTAAATCACCAACAGAAATCAAAGTGGTTAAAAGCTTTGTGACTGTACAGGGTCTCTAATTACGAATGCTTCAAACCCTGCCTGTCAGGAAGCTGTGCTGGACTTTGCAAGTGCTGCTGTGCAGCCTCGGCTGCTGCTTTCTCCCCAGGAGCCGCCTCCCCCCAGTCACCACCGGCACGGAGGTGATTTGATGAGCTCTGCCCGGCTGCCTGCATGAAATCACAGGCTGGTCACACGAGTGCTCAGCAGGCTGTCCTTGCCCCTTCTGCCCCCTCCAGTTCTCCAGCCAGGACTCCTAATTTACTCAGCTGTCCTTTAGCACAGGTCTGATTCAGTACTGGTTTTGTCATCCCCAGCTTTCTTGATTCACTGGCTGAAAAGCAGCAAACACGGCACTGCACCTGGCGGGGTCCAACACTGTAGAAATGCTAGTCTAAAGACTGGAGCTGGGCTTTCCTTTTATATAAATTGAGTAAGTTATTTAAAGAGAATCTCTTCTTACAGAGAACACACAGAGAACTCTGTTTCCTTGTCAATCGCTGACTTCTGCCAAGTGCTCAGCTTTCATTCCAGGTCTGTTCACCATCAGCCCTGTCTTCGATTTATTCTGTGTAAGTTGAGATGCTGTAATTGGACTTCTCCAAGTCTACACAGCCTTGTCTTAAAATACTCCAAATGTCTTATCCAGGCTTCGATTACTTCTCTGACGGACTACAGGCATCCTGTTTGTTCGTTTATTAGGCAGCTTCTTATCTCAGTTGTAGACTTAGAAAACTCCATCATTTCATTTGCACACCAATTTCATTGCTCCAGCAATTAGGCTTCCTGCTTTTCTGGTCTGGCTGGTGCTACCTTACCCTGTATAAAGACCAGAAGAGGAGGTGTAAGAAAGAAAGCATCACCACTGGGAGCAGTCAGCAGTACAAGGTAAGAGCCCCAGTCATACGCATCCTGTGCTGAATCCTATCAAGCTGGGGTGTTGAGCAGAACAAAAAGGTTCTAACACAAGGCCAACAACCAAAATTATCAGCATAGATTACCATTTCACACACTGAAAAAAGAAAAAAGATAGGTAAATTAGAATAAAAGACTTTTTCTAGATTTTTTTTTTCCTAGTAGGGCAGGTTGAAGAATGCCCCATTCCTGAGAAGTAAGTGTGGTTGACTGGGGCTTTGAACAACGTGGCCTANGTAGGGCAGGTTGAAGAGTAGCAGAATGCCCCATTCCTGAGAAGTAAGTGTGGTTGACTGGGGCTTTGAACAACGTGGCCTAGAAAAAATGTCTCTGCCCATGGCAGGGGGTTTGGCTAGATGATCTTTGAAGGTCTCTTTCAACCAAAACCAGCCTGTGATTCTGTAAAAACTGCTTATTGCCTTTTTCCATTGTCAGCTCATACCAATTGCATATTCACTGGAAGATGAGGTTGGCCTTGCAGGTAGACATCTGAATCTTCATCAAATGGCAACATACACCTAACAGGCTGCTAAAGTACAAATATTCTGATTTTTCACCTGCAATGATACCAGAAGTTAGAAAAATATTGAGGATTTATAAATGCCATTTATCCCCTGGAGAATCCTGACTTGAATGGATTTGAAGGCACTGCAAATTAGAAATGTTTTAATCATGTATTCCCATTGGTGAGCACACTTAACAGCAGCAAATATTTATCCAGATGGATGAATGCAAGAATCAGCTTTGGCCCCAAGCTGTCACTGCTCCTAGCCAGTCACATATGTCACTGGTGGGTCTTGATGACATGTCATCTTCCTTGCTGAGAGCATCTGGGTGTCTTCAGCTGCTTGCCTCCCCTTCCCTCCCCTCACTGGGCTGCTCCCAGTCACTCTTCAGGCTGTGCCAAGTACATCAGCCACTGGAGAAGGTCCATCTGCCAGCCTTTCACAGGGACAGTATTCGGGGCTCTTTTTCTGGAGGTCAGCAGTACTGCCAGGATCTTGTATGGTTTCAACAGGCTACGGGAGCCTGACAGAAAGGTTAAACCAGACACTTGCCTGGCACAGTTTTAATTGCCCAACAGGACGGTGCAGGGTACTGCCTGCTGGTGCTGCTGCTCATTTAGCTACCCTTAAATGTTGTTCAGGCAGTAAGGAGTTTGAATAAATTATTGCTGAGCAAGGAGCATGGATATAGTGCTGTGTCATAGAAAAGGACATTTTTTAACCTATTTCAGTCTTTCTGTGCCACAGTTCATCTTCTTCCCTTTGAACTCCTGAAGGGGAATCCAATTTACACCCAGTTTTCTGAGCCCTTCTGACAGAGACATGAATGCCTTAATTTTTCATAGAGAGAGCCTGATCCCATGAGGACCTCTTAGGCATGGCATGAATCAGCAGGGGAAACTGGCCTTTATGTGCAGGGTCTGAGACCCAAAAAGTGTGACTTCCATATCTAGCTTCCATCCTCTTGACAAGTTTCTGTAGTAAGATTAACTGTAGCTGACATAATTTTAAGGCTAAATCCTGAAGAATTCTGGAACAAGGCAGGTGTAGTTCTATTGTTAAAAATGCAACAGGTTATTATGGAAGGGCATTTTGAGAACGATGATCATAATGGCAAAAAACTGCATCAGGACTAAGTTGTCAGAGCAATTTCAGGGCAAGTTTTGTTCTTGCTTTCCAGTAGAAAAAAAAAAAAAAACCCTGTGTTCTGGCAAGCTTATTCAGGCCCAGAAAACTGGGCACTTAAAATTCCTTGAGAGCTATGTAGTTATGGATTAAACTACACGGGCACAAAATGATTCCTTTGGTGGCTGCTCCATGCAAAGGGTGGGGATCATGGTGTCGGTGGAGCTTTCTCACTTGAGAGCCATGGGAGGCTGTGAAAAGCAATGCCAGAGGCGCCCAGACCAGCCCTTCTCCCCACAGGAGAGGGAGCACAGCCTTGGCCTGCAAAGTAGTAGCTTTAAAACGCCCCCCCAACACCAGCTGCATAATTCAGGGGTCTCTCCAGTAATGAGATCTCTTTAATGTACTCAGGAAAGATAGGCAGGGCACAGAGTCCCAAACGCCTGGAAACCAAGGTGCCTGGGAAAAGCCCTGGCATTGCTGACCAGAGCAGGTGGCTGTTTACACACAGCAGGGGAAAAATGTGCTCCATGAGGCTTGTTCCCAGTGGCCTGGCAGGCAGGGCAGTGGCCCTGCTTCTTAGCCTCTCTCTGGGTTTACTGCTTTGGGCTTGAAATTAATACAAGTTGTCATAAAAAATATGCACACTGATATCCGTGTTAATAATTAATTTAATGAGGATCTAACTGCCTCTAGCCCATCTCAGAGAAGTTAATTGAGGGGATTGTGTTTATAATCTGCCTTGAGAGTCCTAATCTTCTCTTCCAACTCCACTAAGTCATTGATTGATTGATTGATTGATTGATTGATTTTGGTCTCTTGGTGCAAAATAACAAACTCCTGAGACAGACTTTGGCAATTCCCCAAAGAGAAAATACACAGCATAGGGAACAGGAGAAAACATACAGGCTTCTCTGTGGTGTTTAAATGTGGGTTGCTAAATCCTGCTTCCTCAAAAATGCGAAGCAGTAAATGTCAAGCTTTTAGGTGCACTTCAGGTCCTTTGGAAAAGTTGTTGCTGTTGGCAAGGAACTTGTTTTGTGCAGACGATGGATGGTGAAGCTTTTCCTGAGAATTGGTGTGGGGGATTAAATAAAACAAAACAGAAGGTCAACCCTGCCTGTTGAGGGGTGGTGGGTGAGGTCTTGCAGAGGTAACTCCCAAGTCTGGGAACCTCCTCTCCAGAGGAACGGCCTGGCTGCTGGAGCTGTTCTACACAGAGCAAGTCAGGGGATGGCAAAACATTATTCTGGTGAAGAAGGAAAGGTCAGCCATAGAGAAATATTGCTGAAAATGGCAACTGAAAATGGAACATTGCAGGAAAACATGCTGGAGAGCCTGCCAAGAGATCTAATTCTTCGTATTTTGCCAAAGTCAGACTAACTGCACCTAAGCTATTTTTGGTCAATATTTTTTAGAGGTAATAATTCTAATAATAAGATAGCTAATATACTTGCTCTGTTCATTTTTTTTTTTCCTTTTTGAAAGTGCTGATTACTTCCCTGAAAAAAAAAAATCCTAGTTCTTTCCTGTGGACAACCAGTGTACCAATGCCATAAAGCTGAGCATGTGCTTTTTCTGTTCAGGAAAGGTTAAGCAATCCTCCCTAGGATCCCAAGGCATGCACTTGTTGCACCCAGTGTTTTCAGATCTGGGCAGCATCCACACTGCTATAATGAAACTTGCCTTCTGGGTAAATGGACCACATTCATAGACTGCTGCTTTCCTTTTTTGTTTCGTATATGGGTTGTTAAAGGCTTCTATTGTATGAGCCACTGAACCATATATGAATTTTCTTTGAACTTACATTTCTTTCATCATTCAGTTCACTGTCTTCAGCTTCTTGGGAATGAGAACCAGTGCAAAGCAGAAAGTCTGTCGGGGAAGTCCAATATCTGAGGGTGTTATAAGATTACAGCCCCAATCTAATAAGGATAGATTAGTTTTATTTCCAATTTAGCCACGAGCATTTCTGTTTGAACCAGATATTAAATCAGACTTCTAAAATTGTACCTGTACTCAGAGCAGCTGGTCAGCTGTACTGATCTTCAGGCTCAGTACTTGCTCTTGCATCCTGAAAGATCACAGCCAAGAGGTGGCAGAAGCACTGCGAGCCAAATGTGTCTGTGGTGTATTCAGGTAAATCACCGAAATGAGCCTGAAGCGATTTTGATCCAGCCTCCTGCAAACAGATCTGTGGCTCCTAAACTTGTGTTTTTCATGCAGTTCTGTGGTGGACTTTTTTTATTCCTCCTTGACATTCTCTTTAGTTCACCATGCGAGTCAGTGCAATTTTATAGGGAGAAAGCATGGCCAGTAATGGCCACAGCTGCCAGAGTTTGCATGATGTTTGGTGCTGCAGCTGCCATGCAGCTGAGCAGAGGACAGGGGAGGAAAGGGTTCTATGGAGAGTCTGATTCACACAAGTCAATTTTGTTCAGTTCTGTAATGAGTGACTTTTTTTCTTATTTGCAATTAAAATGTCAAATAGACTATTTGATTTGTGCTCAGTCACAGTGCAATTCTCCAGCTTACTGACTTTCATAAGTCTTGCAAGATGCTGCCTTTTTTTTTTTTTAAATCCAATTACAATAACAGACTTAAATTAATTTACTGAAATTGTTGATTTTCCAAGGGGCAGAAGGTGGCTTCAGCCTTTTGGGAAAGAAGGCTTGGGTAACATGAGTGGCTTTCCTTGTGTACAGAGTCCTGCTCTTTTTGAGACACAGTCTGGAAGCACCCAGGAGCTACCCATCAACTTGGGCAGTTAAACCCACCGAGCCACTACATATTCATTTTGAAAATGGAGGCAATCATGCAAAATAGAAGTTAACTGCTCTGCTAGAGGTCTCAAATGATTTCATTGCCATTACCAGCATTGCTAAGGTTAATCAGCTGTGGAGAAGTTAAAGCATAGCCTCATTTCAGGCAGAGGAAGAGCAGTGTTCAGTCCAGTGGTGCCTGTGTGTCAGTGGGTCACAAGTGGGCTCCTGGGAATGGTTAGGTAACACATCAGTGGCTGGGATGGAAATAGTATTGAGGACAAGGGGTCAGACTGGGAGGAGGGCTAGAGGAGATGACTACTCTTTGTTCACAACCAAAACTCCAGTTTAGGTTGCACTCAGGAATGATTTTCATTATTTGGTTGTCCTTTCTCTGTTTTATGCAAAAAATGTGTTAACAGTGACTTCTTAAATCCCCATTAGCTGAGATATGAAATTTCACTGAAAGAAGCAGAAGCCGTGCAGGCCATGGCTAGTATTGTTCTGGGAGGTGACAGATTCAGCTAGAAACTAAATATGTATTTTACATGGACAGTGATCCTTACAAATCAACCTAAAAGTAGAAATCTTTTTTTAATTTTAGTGGTGGTTGAAACTTTAGTAAGTCATATTGAATGCTGAAAGAAGGGGTTTCTGCTAAAAACCATCTTAATTCTCCATCCTTTTCTTCAGCTACTTGGCCAGGAGCGCTCTGGAAGGACCCTGGTGTTCAGTGCACTAAAAACTCCTTGCGGGCTCCTCGGGGCACGTTCACGTTTTGCCTTTGAGCACAGAGTGAACCAAAAGGATTCACATCTGCAGTAGCTACATGTTACTCTGCTTATGGTGTGGAAAATAACATTATGCAGAAATATCCAAGAAGTTTCCTACTCTCCATTTTGCCTTCTAGCTGCTGCTGTGCTGTGTTTATCTCACCTGACTGCAGGCTGCTAACCCTGCTGAGATACCCGGATTCAGGAATGCTTTGTCCCACGCTGAGCCCATACAAGGACCACTCAGCTCTGCAGTGCCTCCTGGAGATGACCCTGCTCTTCCCAGGACCAGAGTGAGGTGTCCTGCTATGAAAGGCTGCAGGCTAAAGCACCTCAAGAGTCCTAACACAGGCTCCACTGAGATACACTTTCTTCTCTGCAGAGTCAGGCTCAACATGAGAAACAACCTCTGCTTTGCTTTTTGGATTTGTACTTCACCAACTTTTCTAAAGAGACAGGAAATTATGGTTTAGTGGACAATTTAATAGATTATGGATGTGATTGGAGTAATACCTCATTTTCCTGTGGTTCCTTCTGACATGCTGATAACATGAAAGGTATTTATAAGCTACAAAGACACTGCATGCAAACAAATTCATTAACATCTCATGCTTCCAAAATATTCTATCAAAAAAAAAAAATCCAAGTTATGGTTCTCAGTATCACTGTAAACTTGGCCTTTTATTGTTGTAAATTATTTTATTTCTTTTCTAATAAAGACAGCTGTGCTGCCCTCAAATTGTCACTGCTACTGCATCTGAAGTTAACTTTCACACTTTTAACCTTTCTATTTGTTCACACCTTTAATCTTTTCTATTTGATGTGTTTTCTCAGTGGTGAATTCTAACCAGTGTGCCATGTTGTGCCCTCACCAGGTGGCTGTGTGCCTTCAAGAAAGTATTTGCATACAATAGTATGGATGAATTTAAATTAGCTGGGGAACACAATCCATTGGGGACAGTCTGCATGGCAGAATGAGCTGTACAGCCCATCTAGGTTTATATCACTTCAGAAGTGAACATAAACTTTTCCGTTCTGACCAAGTGGTCTGTTGTTTAACTCCCTCTGTCATGCACCACTCAAAATAAAGCCCCACAAGCTGTGTCTGAGAAAAATTCTTTCACAAGCAGGCTCCTCTTGCTGGGGTGATTTCCAAAAGCTGCTCCAAGTTTCTGAAGCTGCTGCCAAAGTGACCAGGGGATGACATGACCCTTCTGGAAGGCTGCAGTGGAATCTTAACCTTGTAGTCTCACACGAGCAGGTGTTTCCCAGCACTGGCAGTGGGTTATCCTTTCCAAACAAATGCCTTTTTCAAAGCTATGGGTGCCATTACATTTTGTTACATAGTTCTTAATCTACTTTGAAACATTTTCTTACAAAACCTGGAAGATGAGATGTATAAGAGAAAAGCTTTTAGCAGATGTTGTTGAAAACAGTGGGGAAGCACAGCTTGTGCTGTATCTAGTAAGGAGCAAGTACCAAAGAAAGCAGGGCTGATCTCATGTGTGCCTTCCTTTTCCTTTTAAACATAATGGCTGTGTAGAGTCTTTAATTTTGATGGAAATATCCAGCTGGATTTCACACAGTGGTATTTCATTAGTGTGTAATTGTTGGGTCAATGTACCTGTTATTTGTTTTGTTTTGCTCATTGGTTGCGCTTTTTATACTCTGCTTTTTCAGCAACTTGCACTTTGCAAGTCGACATGCTCAACAGCTTACCCCAATAGAACATCATTGGTCAGAAATGGCATTAAACAGGAGCAGAGGACCACAGGGATCTGTGGCTGCAGTGGCAGAGGAGGTGAGGGAGCTCATTCTCCTCAGTTTATCCCCAAATATATGCTCTCTTCCTCTGAAACATGACCTGTAAGTTAGTCCTTCTAATTAGAAAAGGTAATTAGAAAGTTGAAGCAGGAAGGCACCTAGGGCTGAGCTGTTCTTGGTTTTCTCCCATACTCTGACCTGTCAGTGAGGTAATAGGGAGCAAAAATTCACTCAGAGCATTAATTATCTTTCCGATGGAGAAACTGCTGGTGAGAGGGAGGTGTGTGTGCCTCGCCATGCTGCCTCCAGACCCTGGTTGGAACTGGGGCTGGATCGTGTCGTACACAGGGTGTAGGTGTGCACATGCAGCTGTGAGGGAGGAGGAGTACAAGGAGGAAGCAGAGGAAGAAACCCTCTTCCCTCTTGTCCCCCACTTGCAGAAGAGGCAGTGCTGCGAGCAGGAGAGAGGCACCAGAGCTAGGAGTGGGAAGGGGTGACAGAGGAATCAGGGGGTCACTGAAAAAGCTCAGTGGGTGTCCCACTGTCAATTCAGTGCCCTGTCCCCTGCAATGCTGCCCCCCACACCCCCAGCCCATGTCACCCACTCATCCAACCCCCCATGAGGTGCTGTGGTCAAAGGGGCCCGCTGGCTGTGGAGTCATTAGTGCAGGTTTCAAAGAAGTTCAAACCCAAAACACAGTGATGAAGTGGGAGTTTCTGTGCTAAATGCCAAGTGAACCTGAAAGGTTAGTTTAGTCTTTAATGAAATTCCTGCTTCAAAGTCTCCTCCTCTTTTCCACCGGGGACCTGTGCTTTCTTTAAGCAATGTTTAGAGGACACCAGTCTGCAAGGGTAATCATCCTCGCCTCTGGCAGGAATGGCTCGTGCACTAGCATTTCTAAAAAGTCTCTCTTTGTGAATAATTGAATTTGTCTCTGGAGTTCAAGATTTCTTTTTCCGTGGGACTGACTGCAGCTGTGCTTCCTCCTTAGGTACAGCTTACTGTAACTGAAGCAGAAGAAATGTATTGCAGTGGAGGGTTTTGTGAGCATGACACATAATAGGGTGATTGCCATGGAAAGAGTCATTTGTAGCGTTTAAAATACTTCCTCCAGTGGTGAACAGATCTGCAGAAAATAATTAAAGGATCTCCCACTGCCATCCTCTACTCCCACAGGAATGGAAAAAAAACTAATGCTGCATGAGATGTCCCTGTGCAGTGGGCACAGCCCCTTGCTGCAGTGCACTGTCGAGGACCCATCCTTGATGATACTCAAAGCCCATCAGTTCCTGACACCAGCTGGGACACAGGGGACTATCAACCAGGTCAAATGCTTGTCCAGCCTAAAAGAAAACACGGTGGTTCACACATCCACTGACAAGGTGTGTCAGTTTCTTGGGCACAGCTTGTTTTCCTCTGAAGCCTCCCAGCCTCGCAGCGATTTCTGGGTGTCCCTGGAATGGCAGGAAAAACCTGCACATCCCAGCTCTGAGATAATCATCCCTGTAGCTTCTCCACCAAGGAAAAGCAAAATACAGGTGCGTCCTCTCTCCAGCTGCCAACGAGGTCCACTGTCCCTGGATATGTTTCAGTACCTCCTCACATCCTCACGATCTGTAACCTGGTGTGTAACATCCAACCCTGGCATTTGCAAAGCTGCCTGTAAGTAACTTTCCAGGAGAGGGGTAGGGGGGGAAGAAACTCTCGTAATGATTTGCTGTGAGCAGGACCTCAAGTCTGGCTCCAGGGAAGAGATGTCTCCCTGCCAGCAGGTGAGATAAGTGGCGTGCCTCAGAATGGGTTTTGCCATCATTTGCAGAGGCAGGACTGTGCTGTTCATGCACGTGAATGTCAGCAGCAGGGTGACTATTTCAGGACCTGGGCTTAAGGTAGGAATTGGGGCAAAACACAGCTCTGAACGGAACAAAATTCCATCATGCTGGGAGGTTTCTATCTTGTCTGTCTTTAATCACCAAGCACAGCAACAGAGCTGGGTGGCTGCATTCAGCCAACACAATGAAACATGGCAGCAGTATATTTTTAGGATGCTATTTTAGGGGGGGAAACAAATTCTAAGGGCAAGATACAGTGATCTAGAAACTCAAACAAGCTGCTCAGGGATTTCTTTGTCTCTTGAATATGCCATACAGCACTTGGACTGTCTTGTCAATTTGTGATGTATGTTTCAGATCAATAAAAAATCTCATTTAAGACAAATACATTCTCTCATGGTACAAAGGTACATGACCTGATCAGCAGGAGAAGCTAAGGTAACTGCAATCATACATGAAAATCCAAATTTTAGACTGAAGTCAGATTTTCTTGGACTCTAGTATCTGCAGGTAATCTCTGTGTTCTTTGTGGTCTTTACTCTGAAGTGGAAACCAGAACATATCTCTTTAGTATTTTTATTCCCTTCTATGGCTGTCAATTACAATGGCTTGAATATTCTGTTCATCCTCAGCTTCAGCAGTTCTTGATCATCTGGGACAGATCTTTCTCTGTCAGATTTCTGAATGACAAGCAGAGATTTCATCCCCAGGGAAAATTCCTTTAGCAGTAACCTGGGCATCCAGTGCACTTCCTACAAGTGCTCTTAGTGCATTTCCTTAGGTAGAAGAGCAATGCAAACAAAAAAAAGACTGTGCAGCTGCATTTATTCTCTAAGACATGTGGAGCCCTGATGTGGCCCAGCCAGCACTAGTAGCTCCAGCTGGAGCCTATTTAAATGTGACATCAAAAGTTTGCACATGCACAAATTAGGGAAGTGATATAGATGTTGTTAACACCTGGCAGGTCACAAAATAGGAAAATGACCAGAGTCTTTCTTTTTCACCTTTTACTTTGTACTTTGCATGCTGGAGGTATGCGGAGCTCCATGGTGAGCAACAGTTGGCAGTCAGGAAAAGACATTCCAGGACTCAGCTCAGTCAAGGACTCCCTCCTGAGGGAGGGCACTGCTGGAAGAGAGAGGGGCCTGTTTAAAGGACTGTGACACTTGCTTTCTCCTCCCTGAGGAATGGGCTGTAATAGGCTCTGGCACAAAGTCCAAATGGTGGGTTGTCCTTGGGTCCTCGAGGATGGAGCTATCAGGGGCAACAAGTGCCCTGCCCATCCATACTGCCAAACATATACACCGTGAAGAGCCAGCACATAATACATATCCAAGCTGTGTACGTGAGGTGTCCTGCCCTGCTCTTTTTGGCTTGGGGGAAAGAAGTGTGATAAGCAAGAACTCAAACCTGTTTCTTTCTGAAAAGCTGCCAACAGCAGCAAATTTGCATGACTTCCCTGCAATGAGATGCTTTGCTGGCAGGTCTGTGCCTAGCTCATGGAAATGCAGTGTGCTTCCAGGACAGCTCAGAAGGATGTACAGGTGACCTGCAATAAAGACAGGTGACAGGACTGCCAAGAATCACGCTCCTCCACCTGAGGGTGCTGCCATTGCCAAAACTGACAGCTGAAGGACAGTACAGGGATTAACCACACCAAGGGACGTTGTCACATGTGATACTGGAATTCATCAGAAAATAATTTATGTTCTTCTTAGGAAGAAAAAGGAGGAGGAAAAGTGAATGTAGAAACCCTTACTTCAATCTGTTTTAATTTATGGAGATTGTTTATGATGTTTTGCTGTGTTTTTTAAAGATACTGAGTGTACAGAGTATAGAAATAGTATATGTGAGACTAGCACATGAAGAAAATGAAGGAAGAAAGAAAATCAGCTTTTTTGTATGCTATCTACCATACAGTACACAGAACATACAGAATCATCAGGGTTGGAAGAGACCTTCGAGAACAATTCCAACAGCTAACCCGGCACCACCGTAATCACCCCTAAACCATATCCCCAAAAATCATGTATTCAAACTTAGGTTCCTGGCATGTTTTTGAGAGTGTGTAAACCAGTAAACTGCTTACTCTGAGTTAATCTGAAAAGATAAAGGAAAAATAATTGGTTTTCAACATGGACTAAAATGTAGGTAATGTTTTTGCCTTAAAGGTTTCACAAGATGTACTTATTTTATCACTCTGGCAGGAAACTGAGGCTTTCTATTTAATGAAGCATTTCTTTGAAGTCATGCTGAGTGACTGTGCTGCACATCTGCCTGTCTGCACAGGGCAGGCCACTTCAACTTCCTTTTCTAAGGGAGCACCAAGAGACCTACATATTCACCAGAACTTCACCAAGTGAAGATGAAAGCAAGGTGGCTCTTCTCTCTCTTTTGTTTGCTCTCAGTGCCCAGTGTCACAGGTAAGAGTGTCAGGGGGTGACACTTGACTCAGTTTGTGTTGGGGGGTGGTGAGGGGCAGGCTGGGATTAGTGGGTCTCACTAGGGTAAGCTGTAGCTGCTGGCAGTGATCTTCTATTTCCTGACAACTTTCTAATAACCCTAGTTATAATGTGCAGCTAGTAAGGAGTAAATGGCTTGTGCTGAGCAGATTACTTAATTCAATATGCCTAATCTGCTGGAATAATCACTGGGATTAGCTCACTTGAAGTTAGGGCAATGTGTTCTCCTCTCAAATGGGCCAAAAGGAAAACTGGGAAATTTTTCTTCAATGAGAAAATAAAAAATACCTCTCTGTCTCTATCTTACATACCTGTGTATGCAGAGAGAGGAAGAATTGAAACACTTCAAGGCAAAAGTAAATTGTACATGTGCAACCCCTTAAACAGATCCTTCTCTTCATCTCCACCTAGCCCCATATGCTAACATGTTCAGAAACAAGTTTGTCATACAAGTAAAACTCAGAAAAGCTGACTAAGGAGGGCTGCACCTTTGTCAGAGGGAATTTAAACCAAAAGCAATCTGAGGAAAACCAAGAAAAAGTATGATGTTCACAAACCCCCACCCCCTCAAAATTCTGACCATGATAAATGCAGGAACACTTATTACCAGCTAGGAAGAACAATTTCGTAGGAGACACAATTTTCCAGTTTAAGAAGGGAAAAACTGCATGTATTTGACTAGCATGGAAGGATGAATCTCACAGGCTGGCATAGGCTGTTCTTTTTTGCTACATCACTGAGGCAAACTTGTTCTTAAAAATAATTCATGCATGTATTCATAGAAAATAGAAAATCTCAAGTGCAAAAAAAAGGAATAGAAGCCTCAAAACATGCACATGTAAGAAAGAAATAGCGATTACAGAAAAATAGGAACTGGAGGGGTTTTTTCCCCTGAGGATGAAATCCTCACTGAAGTCACTTAAAGGTGAAAGTGGAGGCCTCTATTCCCTTTGTGGAGATCAGACACCTAAATGTCTGGGAGTTACTCTAAGAAATATCAGTTGGAGCACAGGTATGCACTAATGGATACTATTTGGTTTTGAAAAATAAAGTTGACATAAAATGAAATTACTTATATTGAGATGCTAGCAAAAAGTTAAGAACACTTTTGTACAAAATGTTTTCAGTTAAAATAATCTAATGTGCTAGGCTACTAAGAAATAATGCAAATTAAAATGTTGTTTCTACATATATAACTTTTTCAACTTAATATAAATGACTCAAGTGATTCTTCATAGGCATTCTTTACATGATCCTTAGACCTAAGGCAGCATCAGCATGAATATGAGAGAAAAAATGCTGTGTGTCTTTTGCTTGATAGTCTGATTGCAAGATTCCTAATTGTTTTTTCCTTAACTTTTACTGATGCAAAACTTGTGGTGAAATCAGAGAGCATTTCCTATAATAAGCTCTTTGGACTAACAAAAATAGTTTTAGTAATTTTTCTGACAGCACGAGGCTGTGAGACTTGTCATTCAGGCTTATTTTTATTTACCCTCTTACATCATCACATCTTTTAGAATAAAAGATGAGCAGAACACGTGCAGCAATGAAACAGCAGAGATTAATGTGGGCCATGGCCATTCAGGAGCTTTGTTCTCCATACATCTATTCTCCAAGTGTCTCCAAGTGTCACCCTTCAGTGTACAGGTTCCAAATTGGAGACAGCTCTGTGGGGACATGTCACTCTGCCCGTGCGCCTTTTCCCTCAAGCCAGAGCTGAGGGTGCACAGGGTCCCTGCCTGGCTCATTCCTGGCTGAGCTGGGGGAGTGTGGGGCACACTGCAGCACAGCTGAGGATGCCTGAGCCCTGGCAGGGCACCCCCTGGCTCAGGTGCCCCAGAGCTGTGTACCGCACAGCAGAGCAAACTTCAAAGCAAAGGAATTGGTACCCGGCTTTTTCAAGTAAAGAAGGTGAGCCGTGGGCACTTGCAGCTGGCAGGACTGCAGGGCAAATTCCCAAAGCAAATATTCAGGGATGTTATGATACACAGGGAGAATGATAAAATGGAATGTAAATGGAGGGCAACAAGTCTGTACCTAAGGACAGCTGCACAACTCATTTTTTTCTGTGGACCTGCATGTCCTTTTGGAAAAGGGACTTTTTGTGTACAGCTCTATGGAAGTGATTGATTACTCGTCTCACTGCAACAACCCCCTCCATAAATTCTTCATCTCCTTGAGTTTGTCAGTGCCCTGCATTCAGGGGTTTGGGGACTGCAAGACTCTTACTCGTAGGAGGGAGAAAGGGATATAAATCAATTCTACTACAACAGCAGCTAAACCAAGTGGTACAGGCTCCTGCTGAAAGCCCCTTCATTTCATCGATCTATTACTCCTTTATATGGTACACTAAGGACTGCCACCTGCTTTATGAAATTAATAGAGGAAGGAAACACATACACTAGAGCAGCTCACTTTGACACTCATTTAGGACATGCAGGAGCTGTTTAATAACACAGAGAATGGCTTTCTCTGCTGAAGCCACAAAGGCTATGGGCAGGGGGATGGTGCAGGGAATCAGCCAGCAGGGATAGCTCATTTGTTCTTGCAAAAAGAACTGGGGAAGAACTGCACCCAGCTTCTGCTTTATTTATATTACTTGAAAGATTTTCATTTTCACAGAGGCCCTCAGAGCTCTCATTTCTCTCCAACGAGTGTGACAGGACCTCCCTGGCCTCTTCTAGACACACAAGCAAGTTTTCTCTCTGCAGTCTGTACTGGTGGAGATTTGCTGGGAAGCCTGTGGTTACAGCTGTAGGGTCTTCATAGCTGTCTGTGGCTAAGGCACCAAATCATGTCAAAGATGGATTAGGAAAAGCTTTGTTTAAACATTACTTGCACTGAAAATGATCCTGTTTGTTTTTCAGGCCAGACTGCAGATGTCATTACCCAGAGAGAAGTGGTCCATGCTCTGCCAGGTACTGACGTGACCCTGGTGTGCGTGTTCCCAAAACCGCACACCACCCACATCATACAGACACAGTGGTCCAAGACTGAAGGCAGCCCATCTACCAACATAGCTGTATATCACCCCACCTATGGCACACATTACTTCAAGTTTGCTGAGGCTCCTTACAACTTTTCAGTGTCCTTCAGCACAAGGAGATGCTGCGGTGGGGATGACACAAGGTCCTTGTGTTCCACCAATCCAAATGCCACGTCTGAATGCAATTGGTGGGCGCTGCATCTGGAAAATGTTACCGTGTCGCTTAGTGGGCAGTACAAATGCACTTTTGCTACTTACCCATATGGGACAATGGCCGCAAAAATTCAACTTACTGTCAAGGCAGAAGGTAAGTGATTGCAAATAAGGTTTTGCTGTTTCCTAATGAGGTGGGGGAAAATATCAGGATAGATGAACACTTCTTGGTTGGTGATGGTGACTTGTTTGGGATTTACAGTGGTGCCACTGAATGTTGCTTATAGAGTTTCCTATTTACCAGGCACTCTTTAGCTCTTTTATCCAACTTGTGGTTAGGAAACCTTAATTGTTTGGTGGAATAAGAAGTTCAATAGTAAAGTAATAAAAAGGTGGTGAGGTGGGCAGTTTCTGCATTTTCATTTTGGAGAAACACTGTGGAGGATGGTTGTGTTTAAACAGTACACACTGAATAATTGTGCCAAAGCTGAAGCTGCCACTCTACCCACTCTATAGGGGTGTGTTGTCATAGGCTACCCTTTGGAATTTCTCTGTGCTCCACAGGGCAGAGGGATCAAGAGGAGTGCAGTGAGGTACAAACCATGCTGGTAGCCCTGTGAAACCCTCCCACGCTCTGTTCTTCATGCAAAGTTTCTCTGTCTCTTCCTTAGTACAAGTGACTGAGCTAATCAGGCATTACTTCTTTTCTCCTGCCCGTGGTTGATAGAGACAGGTTCAATGCTGTTATTGCTGTCTGCAGCGTGGGCAGCTCTTGTTCATATCAGCATCATTGTGGCTTTTTTCAGTAACTAAAGATGTAGCAAGCTGTGCTACTGAGGACTGCTTGCTAGAGAGAACTAAAAAATTGAGTTTGCTACCCTTTGCAGGGTTGTGTTTTAAGGTAACCAGATCTCTTGCAATGAACCACTCTGATTCAAAAGAAGGCAAAAAACCTTAATCCCCCACCTATGAGTGGGATGGATAAGGGTGATAGTCTATGATGAAGTATAGTTTTCATTTACATCAAAGTGAAGTGAATCCAGATGCAGTCAACCTGTAAAAACCTCACAGAGCAGCAGGCCTTCATAGGACAGACAGACAGAGAGACACAGAGGACTTTCGCCAACAGGCTGTTAATGGAGATGGGAGTCAGAGATGGGAGGGGGAAGCAAGCAGCTGGGACATGTGACTGTGAGAGCAGGCAGAAGCTGTCTCCAGACTGAACTCCTGGGGTGACTACTCATCTACACGCTTCTTGTATTCTGCACAGCACTTTTGCGTGGTGGTTTGTCCCAGCAAAATCTTCTGTATAGTTTTGTTCCTGCAGAAACTATAGATTTACTTGCTTTGTCCTTTCATTATCCTCTCTGCACTGTCCCGCCCTGTCAGGGCTTCTGTACTCTGTGTCCTGCTGCGAGAGCTGGCTCCTCAGGTTCTTCACTCTCAGGGACAGTGGAGAGAAGCTGCTTCTGCTGCTGGCTCTCCTGGGCACAGCTCAGGGCACTGCCTTTTTCACGTCTCTGTGGCACAGCCTGCATGCTGGCACCATTGCTCTGTGCTTGGGTGCCAGGTACAAAGGAAGTTACAGTCACCAGAAAGTCCCCACTGACAAATAGCATGGCAGTCTGGGACAGCTGGAAATTCTCATTCCCCTCAAGATAAGAAATAAATGAAATACATAAATGTTCCATCTCAACATGCGAGCCAGAGATACCAGGGGAGCAGAGCTGAGGAGTTTCCCTGTCTTGTGTGCTGGTGCCTTGCCTCCAAGGAAGAGGGAAGGCAGGTCTGAGGGCAGGGAGGATGGCAGGAGGCTCCACACCCCTGCCTGCCCCATGGCCAAGGGTCAGAGAGGTCAGTGCTGACCATGGCACTCACAGCATCTCCCACCCATCACCACTGCTCTTCCTGCTTCAATACACACATGCACACTCACAGACCCAACATCTGGACCACAGCAGTGCACTGTTCACTGCACCACTCTGCCCAGCCTCCACAGCTGGATGGAGCCCTGGATTGAGGATGGGTAGGGTAGGGTAGGAGATGGTGAAATGGCTTTTGAAATGGATGAGAAAGGAAAGAGTGACAAGTTTTGTGGTAGTGGGCAGGTTGGAGAATAACAAAAGGAGCACTTACCCTGAAAAACAGGGTTAGTCTTAACCTTACTGACATGCTGAATAGCTTGCTTAGTGAAAAGAAGGTCTGCAGATATCTTCAGAGAAAAGGAAATAGAGGTGCACAAAATTGATGTGAAAGTTTATTGCCACAGAAAAAAAAAATGTAAGATAAAAATTGAAGCTTCAAATTATTCTCTGCTCCAAAAGGAGACATCATGATCCTGCAGTTAAGAAAAGCTTTTTTAAGAATTGCCAAAAAGTTCAGATAATGCTGTGAATTGAGTCATGAAACTGCAACTAGAATCAGATGCAGGGCTTTCACTTTAAAAATGTGTCTAGGTGTAATGGTTGAAAATTACAGTTCCCTTCTAAACTAAAAAGTGCCTGTTCCTTGAACAGAAGACTAGTCAGCATTGGTTTTCAAAGCACAATGAACATCATGTTTCTGATTTTCCTTCTTGGGTTTTGTTGTTGTTGTTGTTACTGTTGTTGTTGTTGTTCCAATGATAAAAGAAGAGAGGCACTACCTGAAGAAAGTGTGGTTAAAGCAGACTTTAGAAATTCCATGCCTTGAGGACACGACCTCAGAAAGTTTGTCCACTTATCCTTT
Source organism: Promerops cafer (assembly GCA_013398275.1). Taxonomy (NCBI): domain Eukaryota; kingdom Metazoa; phylum Chordata; class Aves; order Passeriformes; family Nectariniidae; genus Promerops; species Promerops cafer. The sequence continues at coordinate 227,233 of VZSE01006113.1, read as the reverse complement.
GAAATGGCTAGTGGTAAGTATTTTTCATCTCAGATATAAAGTTCAGAAAGAACTACAGGGTATTTTTGCAGATTGAAATGAAAATGTTCTACTCTACTGTGTCTTGCCTGCAGAATCTGCTAAAAAAACTTATCAGTCATATTGGACTGTGATAATAAAGGGGAAAAGTATAACCATAGGATTGCAAAATACACACTGCAAATAATAGCTGTTAAAGAAACAAAGAGGAAAAATTCCATCTTAACTGCTTTAATTTTTTCAGGAGCACATACAGAGCATGTCTAGGGAAAGTGGCTAATATAACAAAATTAAAATATTTCTTGTGTTGGATTTCCAGCAAGTTTTTCTGTAGTGAAGCTTTAGTATCTGAAAAATACATGGTTACTGTGTAGGATAGTGAGATATCCATCTGCTTTGACATAGAAAAGAAAGGTACTGGCTAATGTTTTTGGTTTTGTGAACCTCTGTGTCACAGATGCCACTGAAGACATGCAAAGCCAGTTATCAAGCTAACCACATGAAAAACTATTTTTAAACAATTTTCTGTCAGATATGAAACTTGCTGTATTTTTGTACTTTATCTCACTTTCTGGATAAATATTTATATGCATGTTTTAATGTAACCTTTTAGCATTCGTTTCAGTGTGTAGAGATAAGTATCAGTGAGCAGTGTCCTTGAGTTTTGCCTGTCCATTTATATATGTTGTCACTGAGAAGCTGTAACTGTTGAGGATTCCCTTAAAGGTGACTTTCAAATAGTTTATGTTTTTTAACCTTTTGTCCTGGTTCATTATCTATTTAGATCTCCCTTATGCAGGTCATTCTTAATATTAAAATTTTAAATCTTTTTGTAGGGAACACTCTTACCTTTACTACATCAGTTTTGCTGGTTCACTCCACAAAGTAGCAGAGGAAAGGGAAAAAAAAACCCAAAGGTCAGCACAATGATATATGTGGGTTGCCATGCATCATACAGAGTAAAGCTTGCAAATATGTACTGAGGCACAGATGTCCAGGACATGCTGGCTGTACTTACAGCCAAGGGTGGCTGCCACACAGACAATAAGAGAGATAAATTTTACTTGTTATTATCAGGTTTTTCTACTTAAAATTCTAAAAAAGCAAAGTTTTCCTTGAAAATTCAGTCACATTTAATATGTATGGGATGTTCAGCATAACTTAAAAACTGGTGCAGTGAGAAAGCACCTCTGCTGCTCTCTCTGCAACAGAGATCAGGACTCACAGGACACAGCCATTTATTCCATATTTTATTGTCAAGATGATGACTGCTCTTGGTATTGAAGTTCTGAGAGAGAATATATTTGGAAAAGCCCCCAGATGTTGCAAATGTCCACTCATTGCTACACAATGTGCAAGGGAAGCCTTTCATAGTGGGAATAGAGCTGGCTTACAAAAATATTTCTCTGTGTGTACGTCCGGTCTTCACAATTCTGTGGCTTTTTCTGTCCACACAGGGTGAAAATGGCAGGAAAGAGGAACTCGTGACCAAGGAGCCCTGCTGTCCTGCTGTGTACAGGAACAGCAGCATGCTGTACGGGCAAAGAGTCCTCCTGGGTTTGAACAACACCCTAAAGGTTTTCCCCACCAAAATCACTGATGATGGCAGAGTCTTTTCCTGCCACGTGCTGTACCACCCAGAGAGAGTCCAGAAGAGCAGCACCACTGTGAGAGTATTTGGTGAGGGGCTTATGCCTGCTGCCTGCTGCCTTGCACTTGCACAGGTGACACTCCTGCATGGTTCTGAAGCCAAAAACTTTTGACAGATACTGGGGGTTTTTTAAATGTAAGCATATTTACCTTGTCATTTTTTCAGCTGCAATGACATAAAATGTTAGTAAATAACCCTGGAGTTCTTAGAAGAATTTGAGTCCATTCCTTCAATTTCTGGCAGGAAAAAATAGTAGATTCATTGCACATATACCAGTTTCACTGTCATGCACATGGCAAGAATCTTACCCTGATGTGTAGGTTTATGTTGGGATTTTGTGGGTTACAGGGAAGCACACTGGTCATCAAGATCTCCGTGTCCCAGTGACCATGCTGTCTGTGGTTAGGAAATCATGGCCAAAATTAAGTAAGCAGTTTAGGACTACAGTTGTAGCAAAATCACATCCTCAAAGGCATGTGACATTCAACTGCTGCCAAAGGCTCTGGTTCTGGAAATGAGGGTCCTAATGGGGGTCTCAAATTGGCCAGGAGTGGCAGAGCCTGTGTACTTTAAACATGTGGGCTGGCATTTCATTTTGTAAGCCTTCCCCATCTTTAGTTACTTGCCTGGTTCCCTTTCAAGTGGCTTAGGAACTGCTCTATCACTAAGGTACAACTGAATCAGAAAATTGCTACCCACTTGAAAACCAGGCTTTATTTTCACTTTAGATATCAGTTGGTCTGGAAAACATATTTCCCAAGCTCCGAAAGTAAATGGGTGTTAAACACTGGGCCTGTTAACAGTCCCTTGACTGCAGCTGATTGTCCAAGGAAGCCCACAGCTTGAGGATGGCATGGCTGTTCAAGGCTGATGCTCTGAATTCAAAGAAAGGTTCAACAGGGAGCAGCTGTAAAAAAGCAAAATGTGTCTGGGGGCTGTTGGTCACTGATGTAAAAGAAACAAAAATAGAAGTTAATTATCTGAAACCTCCTCTTGCGTTTGCATGATTCAGACACTTTTTAAAATCAACATTTCTCAAATAGCAACAGTGTTACCTGGGTAATCATTCAAGGATACTAATATACTTGAACTCTTTCTCTTCCATCACTGCTAATGCTCTTGCCTAGATTTGTGTGTCTCTTACTAAGAGGTTGCTTTATTTGGCTTTTTCTCTGAATAAGTGTGAGATGTGTGCTCAGCTGTGCATGAACCCACATCAAAATATTAGTACAGCAGGGTAGGGAGGCAAACTGGAGAAAGCAGCTGTGGCCCTTGGTGGTGAACAGTCTGCACTTCCCAGTGAGTGCTGGCTGGCTTTGGACCAGGGTGCTGTGCCACCAGCCTCTCTCGCAGGGGTCCCAAGGGCAGAGCTGGGTGCACGGGCTCCCTGAGAGCCCTGAGGTTTGCAGTGGGTGCTGAGGAAAGTCTCTCAGACCTCAGGAAAGTAAAGCCCACCACTCGGAGGAAGTGTGGTTTTGTGCTCCATATACCCTTTCATGTCTGAATTTTGGAGGTGAAATAACTATTTTGCATCCTGTCTCGCTCTTGCCTGTTACCATTTGCTGAAGTCATGCCACTTAGGATTGCACCACCCCAGCCTTTCTCCATATACTCTCTAGTGCTGCAGCAGGAGGAGAGACCAAGAGCAGAGGGCTTAGAGCCTGCCCCGAGCCAGCCCAGCCTGTCCCTGTGCAGCACTGGCAGACACACTGCCCAGGATAATCCAGCACTATCTAGGTGACACCTGGGGACAAAGAGCCCTTTCAGATGGCAGCAGCTCTCTTGTTCCTTGTGCTGACAAGAGAATTAAGAAAGAAATATTTGTGTTCTGGCAGTTCGATCCAGCCTCAAATGGGTGGGACAGAACCTGAAGATAGTATATGCATACAAAGTCAACAGCACCTTATGTTGGTTATATCTGTCATCCTGGCCATTAGCAAGGACACAGCTAGGGATAAAAGGCCAGTGGGAACCTGGGGAGGTTTTCCCATCTTGGCAAGCCAGCATCTCCCCTGTCACCCAAATACTCATGCAATTGAACCCCTCAGGCTGGGTGGCTTAAAAGCAGGGCAGGGAGGGCAGGCAGCTATTGCAGCACAGAGCTGTAAAGGACAGGAGGAGGAGAGGGTGCCTGTGGGAAACTCCTCACGCAGGATCCCTCTGAAAAATACTTCAGGCAGGGCTAATCACAGCAGAGAAAGACCAAGGCTAAGGGGTGCCAAACAGTGTTCCCTCACAGTTGCTGGAGGTGGCCCAAGTGGGGCTGAGAATTGGACCAGAGAGGATGGAGAAGGCATGAAAAGATCTCTCAAGGAAGTTTAGAGTTTTGGTATGTTGGGTAAAAACAGACATTCAATCAAGATAGCTTTTTTTAAGAGGGTGCTTTTGGATTGAAATACTTTAAAATATTTCTCTTCTAGAACAGAGTTCTTTTAGATACAAGTTTCTGTGAAAAGGTATGGCCTTTTCATGTCTAACTTTGCCAAATATTGATTTCTCCTTTTTATAAGAGTAAAAGCTCAGCAGCAGAAACTACTGAACTAAATATTGAATTTCTGCTACATCCAAAACATTGGTAAATATCCTAGCAAGACAAATGAATGTCAAAGTGTTAACAGGGGCTGAGATGTTAATTGGAAAAAATCTATTAGATCATTCAGAGCTATGTGTGAGAGCTGCCTGCCAGAACAGCTACCCAGCAAACACGTCTTCTGAGAAAGCAGAGGACAGCGCTAAATACAGGTGTGGAAAAGCATACACATTCTCGTCAAAAAAACAAAAGGAAGAGCATGCACAGGACCAGACATCATTTAGCCTCCCAGCCAACTTCTGCAGCAATTAGAGAATCCAGTTTACCAGACTTTTCCCTGTATCTGAAGAAGTCTGTCTGTCTTCTGCCAGCTCCACTACCATCTGTATAGCTTTGGCAAAGAAGAAAAAATGAAATCTTAGGACACTCATTTCCTGATAGGAAGAATCTATAACCCCTGCCCCACCCCACCCTCCAAAAAAGCAGAAAAACCCAAAACCCAGGAGATTAAAAAAACAGGAAATTCCACTCAAAAAAAGTACCGTAAGTACAGAAAACCACAAGGCCATGATAACTAAATATAAGTCATGCCCAGGCAGAATCCATCAGTAACGTCAGGCAGAAAATTGGAAATTAAAAATAAAGTCAGGAGAGTCCTTGGTGGATTGGCTGTATAAAACAGGGAAACCTGGATAGTTTACCTCAGGGGGGAATGTAATTAACTGAGGTGGTCGTATATCAATTAACAGGGTAAAAAAAAGAGAAAATTATTTTAATGGTTGAGATTAAAGTGAGGTTTAGGTTGGAAAGATAAAGAATTTTGAATCTCCTAAGTAATTCAGGGAGGGCACTTGCTTCTAGTCCAGTTTCAGGGCTCAGAAATGGCCAGAAGCCTAATTTATCTGAGGCTTTAGAGATTTGTTATATATTAACACAGTTTCAATAGTCCCTACTTAACAAGTCAGTCAATATTGGTTCAAATCAGGCATCCCAATGGCTAATTTATAAATGTAGTTTGGAGAGGCTTACGGTACCTGATAGCTTTAATTTATACAATCAGCTGTGCCCAGAACCAAAATGCTGCAAAACCAGATGAAAACAGGCTTTTGTTTCACGTGGATTTGGTCATCAGTGTCCTGCTGCTGTGCTGTGAGGGCGGGCTCTGGGCTTCCTGGCAAGGCAGGAAGCATCTGTGGGGGACACTGTCACACGTCTGTCCCCACAACAGCATGTGGGTGGCTGGCACCCAAAATCAATCAACATTTTGGGGGACGGCTAAAGCCTTTGGAGATACCTTTGGCAAGCACACAGAGGAACCAGCAACCAGGGTGTGTTTGATTTCATGGGGCCAGGGAAGGGTGGCTCTGCTGCCAGAGCTGTGACTGCAGGATGGTTTCAGTTTGTTTCCCTAGCAAAGCCACCCAAGCCTAGTTGAGGTAGGCGGTGAAATGCATCCTGGATCCTGTGGCAATAGCTGCTGATACAGGCTTGTAAACCACTTCCTTGACCTCAAATTGCAGCTGTGCATGCTTTTTATCTTGCTTGATGTGTGGCTGGAGGTAGGATTTAATTTCCACTCTTCTTATGAAACAAGGCTGTCAAGTGCTTTTAGAAGCCGTTACTGTGATCTGCAGTGTCCATTTCACTAATACATCTATGTTTGCTTTCCAGCTTACCCTGAGATCTTCATTAGCCTGCAGGAGGGCTCGGCCAGCACCTCGCAGAAGGTGAGTGATTTTGGAGCAAAGAGTGATGCCTGTGACAGCCACCATGCCACCCCAGCAGGGCCAGGCAAGCTGAGCTGAATCAGGCATAGGAGGGACCTCCAAAGTGACTGAGCTCCAGTGCAGCAGGCAAGCATTGAGTTACCACGAGGTGCTCATGCCCTTTATTCGGAGCGACTCCCACCCCCGCAGCAGTGAGCGCAAACCAGAGCTAGCTAAGGACTTCTCTGTTGCACGGGCCTCTGTTTTAGTTTTGGCCATGGCAAAACCTAAAAGTCTGCTGAATTGCACTGGCCATGCTTGGCATAAAACATATTTATGGCCCATATGACTGACTATTAAGCCTCCCTGGTTATTAGCTATTGTGCTTTGCTTCCTGTTCCATCTCTCCAAGTTAAAGCTTTTGATCTGCAAGTATCTCAAATCAAGAAGGTTTTCCTTGGAAACAGAGCTCGTGGGCAGGCAGAACCTTGTACTATCCATAACCACCCACTTCACACAATCCACAAGTCAGTTGGTTCTGCAAACTGGTATAACTTTCCTGGTGACCTATTTCTGGATGTGGTGTTGGACATTGCAGGCTTTTGTCTGCACTGTCCTGTTGAACAGAGCAAGGGGTGCTGCTATCACAGGACTGGGCAATAGAAATTCCCCCAAGAGCCTCTGTCTGTTCTTCACCTCCAAACGAATGCCAACTTCTTTACTTCTCTTTTCTGCCTTTTTTTGCAGGGCTTAAATCTAGTGAGGATATCAGATTTGTATTTCTTCATAGGAAAAACTGATAAAGTATTATGACCTAAAAGTGCCTGAAAAATAAGGGAATAATGAAGAGGAAAATAGGAGAAAGCAATTACACTACAAGCTCAGGTGCTGTTTACCATGGCAGGGAAAGAGTTTCAGCTGGATAGTTTCAGTCTTCGTACTGAATGATTGACTTCTGCTGGCTCCAATACATCAAGCTTGCTTTCAACTTAATGTGGGAACCACTTTCTTTGAATGAGGGAGCAAGAGAGGTTTGTGCTGCATGAGTAGCACATGCTTTTTTCTTCTGTTGAACAGAGCAAGGCCATTTCTCTTATAACACTATTTAGTACTTAGCAGTGTCATAACCTGCTAAATAAACATACTTGGGAACGTCCAGGCAGCATGAGGCCTCTCACCCTGCTAGTGCCCAACCCTTCACCTAGCCTTGATTTTGAGGTCCTGCCCATCTATTGTTTGCTGAGAAATTAAACAGATCACAAACACACATCTGTGGAACAATTGGCATAGAACCAGGACTACTTTGTCTAAAGTACCGAATTCCTTGTGATTTCTGGAAATGTCTTACATATTGTGTCTCCTACAAAGGTATCCAATTTTGTATATTCAACATATAGGCAGTCTTTTTCGTGAGAATTGTCTCTTTATCTGCCTAATGAAGAAAGGATTTACATGACAATCAGAAAGTGTCTCATTCTCCTCACACACACTGTGTCCCTTACCAGTTCCAGTAGTTTTCCATGTGAGTGTTTGTTGCTGGGAGCAGGAGAGTGGGGGTCACTCTACATCTCTCCAGCCACAGCACAGGACTGGAGAGGTGTCAGGGTTTGGCGCTGCCATGTGCCCCCATGAAAATGTATTTTCTTTAACTAATTGCTGTGAGATGCGACCAGGAACAGAGCAGAGCAGGCTCCAACTTAGAAAAAGATAGAAAAAAAAACCTTTATTAAACTACAAACTAACATCAGAAACACACAGGAAACAGAATGAAAACCTTTTAAACCATTCCTCCTCCTCCCACCCAATTTCACCAAAGCACAGTGAGACAAAAATCTTGGAGTCCTGATCAAGTTACCCTCACTCAAGTAATCAATTCTCAGTCCATCAGGGGAGAGAGGAGTCTCTCTTGTACCACAGTCCTCCCCACGAAACAGGGTTGAAACTCCCCATGTTTCCTTGTCACACATGGCACCACCCAGAGAAAATCTGCCATGGTGACATGCTCCTTCCATGTACAGTGCTCTCACCACCGTCCATGGACTGAAACTGCTCACAGGGTTCTTCAAGGATGCTTTGCCAAGTGCAAAAAACCAACCGTGTCTCATTTTTGGGACAACAGTCCCCCCCATTTTCTCATCCCCTGGGGCCGAGGGTCTCAAGAACAGAGCTCTTCTCCCTGAAGATGGAAGGCACCACCACGCCCTCTTCATCTTCCTCTGTTCACTCCTTTATATAATATCATTACAGCAGGTCAGTCTCTTGGCTCAGGCTATAGCATCCACCCAAATGCAGTCTCATGTATTACAGGTAACTTGGTTCAGTCTATGGCTATACAAGAAAAGTCCAGCTAAAAAAAAAGCCACTCCATCATCTCCTCCCACTTCAGCTTTTCCACATCTTCTTCTTAACATCTCAGGTCCCAGACTGTCTCTCTTCTCTCTCCAACCACCAGCCAGGAGGACTAATGTTTCACAAAGTTTCCTTCACCCAGGAAAGGGTTAAAAGTCCGAGCTCCGCTGCCCTCAGGGCACTGAGATCTCACGGTGGCACTCCCACATGCTGGGCATCACCCCCCCTGCCGCCTCCTCTGCCGGCACAGGCTCGCTCGCTCTCTCTTCTGGGGTTGGGGGGGGGGAACAAAAGATACCTCGGTGTTTTCTCCACCCCTCGGTCCTGCAGGGGCTGGCCCGGTTCCATTCCCTTCCACCTTCTCTCTCTCTCCGGGGCTCCGGCCTACCTCAGCCTGGGCCTCCATGGCTCCCCCCCCCACCCAGCCATGTGGCCGGGCGGGGCAGAGACGGTGCCGCTCCCTGGGCTACCACGGGCGAGAGAGAGCGAACTCTGGGAAATCTCTGCTTTTAACCCCGTGTGTCTTCAGAGGTGACTCACGTCTTCAGTGGTCACACCAGGTGTCAATATTCGAATCTGACCACTGATTAGTAAACTAAAACTTCCCAAAAAACTCACTTTCTCCCAAACCAAGACAAGGGGGTTGGAGTCCTGATACCCAGGGCAAGGGTGGGGGAGGGAGGGGTCCCTGGGCTCTCATTCAACAGTGTCTGCAATCAGAAAATTGAGGAGAGTGGGCAAGAAACACAATAAAGAGGAAGCAAGTGCTTCCATCCAGAGCAGGATTGTGAGTAAACAAGCACTGTCCATACAGGAGTTTGGAATCTGGGAGCCAGGAGGGAAACGTCAGAGGCTCACTTAACATAAGTACATATGTACATATGTGTGTGTGTGTGTGTATATATATATGTGTATATATATGTATTTGTAACCTAACAACTGCCTTGTGCTGCCCCACAGCCTAATGTGAGCTGTGTCGTGAGGAAGGCGTTTCCCAAGCCAAGCCTCCTGTGGTACATGGACAGAGTGAGCCTGATGGAGCAGCCTGGAGGTAAAGCAACCTGTCCACGGGGAAACAGCTCAGCTGCAGGAGTGGTTCCCAGGGAAAGTTATGACTGTTATCCACTTCTGCACAGGGAACCTGTAGGTGTCTATCTGGCTGAAGGGGAGAGCACCAGGCCTCCTCAAAGGAAACAGCTGGCAAATGGCTGTGACCAGAGCCCCCTGCCAGGGATGGGAACTATGGTTTGGCATGACCACACCATTCTTGCCAAATCTTTGACAGGGTCTCAGCAAAGAAACCTGTGGCTATATGAGTCTGCTTTCCGGTACCAATATTTTGCACAGCTCTGACTTAGAGTTTAGAGTGTAACAAGAGGGTCTTTTCTTTTTTTTTTTCTCTCCCCAAGAAATTTCTGTGGTACAAGAAGACCTGCAAGACAGTGAAGGTTTCTATGAGTTGAGATCAACACTGATGCTGCAAGGGACCCATGAGACACATAAAATATTCTCGTGTGTGTGTCTGTTTCCCTTCCCGGGAAATGAAACAAGGAATATTTCATCAGAAGAAATATTTGTTTCCTTCGGTAGGTTTTTCATATATAGGACACATCTAAAATGTTAAGAACACCAAACACAAGTATTCTCTTGTTATTTGAAATACTGAAGAAATGCCAACAGTATAGAAGCTTTATTGTACAAGTTCATCACTCAGCTTGAACTCTCTGGCAGGTTTTTTGGCTCAAATCTTTGCTCAAGCCTCTGAATGAGCTAAGAAACTCCTGCACAAACAGAAGACACTTGTTTGTTTAGGCAGAATCTTGCTGTACTTCCCATACCCAAGAATACTCTTACATAGCCACATGGCACCAGTGAGCTATTATAATCATCCGTTTCTCACAGAGCACTCGTGGCTCCCTGGGAAATCAAATCCTCAGACTCAGGGCTATGTTATAAACCTTCCGTAAAACATGCAAAAGGCTGCACCACTGTGGACAGTGGAGAAACTCGCCTATAACCTGTACTGTAAGAATTAGCTACATGATTAGGGAACTGGGGAGAAATACTGTCCTGCTTTTTTGGTGAATGCCCGAGACTTGGCACTACAGATTTCAGCACCTCTGAGGATGCAGGGTGACTGGTGAGAAGGGCAGACAGATTTCCTTTAGCACCCTCTTGTGCATGTCTCCTCTTCGGGTGCAAATGCGTATTTATACCTTTTAAATTTTTTTTTATTATGTATGCTGCCTGCTGCACAGACAATACCACGGAGCTGCTGACCCCTTAGCAGCATCTAGGGGCACGTCACCTACCGTGGCAACCACTTGCAGCTCAGCTGGGTTCTCTTGTGGCTGTGTATATTCCTATTGATATGTTTTTTCACAAAGTAAGACTGCAACAAAAGCCACAGCTTACTCCTCTGGAAACATATCTTCACAGGGGAGGGAGATAAATCATAATTTTTTCTCAAAAATGACTCATTTTGCCCAATTTGCAGTTTTGTAGAAATATATTCACATTGAAGAGCTGTCAGTTAAAGCAGTCTGCGTTCTTGCCTGCAGGCTATGCTAATGCTAAGATAGATCCACTCTGTATAAAAATGTTAAAGTGTTTAGATGTGACAGAAAGGAAAGAATTACATTAATTCTGAGCCATCCCTTCTGCAAAGGTGCACAGTATGACACAAGCCCAAACTAAATTTTCAGCCTTTATAACTACTTCTAAGAACTGCTTTAATCTTTCTCTTTTTTTTCCTTCACAGACAACAAGTCTAATGAAGCCTCAGCTGAAGTTTTTACTACCACAGTTTCAGATGGTAAGATAAATTAGAGAATAAAATAACTTGGGTTGTGTTCGAGGTGATTTTATAAAGTCCTAAAGCTGTTGTAGCATTTACTCTAAATGGGTAGTAAGGAGCCCCTTTCTGCAGCTTTGACTTCAGAGAAAATACTATAAACCAATATTTTGGTGATGTAATCTATTATAATTAAGACCAAGTATAATTAAACTCCAGCCTTGAGGGGCACTTAATGTTATTTCTGATGCTTCAGCTGGCATTTGAATATAGCTCTTTCAGTACTGAACTAATAATTAAAAATAACAGCCTTGCTAATGGTTCTACCGTCTGCTTAAGCACAGAGCCAAGATCCTCAACACTTTTGCCATGCTAAAGAACTGATAGGATGTTTCTTAATTTCTGTAAATTTGGTAAATCCCTGCTCTTCCCCTGCAAGTTTCTCTTATTATCAGCTTATTGCAGACAGATAAATGTTCACTCCACACCTCAGCTGAATCCCTTTGGAAACATCTCTCCTGGAGCAGTTTGCTTTGCTCTGCTCTACATGGGAGGCAGCTGCAGTTTAGCAGAGAAAGTTTGAGTTTGTCAGAGAAATGCTGTAAGTATATGGCATGAAAAAAGTACAGGGTTTGTGAAAAACTTCTGCAAGTGCAGGTTGTAGCAGGCCCTGGGGGCTCAGACAATACCCCACTGGGCACCAGAAAACCGTTCCAGGTATTGGGGGGCCCTGAGAGAGGCAGGCTTTTTCCTCTGCTGACCTCTGCAAGGTGAAAGGAAGCCTAGCCTTGTGTCAGGCCACCACCCTGCTTCGCCTTGCACACTCTGCAGACCTCTCTGGGAGCCAGGCACTTCTCAAAGAGCCTTACTGCTCTGGTTTTTAGACCTGTTGCATCTTTGGTAAGGAGTCCTGTACGTCAGCCAGCTACTGTGAAATCCCTGTTAGCGCAGGCAAGGCTAAGCTGAAAGGCAAATGGAAGAGCAGCAGTCAAAGGAGGTGCAAGTGTTAGCACAGAAAAGCAGCTGGAGAGTGGATGGGTACCTGCCTATGCTCAGATCAGTCTGCAGTCCCACCCAACGCCCTCCACACGTGCCTGACCAGACAGAGGGACTTTCTGGCTGCCTTCCCAGGTATATTTTTCTAATGAAGTGTGTGAGATTTAATAGATCACTTCCTCCATGGACCTCTTTGGGGAGACATTATCCGTCCTCCTGGCCTACTCAGGAAGTAGTTTGCCTCTCCTGCTGGGAAAAAAAAAAAGAAAGGAAACAGACATCTCAGGACATATATGTTGCTTGGGTAGGATGGTGTCTCTGCTGAGCTTGCCTGTGTGGTTAACAGTTTTTAATTAGAAGGAATAATTTCCCCTCCTCTTCTCTGAGGACTCAGTGAGCACTTTTCAGTGCAGAGTGTCTCTGAAATTTCTTCTCAGAGTTGCAGCCTCTGAAGTACCTCATGGATGAAACTGTGCAGGTGCCACCACCAAGTCATAAATGTTATTTCAGCATCTGTGCTAATACGGTGCACTTCTTTGTATGGAATAAACCCATGTGATTCATTTCTGGTTTTTAAGTTGAGGTGCCAGGGGCTCCAAAGTTTTTTCCCCAAAACCTTTGTTTCCCTAGGGATTTCTCAGCACAGTGACCTCAGGTATCTCATGTTTCCTTCTGGACTACTTGGCTGAGTTGTGCATGGAAAGATTATTTGGAAATTAGGTGTGATACACTTTCTTGCTCCTGAACCTTTCAATCACTCACTTTCTTAAAGCAGAATAAACACCTTTCTCATGCTGAATGTTTGCTTTGATTTGTTATAGACTTCAGTAATTCAACACTTAAATCAGCTGTCATGACAGCCTCAGGTAAGGGGGAAAAATACTTTATTACTTATTCAATATGTGTAGGATCTCTACCTGACCACTGCCTAAATGTCATGCACACAGAGTCAGAGGTGTGCCAGGCAAAGGTCAGTGTGCTCTGGTACTGACAGCACCAATGTGCTGCTGCTTGGGAACTTGTGAGCTGAGAGGTTATCCAAGCAGGGATCTGACAGAAATCTTGCCAAAACTTCTATGTTAGGACAGCACATAAAATGGCATGCTGAATATTATATATAATTCTTACGTATTTTTATAAAATGGAATAATATGCCTATAAAACTGTAAATAAATTTGTCCTATTGTGACAGAGAGGTGCATGTGATAGAAAAGTTAAAGCCATCACTTTTCCACGACCCAACAGCAGGGCATCATTCCCATTCATTAGTTATATAACTCTGTTTTACCAGAGCATGCATATGGAAAATTACATGAAACTATCTCCTCTGTTTCCTCCGAGAGGAAAGCTCACAAGAATGGGTGATCTCCTGGGCTGATATGGCTGTGGCCTGTTGTCATGGATGATTTCTGGCAAGGCCCTGGCTTAGCTGGGGAGCACCACATTCAAGTGCACGATCCACCCCGCAGCAGTCAAGCTGAGCCCTGTGTATAAAAGCACAAATAAGCAATGCCTGCAGCCAGCCAGCAGGAAAGGGTCAGCACTGATAACATCAGTTGCCTGCAAGTGCCCACTGGAGTTGTGAAATGTGTTTTGAGCATTTAGCCTTAACTCCCACAGCAGGATTTCTGCTGCACAGTCTGCATTTACCCAACAGCTACTGCAAGCTCTTTGATCTAGGTTGTTTTGTGATTTATTAAAATTATTTTCTAAAGAACCTATTGACTAAATGTGATACCATGTAAACTGTCTTTAGAGCACCAGTCGACACCTGTGGCCTCTCTGGATTTCACAAGTCAAGCAAATTTGGCTCCTGCTTCCACAACGCAAGGTAATCAATTGAATCAAACTGTTTTCTCTATTGCTTCAACAATGTAGAAGAAAGACACATAAACACAATAACCATCTTACTTTTTTTGAAGCAAGAAATTTAAGATCCACTGAAGCTCTTTTCCTAGTGCTTTACACACTAGGAAGTACACTAACCACTGTCAGTGTAACCACAGTTCAGGAATAAATATATGAGAAAATAGTCTTGATTTTATCTTTTTTAATGCTCTATTTAGGATACATTCATTATTTTTGGCAACTGAACAGACATTGAGTGTTATTAGTGTTTATAAAGAAGTTAATTAGCGTTATTATAGTGTTTACGAAGAATACCTGTTGTCTTTAGTGAAATATCATACCTAAATAGAATACTGGAGGAAGATACTTAACACAAGGCTTTGGCCTGCCCCAAAAGAGTGCTCTTTGGGAGCTGAATCACTCAACATGAAGCCCAAGGGCTTGCAGAGGTTTGACTGAGATATGCCAAGGCAGGGGCCCAGATTGCAGCAGTGCTGAAATGAAAGTTCGCTGCTTCTCACACTGCCTTCCCCATCCCCAAAACAGAGACATTTGCCTGGCTGACAGCAGAACTACTAAGTTGTTTGTCCAAGTGGACTGAAAGCCCTTCCATCTCAACAAAAAAATTCACAACAAAGGCTATAAATATTCAATGTGAAGAGAGAGGATTCTCCTCGCTGAATTATACATTTTCCCTGGTTGAGGTGGTACAAGGTCAAACTCGTAAGACGGATCTGAGCCATTTTTATTCTACAAGTAGCCCAGCAAGCAATTGCCTTGTAACCAGTGGTCTCAACATATGCCAGTCATGGTATGACAGCCCTGGGTTAGCGCTTCTCCTCTCTGGCTCACTGCTGGTCCTCACTGGTGCCACCATCAGCTTCTTGAGCAAATCCTCTGGGCTACAGTCAAGCCCAAGCCTTCTATTTTAGTCTACTGGTTTGGTTCAGTTTCTGTTATTTTGCAAGTTTTTAATGAAAATCTAAGAGACAGCTGAGAATGGATATTAGAGAAGAGTGCACATATATAGGCAAGAGGAGCAAGAGGGGAAGCAAAACCAAGCTGCTAAAACTAACCTGGTTTTGCTTAGCTTCCACACCATTCCATCACTGAGCCAGAGATGCTTAGGCTTTGAGTGATCAGTTACAGCTGCAGTTCACCTTCGCATGTTTGTTCAGATGGCTTGATATTTTTCCAAAATGAGACAGTTGTTAAGAAATATGGATTCTTTTTATTAAATGTGAAATAGTTCTCTTGGGAAAATGAAGGTCTACATGCTAGCCACCATCTGTCTGTGTTTGAATATCGCATAAATACCTAGCTGAGCTCTAGAAATCTTAGCACTTAAAAAATGCTTCAAGGAAAATGTTAAGTAAGTTGGTATTTGGCATCGGACATTGCAGGTGTGACTCTTGTACCCTAACTTTTTCAAAACTTCCTTTTGCTAGTTGGGAAAACAGTTTTGTTTCACTGGAGCTGGTGACATCCTGTCTAAATTCTGATTTATGTATGTTTGTTCATCGCTCTACTGGTTTCAGGTCAAAACAAGCCAGTGCACTCAAGCTCCTGAGGTTTGCCTGAAACTAAGCTGAAATATAAAAATGCTTCAAATGTTTTGTCTATTTACCTATCTCAGTAAAACTCCTCTTGAGTTTCTAGCTTGTGATAGGCTTTCAAACCAGACGCAGCATTGTGTAATGCCTGTCTGAGGGAAGCCAGCATGTCGAGTAGTGGGCTACACCAGTTTGACCTCATTAGTCAGAAAACAGGGAAGAAAGAGGGGGAAAATTAAAAACAAGTGATATGGTTCCCTACAGCAATTTTTACAAGCTTGTGTGCTTTTCAGCAGGAGCACTGACTTCTACCACAGTGGCAAAAGGCTATACCAGTGCCACAGCATTCAGAGAGACTTTGACAACAGCACGTGAGTAGACAACACATCTCCTGTGCTTCACAGGACTGCAACAGAGGAGTTATGAAGGGAAAGTGCAAATGTGGCACCAGCTTAGTGAATGTTGGGTTGCAAACCTATGGTAATCTGGAGCATCTTGCAAAAACCACAGCATCAGGTCCTCAGGTCCTCAATTTGTGATGCCTTTTCTCAGAGCATTAGCTCTGTGGTGTTTATTTTCAGCTGCTGGTTGAGAGTCACCACATTACCATGCAAAAATTATAACTAAGCATGGAAAAGTTGTGTCTGAGCAGAGGCCAAAGTCATGTTTGGAGTAACATGGACCGGATTTTCAATAATTCACCGAAGCAATATCCCTGTTGAGTTCCACTGGGTTAGAAGATAAAGGCTTGGGTTTCCAAGCTGTCAAGGATTTGCAGTCTCAAAAGAGGAATAAAAAAACATTTAAGTATCCTGGTATCATTAGACATATTTATTTTAATAATATTACAATTGAGATAGTTGCTAGGCAAATGTAGTGAGTGCTGAAGGTAGTTTATAGATTAAATAAATTGCTGGAGAAGCTAAATAAAATCGCAGAGGAGCAGTGAAATAATGAGATAACGTGGAGTAATAAAGGCTGGCTAATAGAACACTGAAAGACAGCCTCATTAAAGATCAATAAATCAATAAAAAAACCCTAGGGTGAACATTTTTTCACTAGTCTTTCCCTTTATAAAATCTCTGCTCAGCAGTATAAAGCCCAAAGTGACTTTCTTTTTTAACATCTTGGTTTGCCTCTGTGCTTTTGGAACAGTCAGGACCTGTCAATGTGCTTTTGCATTTGCATGCGAGTTGTCTTTTGGCTGAGGCACAAATGTAGCAGCCACTTTCCATTTTGTGAATGTATTTTTGGTAGCGCTCTGGTGCTTACCTACCCTTGTACAACCCACAACCATGCATTTATACCTCACCCTTGTGACAGCTTCTAATGCTTCACAATTCTGCTCTTGCACAGCTTGCTGGTTGCAATTTTTGCTAAAAGCCTGCTGAATTACTCTATTATTTGCTGGGGATACCATGTGCTGCTCCACTCATTCCCACATCCCTGCCAGTGCTTCCCTGCACCTGTCTTCCCCTGAACACCAGCTAAGAGATAATGGCCTTGAAGGGTCCTCGGTCCAGCAGCTGCAATTGAGGGCAGTTTCAGAGCACACAGGCACCAATGAGCCTGCTGAGGCATACACATGTATCCCTGTGCCCTCCCAGGGCCACCGGGCTCCTACAACAGTGATTACCATTATCATTGTGCTCCTGGGATGCTCTAACACAAGCCATTATGTAAATAAGAATAAATAGTGCTCATCAGTGTGCTGTATAGAGCACAGTGCTATCGGATCTCTAAGTGTATATTCTTTTTTTTTGTATATAACTTTGTAAAAGGCCATGCATTTTACAAATGTGAGATGTGTCATGCCTATTCACATAAAATCAAAAACCTAACAAGCAAGTAGAAAAGAACTGAACTAATACCCAAAAATCTCAGTGGATTTTTAGAGTACCCTAAAATTGGACTGATTTTCATATGTCTTTTTAATACATACATACACACACACACACTTGAACTCTCAATTTCAGTCAAAGCCAGCAAACATCTCACAATAAAGAGATTTTCTTGGTTCTGTCTGGTTAGTCATTTACATCATTTAAAGCTGGGGGGTTTTGTCTTGGATTTATAAATCAGCAGTTATATCAGAGATTTTCAAGTTCCTCTGTTATTTCATTTGTTGTTTGCATCAGAGAAAGTCAAAGAGTCCAAAATAGCCACAGTAGAGCCTAATGAAGTAGTCATGTAAAGATAATTGATAAGATAATTGAAGGTCAATACTTCTTTTTGTACAAATTTGAATGATTCCACCACTGAATCCCCACATCAGAAGTGCCATGGGAGCTCTGGCAATGCTGTGCCATTGTCTAGTTCAGTAGTTTAGCTATTATTTCAGAAGCTGTGAATGTGGAGATGGCTAGAAAAAACAGAAATGCATCCTTATGGAGCACTGATCTTAAGCACCAGTAGCTTCACTGTATTAGGAAGGGGAAAAGCTGTCTATAAACAGATGATAGATTATTTTTGAGGTTCAGACAGTACTTGACAGAGGAGACTGAGGTTTTGCTCAGTCATGACAAAGGCAGACTCTTTATGTTGCTGCTAAGCCACTTAATACCTTTAGGTTTCTCATTACCATCAAAGAGGTAAAAAGCTTATCATTCTCCCAGGTGGCAGTGCTGCTCAGAGCTGGCTCAGAGCTGGCTTGCTGGAACATCTCAACAGGTANTTCCTTTCCTTTCCTTTCCTTTCCTTTCCTTTCCTTTCCTTTCCTTTCCTTTCCTTTCCTTTCCTTTCCTTTCCTTTCCTTTCCTTTCCTTTCCTTTCCTTTCCTTTCCTTTCCTTTATAAAAACACATTTTTTATCCAACACCAGGTTGTAGGCCAAAAATGTAGGCATCTTCCCAAGTGAATTTTTACACCCTGATCCTGGAATTTGATTTCCTGTTTTCAGCTGGGTGAATAACAGAGGGTTCAAAAGACAACCTTCATTTTTCAAAAACCAAGTAAGTTACTAAAAATGTTCTGTGTCCATATCTTTATAGGTAACCTGTCCTACGGCATCACAGACCAGACAACTTCAGTTACCAGAGGAAAAGACTTCCTTCCTACCAGCAGCCTGCTGAACAGTACTGGTGAGACATTATCCTACAAATCCTCTTCTTTCAGCATGCCACTGCAGAAGCACAAATGTCCATTTGACTAGGGGATTTCAAAAAAAGGGAAAAGAGATGAAAAGAGGAGTCACAGCTGCTGTATCCTCATACCACAGGTTGTCACAGGCTTTTGGCATTCCAGCCTTCTCCCTCCATCTGCAAGCAAAGTTCCAGTGCATGCTTTCTTCCGGCAGCAAAATTTGGCCAGTGACACTCCTGTGCCCCAGGGAAATCTCATGGCTCCTGCAGCATGGTGGACTGGCCACAGTGCTGGTTGCCATGGTGGGTAAGACCCAGCCTGGGAGACATGCCAGTGTGGCCAGTCTTGCACAGGGTGGTGATACCAGCACAACGGCAGGTGACACTGAGGCGTATCACCCACGGATCTCTCTGGCACCCAGGCCACTGCTGCAGCCTCTGGCAGCTGGAGGAGGACTGTGCTCCTTCTCTCCTTCTTCTCCATACCCAGGACCTGGGGGCACCTCTGTCAGCACCCCCAAGGGTGGCTGTGCAGAAGGGGGAAGGGGAGGGGAATCCCAGCACTGCAGTGGGGCGAGGCAGCTGGAATGGCACTGGGATCCTGTGCTGCCAAGAAGAGCTCACCTCAAAAGGCAGCTGAGCCCTTGGCCAGATGTTTTGGCAGGGTCTGGTGTCAGTGGTGTGAAAAATAAACCATTGGGAGGAGGGCTGTGATGGGCAGATGTGTCCTTCTGCACTGTGACATGCAGCTTCTCGCAGAGCAGCTCACAGGGGAACAGAGAAAGCCAATGGGTTTTGGATGAAATGCTCTCTGGGCTGTGCCTAAATAACCCTGTCAAGTGAACCAGTGGGTGGCTGAAATCAGCTCACACACCCAGTCAGAACAAAAGTGGGCTAAGTCCATAAATCAGAGCTGCAATGCTCAGAGTTTGAGATCCTCAGTCTGGTGATGAGGGGCTGCACTGACGCCAGCGCTGTGCAGGGCAGGGACTACCGAGCCCCGATTTCCCTCCTCTCTGAGGACATTCAGGTGAGCACTGTGTGTCCCTTACAGGTGACGGGAGGAACACCCAAGCCAGTTGTTTCCCCTGGCCAACAGTGGTAGCTGTCCTGCTCCTCTTCTGCAGTGCTCTGGTAGCTTTAGGCATCAGGAAATGGTGTCAGTACCAGAAAGAGATGTAAGTACCAGTGAATGGAGCCACGGGGGTGGGAGGGGTGGCACAGAGGGCAGCACCAACTCTAACCCAGCTGTTTGGATTTACACCTCTTCATTTGAGATGACGCACAGCACACAAGGCCTTTAAGTACACGGATCACTAATGCCATTTTTTTCATACAGCAGTATGTAAAGTGGAGTGTTCTCAGCCCTTTCATCTGTTCTGTGGGTTATCTTTAAAATAAACTTTAAGAAAAGAGCTGCAGTGCAGCTTCAGGGTGTAAGGGAAGAATAACAGTCAATTTTTGTCCCCAGAGCCCCCCATTTCTATTAGCCTCCCTACCAGCTGCTTTTGCTCTCTCATTTTCTATGTTTACTTGAGGACATATTTTAATGAAATTGTACTTCTATGGCAGCTCTATTTGAGTTTTGAATAATATATGTGAAAGTAGGCTACCCAAAACTCAATCCCAGTCTAAGAAGCATTGAGTATGTAATTATTACCAAAGTTTGATTCCCTACTAAAGCACTCCAATATCTACTGGGGAAAGCAATATCTAAGAGACAATTACTTTAAATCTTACTAACGTTACGACAACACTCAAAAAATCATTGTTATAATTAATCACCTATGATTCTAGAAAACCCTCTTGAAACACAACTGCAAATCCTGTATATCAAAGATTAAAAAAGGATTGATTTTTTTTAACTGATTTGAGATGGGACCTTTATTTGTAAATTGATCCAAAAAAAGTTACAAGTCTTTAAATACACTTTCAGAAAGCAGTGTGAGCAAAAGGCCCATGTGAGAGTTTTGAATGGTTCATCAGGACCATGTTCTGTTCTTTTAAAACATGAATGAAATAAAACTGTGAAGTGAGAGCCAAGAAAGCCAAATGAATAGCAGGAGGTGTGCTGGGGTTATAAAACAGACTCAGGGAAGTTGCAGTATGTAAGAGCTAATGTCAGGTGCTCTTGTAATGACTTAGTGCCAATCCACCTCCTCCTGTGAACATTTTACAGCTGTCTTTCATGCTACTTTTGTGTGATAGTGGATTTTCTCTCTTCTATTTCAGTATGAACAGACCTCCATCTTTCAAGCCACCACCACCTCCGATAAAGTACACCTCCATGGTAGAGTCTGATGGGACTCCCCCATCCTGCCACGAACTGGAAAACCTGTAACATCACCTGCATCCCTTGTTTAGCACACAGAAGACTGACACGTTAAAAGGCTCTGCCTTTAGAAAAGTGGTTACAGGAGCTTGGTGTTAATGACACATATTAAAATACAGAGCTCCCACGTGACATTAATTTTGGAAGCTGAGCACTCCTTAGGACACTCCTTTCACCCTGTGTATCTCTATGTATGTACTACGTTCATAGTGAGTGTCACTGGGAGATTACACGTGCTTAATTTGAATTGAGTGCTCAACTGGGAATTTGCTGTCTTGTCCATGGTAGCAGATTAACACATCACTCTGCCAGCCTGACTGAAGAGTGTTGAAGTTTGTCCATCTATTAAATGTATAGAGATGACAGCTCTGCTGTATGGACACGATGGTTACATGGGAAATGGTGGCTGAACACAAGATTTTGAGACCTACATGAGCTGTTCTTGCAATTGTTTATTTTTACTGTGGACTAACATAACCCAACATATAATCTTCTATCACTGTGAAACCAAAAGAAAGAATCAGCACCATACACATAAAGAAAATAACCTGCATCTTTTGGCACAGGATTGCAGCACTGGATCGTGGAGGGTGGTTGGTGAGATGAAAGCTCGTGGTGCAGCCCTGGTGTAAGTGTATGCAAAGAAGTCCCAGTTGTCATTGGTGAAGTCACAAGAAAGTCAATTTTGGGCCAGAGACTGAAGGACTGAAGCAAGCCTAAAGAAAATGGAAAATTCTAGTCCTTTTGGAAGTGCTATGCCTTTGAAATAATACTTACTTTTAAGTCTGCTTTTCAGGAATTATATTTACAGTATATGTAAAGGAAAAAAAAAAAAGAATGTAATAATTTTCTTTTTCTTTGGACTTAATGAGCTTCCATCATTTGCTATCTTCACATTTTCCAAGACCTCAGGGGTAGTTTCCCAGGCGGCTTAAGCCTGTGAAAGAGATGATCCAGTGTTCCCCCTGTCCTGCCCAAGCTACAGATTTCCTCATATTGACACTAATGAATAAATGATGGTGCAGAGAGTGGGCTCAGCTTGATCCTCTGCACAGCTCTCAGCCAGGTCAGCAGCTGTGGGATCACCACTGCACAGCACCACAGCTGCAGGAGGAGCACTGCTTTTGGCAGCAATTACAGTACCTTCAGGCAGCCAAGAAACCATCCCTCTCAGCTCTTTTGGAAATGTATTGTTACCACAATGGTATTTCTGTAATTAATGCAAATCAGCTAAAATTCAATCATGTCAGGCTTAAAATTGATATTCTGATTTAGGAATGGGATTTTCTTTATTTACTGCTAAACACTGGTCGATGAGTGTCAGGGTTCAGAGCACTGTATTTCCTAGGACTTTAGATTAAATGAATGGCTTACTGGAAAGAATGATCTAACAGACCTTTTTAGAGTATTTTGTTGTATTATTTACGTTCTAGTACAAGCAGTTCTAAATCCATCATCTGTGCTGAACAGAAAACACTTTGTTTCCTACAAAACTATATCAACCTTCTATGCATGGAAGGGTCGATGTTAATTTGAACAATTTTTGTCTGTGTTGTAGCAGCACAGTAGTTTAACTTTTGTCATACTATCCATCGCTGCAAAAGAAGGCAGATTGTTGCCCGTAAAAAATAAATTGGAAAAAAAAACACAAACAAACAACAAAAAAGAAAACCCCAAACAGACGGATAACAATATTCCAAGGGGTGTGGAGAGCCAGGACGTTCCTCCTTGTCATTAGACGAGGATGACTGTCCGTGGCATACATGCCGAAGGGGGCTATTTTATTATCTCGGGCATTCTGACCCCCAAGGCTGCTTCTGGCCGGAGATGTTCCCTGTGACTGTGAGCAGCGCTCGTGAGCGTCACCGCTTCCTGCGGTGAGCGCCGCTCCCCGACTGCCCACCCCCGAAGGCTGCTGCTGCTGCTGCATTCTCCGCAGGCGGTGCTCCGCAGGGTAACGATGCCCGAAGAGCCCCCCTGGCTAGGGCGCTTCCAGCCTCTCCCGAGGGTTTTCCTCCCAAACCCCTGCGCCGGGACACGCGGGCGGGCACGGCGGCCGCGCTCCCGCCGCTCACCAGCAGGTGGCGCTGCAGCACCGCGCCCGCCGGCGAGCGGGGCCGTTCCCGCCTCTCGTCCCTCCCCGTCCCGCCCCTCTCATCCCGTCCCGTCCCGTCCCGATCCCCGTCCCTTCCCCTTCTCTTCCCCGTTCCCGCCCCTTCCCCGTCCCGTCCCACCGGCAGCAGCGTGGGAATGCGGCGGCGTCTCTGCCCACCCCGGAGCGGAGGGACGGGCACAACGAGGGTGCCTGCCCTCCTCTGCCGGCTTCAGAGAGAAAACAGGGAAAAGGACAGCAAACAGATTGGGACCCGAGGGAGGAAATCCCCCCGCGCCAGCCCCATCTTCCTGGTTTTCTGCAGGTAAATTGGGTGTAGGATGGTTTATGTTTCTGTTTGCGTCTACCTGGTCCTCACCACGATAAGAACGGAACATATGATTTACTCAAGAATTGTAATTTAGTTCAAAATTGACCCCTGCTTTAAAGAGAAAACAAAACAAAACAAAAAAAAACCCCAACAAACAACCAAAAACAACAACAACAACAAAAAAAAAATACACTCAACTGCAGCAACTTCAGCTGCCCCATCCCTGGAAGTGTTCAAGACCAGGCTGGATGGGGCATTGAGCAACCTTGTCTAGGGGAAGATGTCCCTGCCCATGGCAGAGGGGTTGGAGCTAGATGATAACTTCGGAATTTCTTTAAACCAGACCATTCTACGATTCAGTGATTATTTTTGGCAGCTGCTGCTCTGCTATGTAAGCTGTAATCATTGGCTTGGACTTGGATTCTGTCAACTCTGGAATTATTTGGCCCCAATCAAGTTCCCAGATGCTTGAAGGTGGCTATGGGAGCATTAATAAAAGCTTTTCTGTAATTGGAAAACGTTTAAAGCTTGCTGTGTGAGTATGGTAAATATTTTTTAAGAGAGTCTTAAATGTTTGTTGTGGTTTAACCCCAGCTGGCAGATCACTTCTGCCAGTAGGATGGAAAGAGAACTGGAAGAGTAAAAGTGAGAAAAATCACGGGCTGATATAAAGGCAGTTTAATAGGAAAAGCAAAAGCTGCACACTATCAAAGAGAAACAAGGACTTTATTCACTGCTTCCATGTGTTCAGTTAATGCCAGGAAAGCCAGACTCCATCAAGTGTAATGGTGAATTGGGAAGGCAAAACACCATTGCTCTGGATGTCCCCCTCTTCCTTCTTCTTCCCCAGCTTTATATGCCGAACATGACACCATATGGTGTGGGACATCACTGTGGTCACTTGGGGCCAGCTGTCCCAGCTGTGTCCCCTCACAACTCCTCGTGCACCCCCAGCCCACTCAGTGGTGGGCGAGAGGCAGAAAAGGCTTTGACATTGTGTAAGCACTCCTCAGCAATAATGGACAATATCAACACTGTTTCTATCATAAATCCAAAACACCAGCTCGTAAATCCTCATACCACATACTATGAAGAGAATGAACTCTACCCCAGCCAAAACCATATTGCTAAATGCAAATCCATGACACAAGAAAACCTGTTAAGCAGACCCAAGTCAGAATCTGAGGTCACGTAATAACCTGTAATGTCATACTGTGAAATCAGCTGAGCCTGCTGTATATGGTCTTTAATACCTGCATTACACAGCCATAAAAGCAACACACTGGGAAGCTAAGCAGCTACGTGGTTTTATGCACAAGTGGTTTTCATCTGCTCCTGAGGAGACGGTGAATGCTGCAGGGTGGGGAGAAAAAAGTGACAAAAGGAAGGAATTTGTTCTCAGTACTTGTTTGCAGTTGCTAATGTGCCTTGTGAAGTCAGTGGCAAGGCCTGGGGATTTCAGTGGAGTGACCCTTCCAGCACTCTGTGGTTTGCATTCCTGCCTGTTGCATCCAGGTGGTGCTGGGCCCTGCTGACGGAGGCCCACGAAAGGCTGCCAGCCCCAAGCCCCGCAGGGGGCGTGGAGCATGCAGGTGTCCTCAGCCTGGTTTCCATCTCTGAGCTTAGAGGATGCCCTGCTCTTGGCACACCTGACAGCCATCCCAAGCCTTAATTCCCCTGAATTACCTTTTGCCTCACTCTGAATCACACATCCTTTCTAAACAGTTTTGCAGCGGCTTCTCTTACACGGCACTTTTGGTCCTGTAAGTTAATGTAGCTTGGCTAGTTTATTTAAGAAGCACCCCTATAGTTGGCACGGTGTGCTCCAGTAATTGGAATGCAGGCAGAGGTGTGGCAGTGCCTGGGAGCAGGCTGTGGGAGAGCACAGGCTCCCTGGCCATCCCAGTGCTAGACTCATTAGATAACAGTGGTTGATAATAGGCTTTGCCACTTGGGATTTCCTGGGATGGGCTGTTTGCCCATCTTAATACAGATGTATGGAGTTTTCTCTTTTCAGGAATGTTCTCCTCCTTGCAGCTGTGTTAAAAGCCTTGCAAAGTGCTCCAGCTTCGTTTCAGTGTCTGTGTTTGCTTTACAAAGCTGTGCACAGACATTATACCTGCTACCCAGCACAGGGTATTGGTTACTTTGCATGGTCTTTGCTGGATTTAAAGCCATGACATGTTAGAGGTGGCAAACCTTAGAAAGATCTGTGTGCGCTTTGACTCCAGAAGAAGCAGGATACAAAGGAGAAATTCTATTCTCCTTTATTTATTCTCCTTCTATTTATTATGTTAGTAAGCAATTCTTCCTGACTCTGCAATTAACTTTTGAGCAATAAACCAACAGAAAGCTCCTAAAAAGCTATGTAGGGGGATAATGATTGCTTAATCCCATCTAAGGAGATTTTAATAGAAATAATATGAAATCATATTATATTTGAAATTATTCCTTAAGGACAAGACAAATCTCAGGGAAGGCCACAGTAAAGATTATTTGATTTCAGGGAACATGTGATTATGTCTTTAAAATTCCTCTTCCATCTGTTTTCTAATTTATGATGTTTCATTTTTTTTCCCTTCAAAGTCTCCTGTACCAGTTTGCCCTGATAAAACTTTTAATCAGTGGAAAAATAATGTATCTGTTTGCCCCTTGGTTCCTTTCCAAACGGGATGACTTCCAGATTGATTCTGGCATCCTGCACAGCCTGAAACACCCTCGTGTGGTGTAAACGAAGAACTGAATAGCTCGCTATTGTCAAACATACGGCTCGCAGATGCCAGGGCTTGGCTTACAGCAAACAAAGGGAGAGAGAGAAGCGGGCAATATATTGATAGAACTGACACTGAGGCTACGAGTGATGGGCAGAAAAGGGAGGGGAAGTCAATATTACACAGGGTATATTTTGTATGATAGAAATCTAAGTATTTGCAATGGGCTTAGGAAGTGCAAAAACTGTGATAGTAACGGTGGTTTTCTGACTTGGTGTAGAATGGAAAATGAACACCACTACTTGTGGTGCACTTGAAAGAAGTGGCATTTTAAATGCAGTGATGTCTGCAGAGCTTTGTGATTGAGTGTGTCTGATGGTTTGAGCTGTTAAATTATTCCATTGCAGTCAGGGTAAAAATGGTAATGAACAGCTTGGAAGAGTCTGAGTATACTTACATGAAACGTTGAGCAATTAGCTGCTCTCTCTGTGAATGAATCCTGCAGTTTTCTTCTCATCAGCAGCAAAGTGACCTTTCAAATACACGGAAGACACAGAAGCCATTCCAATAACTTATTTGATCTCTTGCCTGCTGATAAACTGCATTGTAAGGATTTGGAATTTACATGGCACTGTAGACTTTGGGCTGAAAAGGAAGATTTTTAAAACATTAACAGGAAGCTTTCTAACAGTGGAAATGTATCCTGTTTAAGAATGGGACATGTTATCAGGGTATTCAATGGGGTAAGGAAAAAGAGGCTAAGCTCCCTGTAGCACCTGATATTATCAGCTTATTTTCAGTTCCTTTAAAGCTCTTTTAAAAGTTCATTGTTCTGGATTTATATTCTTTGTGTGGCAGCCCACACGTTAAAATTGAAATAAACCACATTTGTGTGTTTGGGATTGGCTAACAGTGAAAACCATATGCCTCTTGGTGCTTAAATAGCATCAGCCTGATCTGCACAACTAATCTTTTTACTCTGCACTTGAAACAGGAGGGTTAGGAGGATGGGAATGGGATTTGAGTTGCTAGATTGTCTGGGCTGCCTGTGACATTGGCTTGTGCTCTGCACCCGGGCAAAAGGGAATAGCTGAGCTCTCAGTAAATCCACATAAGGCATAAATGTGACTATATAATCTGCGGGGAAAACTTGATAGTAAAGTTTTAGTCAGGCTATCCTCATTGCTGAATGTGATTCATATGGGAATGCTCCAGCAACATGGAAAAATACAACAACCTACTGACCCTGATACAGAATTAAAAAATGTCAAAAATGTGATGTTTTCCCTGTCTGCTTAGGCATTCATTTTTGCAGCCACTTAAACACTTGCTTGAAGTGGAGCATTTGAATGGTCTCAAGTGACAAGACCCTATATAATTTGTGAGTTTAGTCTGTGGAAAATAAAATTGTATTATAAATGCCATTTGGTCCCTCTGGCTATCTCAATTAATGATCATGCTTGCAAGGTTTGGTACTGATTACAGAAGAAAATTACAAAGTTTTGTGCAGATGGAAAGAGGTTGAGGTTTTGTGGAGGTAACTGGTAATTTAGTACTCTTCTTTCTTAGAAAAGGAAGGATTTTTTTGACCTCAAGAAGGTTTTGCTGGTGGTTACTGCTGGCAAGTGTCCATGCATCACATCTGATGCTCACAGCTGAAGTCCCACCCCACAATGCTGAATGGGTGCACGTCCTCCTTCCCTTACCGTTCTGGTTGCGAGCTGGTGGTGTCCCACGCAGTCTAAATGTCCTTTGCAGGTTGGAGATCTAGACACCATCTTAACCACAAGAGCCAGGGTGTGCTCATCCTGCACATCATAGCCCAGGGGTGCAGAAACTACGTGTGCACAAGGGAGAAAGTCACTGCGCTGTGGTAGCACGGAAGTACACATGAAGTACCATGAAAGAGTGATGGCAAATCTCAGAGGTTTTGGGGAGGCTGTGAAGGGAGAAGGTTTGAGACTCTTCCTGCTTCAGCTGTAGCCCCCTCTTTTCTAGCTGATCTGATGGCAGAGGACTGCTAAGACCTGCTCTCATAGTAGATGTGATTAGATTCCTTCTCCCATGTCAGAGTACACCCTACTGTTCCTCTTCAGACTCTGTTGCCTGTCATACACACTCCATCTTTATGTCCTTTGAGAGGTGGGAAATGCAGGATGGGGCCTGGCAAGGACACCCAGCAGTACTGTGTCAGTAGTCAGCCTTAACAGTTTTGGTTCTAGACTTCTGTGATTACAGTTTCCCTGCCCAAAGGCACAAAGATGTTCCTGGGAACATACCAACCTCTGTGAAGTGGCTACCCCTGAACTGCAAGGCTTTCTCATCCTGCAAAGCTACATGTGGTAGAGCCGTGGTTGCCAGCTGCATTCAAGGTGTTCACAGGTGCTCTTTTCCTGGACAGCCACAAGCTGCAAAGGTGGAAGCATGAGAGAGTAAATAACGTACAGTAGAACAGATATTTAAAGGAGATAAACTTACAGGGGTAGGGACTGTTTGGAGCTCCCTCATAACACAACCTAACTACTCTCTTAGTTGAAGATACAAATTTATTTAGAAGAGAAAATATTCATGACCTCATATGCATGGCTTTGAAGAGTGTACCCTGCTGTCTCCTACATCGGGGCAAGTGTGGTCTTAATGGGGAAGGGGAGCAGGGCTGCAGGACAATGGAATGCATGCAGAACCTACCCTCCATGTTCTTCCTCGAGTGGGAGGGTCAGGAGTGCCTTGTGAAAATGTACAATACAAAAGCAAAATGTCTTTGTTGGCTTCCTTGAGAAGGAAAATGCTGACCCATGGAAGGAGATAGATTCTGGTTGTATTCTATGAAAATATGTAGCTAATGTGTATTTACAAATACATTAAGTTTATGTATACTTTAAATATACTATTCAATCAGCATTTTCACTGTATGTCAGTTAAAGCATTCTGTGAGTAATGTGCAAACGGTAATGTACCAAATCAAAAACACCCGCTTAATTAAAAAATACTTCCTTACAGACAAAACAGAGGACTTCCAAAATACATAGATTTGGTATTTTGTATTCAGCCTTTAGTAATTTGACAGTGAAAATTTTTCTTTCAGTTGTGGTTTGTTTGGGTTTTTTTTTCACTAACATGTGATAGACTAGGTCTCAGTGTTGTATACCTGGTCATCTCTATATCCTATGGGAAGAGTACAGAAATAGTATGTTTGTACATATTTTTCAGGAGCAGTTAGAGCTTGCTCACAAAGCATTATCCTCCAAAGAAACATAATAATGCAAGGGAGGAAAAGTGTATCTTAGAAGATCAATTTTGTGTGTCACGGCAAATCCAGAAATTATTTTGGAGAAAATTCTTTCTCCAACAACCAAATGCAGTGAAAGGTCAAGTGTGAGACTGTCGGGGAAAGGGAATTGTGGAAGAGCAGGTGGTGGGGGATTGAGCCTGTGCTATCTTGCTTCTTAAACCGTCTGCTGCCCTGTTGGCTCTTGCCAGACACAGTGTGTAAATCTCTCCAGATAATACACTTAACTCACCAGCCAGCATCATAAAACCAAGGTGCTGGCCCTCTATGTCGGGGGTAGCTTCTCTGGTGCTATGGTAGAGAGAATGGACGAATTTTGGGGGACTGATTCTCTGATGTGGATGGTGGAGGGAGCTGGGCCTGTTTGGTCTGGAGAAGCCTGAGAGGGGACCTCGTCAATGTCTGTCAGTATCTGAAGGGAGGGTGTCAACAGGATAGAGCCAGGCTCTGCTCGGTGGCGCCCAGCAACAGGACCAGAGGCCACGGGCAGAAACTGAGTCCCAGAAGCTCCACCTAAACATGAGAAAGAACTTTCTTCACGTGCCAGTGACCGGGCACTAGAACAGATTGCACACACAGGGCGGCCCACTGGAGGCATACCAGACCCGTGTGGACGCAGTTCTGTGCCGTGTGTCCCGCGCTGTCCCTGCTGGAGCGGAGCGCCCTCCCCATCCCGCTGGGACTCCGTGGATGCCGCAATCCCAGCCCCCCGACCCCGAGCCGCGCGGCCGGGGGCGGGGCGAGGGGAGGCGGCCAATGGTGAGCCGCCGTGCCCCGTGACGTCACGCCAGTTACATAAGGGCGGCCGGTGGCAGCGCGGCCCCGGCGGCGCCGGCCCGGCCGNATGGAGGGCTTAATCTCCCGCAGATATCGCTGTGAGACTCTAACCATGGACCTGCTGCTTTCACTGCCTGTAGAAAAGGTAGCTGTGACCGCTGGCGGCCGTCCTGAGCGTTTGCAGGTACTTTGAGTAAGGCTGAAGTCGGGTAGGGAGGAAGGCTCGGTTGCGTTGACCCAACAACTGGAGGTTTATCAAATGGAAGGTCTGCTGAGATGGGGCTCTGACCAACCTGCGCTCGTGAGCAGTGTTCCTGCTCGTGTCAGGGGGCTTGGAACTGTATGATCTTCAGGCTCCCCCCCAACCCAGACCATTATATGGTATGTCTTTTATTGCCTGGTTTACAGATAGATAAACTTATAAATGACGACAACAACAGATGACCTGGAATTTACTTAGGCTGATTGTCCATCTGTGAAGGGCAAAACATGTTCTTCCTTGCAAATGTCAGTAGCGAAGATTTAGGGGTGGTTACTGTAGCTCCTTCTGATGCTGGATGTTACACTCTGGTACAGGCTTGGTTTTCATTTTAGTGCCTTAGCTTGTCACTAGCGTTTTGGATATGTGTTGTAGCATACATAGAGTCTCAAGCTGTGTCTGGGGAGGTTCAGGATGGGCATTAGGAGGAGTTTCTTCACAGAAAGGGTGATCAGACATTGGATGGGACTGCCCAGGGAGGTGGTGGAGTCACTGTTCCTGGAGATCTTGAAGGAAAGACTGGATGTAGAGCTCAGTGCCATGGTCCACCTGGCCAGGTGGTGTTAGGGCATAGGTTCGACTCTGATCTCGGGGTGTTTTCCAATGTGATTGATTCTGATTCTATACCACAGACATTCAGAGATACCTCCCTAGAAACAGAGTAACTTTTTGTGTCAGAGAGAACATAGCTGCTTCTCTACATACTCTAATGCCCTTGAAGCGTGTAGAGGAAGGGCTGTGTGCCTCGTATGCACTGACTGCTGTGTTACCTGAATCAGAACAGTTAAAATGCCAGGTTTCAATCAGAAATTGTGCCCTTTCCTATCCTGACAGTAGCAAAAATATTTTATGTGACCCTGTTCTGTTGAACAGAGAAGCGAGACAGAAAAGAAATTCAATGTTCACATAAAATTTTAATGCCAGCAGACTTTGAAACTTCTGGCAAAGAAGGGCTTCTCTGTTTTAATGAACTCATAAATCGGCTTCTTGTTGTTGTAGCCACTTAAAGACTGTGAAACAGTGCAGAATGTTATGATTTAGATTGCATTAGGGGTAGGGCTGCTGTCACTTGCAAACATCATACAACCAGTGTTGCAGCAGAGGAACCAAGTAAATGAGTGGTTGTTTCAGTAATGCTATGGTGCTTTTAGAATGGGCAATGCTTTTTTTCTGAAAATGCTTGCAGTACTTGTTTATTTGTGATCAAGGTGGGTGTATCTTCCCACCACTTTCCTGTATATACCTCATGCAACCTGCAAGCAGGCAAAAGATATTTTGGGTAGATTTTTGTCATTTTTTTATTACTGTTATTTTAGTCCAGTGATTATTTTGTTGAAGGGGGGTTTTGGTATTGTGCTTGACAGAGCAACTTTTTTGAGAGCCAGCAGTGTGTTCCTAGCAGTGTGCAATACAGGAATTGCAGTTGAGGAATCTTTGCAGATGCTGAACAGCAGTGGAGACCAGTGTTACCTTCAAAAGAGAGATGAAAGGTCAAATGAGAAGTGGTTTTGTCTGTGCTTAATACCTGTGTGTGCCTATGACAGGAGTGGCCTGCTTTCGTCCATCTCGGGATACATTTGTTTTCTCCTCTGGAATGACTGACTCAACTGGTTTTGATGTGGGGAGTTTGTTTGTTACCCCCCCAAACTCATTGTCATCCTTTGTACATAGGAACAGAGAGATCCAGGAGTGCAAACCTTAAAACTTTTTTTAACTTGAAAATCATGAAACTGTTGTTGTTTTATACTTTTTGCACTTTGAAGAATTGCAGCATTTAAATAATTTTTTTTTAAAGAAAAGAACAAAATGATAATAACATGGGGCAATTTAAAGTGAGAGAATTGAGAGTGTACACAAAAAAGAAACTTCTTAGATTTAATTTATAATGTATTACCGTGAGTGGGTAACTCCCTTGTATATTGCCCAAGGTGTCTTCATGGAGTTTTACTGCTTCATTTGTTGCAAACCTTTTGCTTTCAGAGCTGCTTGTTTTCACTGACTTTAGAAAAGGTAGCTGTGACTTCTGGGGTTCCTTTTAAAGCTACGTTATTCTATGATTCCATGAGCTGTTAAATAATGGTGTGAAAAACCTTACTTGATGGTAGAGAAGGTCGTTCTTTCCTCAGGCCTTAGAACCAACTGGTAGCAAGCAAATAATGTTCAAGATGGGTGTTCATGAGGTATATGGGGTGTTTACATGATTATTTAACACTGCTTAGAGAGAGACTTTGAAAAAGTTAAGGCCCTTCTCCAAAGCTTGTGTGTGATCAGTTCCCATGTTTGGGCTTTTCTGTTGGAAAAACTCTATCCAAAAAGCTAAACCAATATAGTTGTATGCAAGGAAAATAGATGAGGTTTCCTGTGCAATATCATGAGAGGAGGGATCTTTTACAATGAAAAATTGCCAAATATCAAGTAACTAAAATGTCATCAACTTTATAAGCATGCAATACAGTCAGCAAAAATAACCACCTTCAACAAGTGATGACCTTGTGTGAAACTCTAGAGGGTTTTCTCTTAATTATATTCCAGTAATCCTCTTTGGATGTGGGTTTAAAAATGAACTCTTAAACATTTTGATTGTGGACATGACCCTTGGCAGGGTATTGTTTAGTGCTTGTTTAATCTCAAGCTGGTTTACATTTAAGAATTTTATGAAATCACAACTGTGATATTTACTATTTTCCTTGGTCATCTTTTGATCTGCATCTGCTACTTTTCTTATTTCTCCATGTAGAAGTGGAACACAAAAATCTGGAATGCTCTCACTGATTAGCTTTCAAAGTAAAATGGCAATTTGAAGAATTAGCTGGAGAGCCTAGTTGTTCCTTGCTTGTACTTGCATCCTGATAGTTGATAGCACCATGGTATGTCCAGTGTGTACTGTTTCATTTGAACTGCTGCAGAAATTTTTAGAAAGGCAAGTATCTTGATTACCTTAGTGCTAGAGTCTGAAGTCTCTGCATCTGAAGGTATGGCACCATTTTCCTGTTTCATCAAACTTTTACATGAATGCTTATATTAGAACAGGTGAAACACTTTTTCTGTCTCAATCTCCACTCCTCTCATGTGTGAGGTCATGATAAGCTCTTGTCTTTTGGTTTGAGACAGCAAAGCAGTCTAGCAGATGTTCACTGTCAGCTATCAGTGTTTGTTTATTGAGTGTTTCATTAGTCCAGCCTCCAAGGTGCTGGATGAATGTCATGATGAGGAGAAGAACAGACAGTTCTGTTTTCCTTTGGGTCTTAGTAATAATACATTTACTTAGTCCTGTCTGGACTATTCCAACTTTAAATATGTAAGACCCATGATGTAACACATATACTTGGAATTTTGGATCAATCTGTATCCCTTGATTGGTTCCCCAGTTCTGGTCAGGATAGTTAGCTGTGAGTTTTTCCATGCCGCTAATTTTCTTTCTTTGTCTTCTGGAGAAAACATATGATGGCTAAGGTAGGGATCCACTGCTGCTTGCAGGAGCACCCAGAAGAGTTATGGGTGCCCTTTTATAAATAAAGTAAGGTAATCAAAAGTCTCTTCTGCCCCCTGCCTTTCCTTCTCTCCCCCTCCAAATACAAATGAGTGTGTTCCCAGGCTAACCTGGTGGGAAGGTTTTTGTGGTGATGATAGTTTAGAGAGATTTTTTTTTTGTTTTGAGAAGTGGTTCTTGTCAGAATAGCTGCTTGCAACAGCTGCTCACGGAGTTGGGCAAGCCCTAGGGTGGATGCTGGACTGTGTGGGTGTCCTGAGGGAACACAAAGGTTAACCTGATGTGTCATGGTGCCACAGATGTGGACAGGAAAGAACAACAGGTGGAATGGCTGTATGTAGAATAAATGGGTGATTGTTTCCTTTCACATAGTTTGGCTGAAACAAAGGCTATTAGTATAAACTAAGCTTAGTTGGGGAAAAATTAATTTGAATCTGAACTAAGTTGTTTGATAGTAGTCACTGAAGAAGAGAGCTAAAAGATGGAAAATTTGGGAAAAGTAAAATGTTTTACTTTAGCACTTTGAAATGTGATACTAAAAAAAAAAACTTTACACCAATGGTTTTTCTCCTAGAGTGCAAGATTTATTTTTTAAAATTTTGAAGTAAAGATGTTTGTGTTGTAGGTCAAACTCGGTATATCTAAGGCGGATTTGAAACGGTAAGGAATTTTTTGCCACCAGAAGTCAGTTTTTCAGCCAGTCACTGGTACACCTAGAGCCAAATGTCACACTCAGCAGAGTGCTCTGCTGCTCTGGAACATGCAGGCTGGGCAGGCTACCTTTCCAGGGAGAGGTGGGACAGATCTCCACCTGTGGCTTCTGGTGGTGTTCAGGGCCTCTTCTGTCGTCTTCTAGTGATCCCAGCTGGTGTGTTCTTGCTTCCTCAGAAAGGAAGCATGTGGACGGCTGGCCAGAATCTCATTTCTAAGTCATGCAGAGTATTTGGAATGTGGAGCCATTCCTGTCAGCATCAGGTTGGACAACTACTGAGGAGTTTCCTGTGGGATGCTGAGTTGTAGGTAGCCAGAGCTGACAGAATAAAATGGGGTTTACAGTTCCAGAAACTTGTTTTTTGAACAGAGCAAATCATATTGACCTGAATATGGCCAGAAGATGACTATATTGGAGACTGAGAACAGTTGGTAAAGTGTCTTCAACTTGACTGTTCACCGATAGCCAAGGAAAGATGTGTCCTTTCTCTGCTAAAATAGTACATTTTTGCTGCTCCAAGCTATAGCATAGTCAAGGTGCCTAATTCCCCCCTATGACACACACACTCTTGACTTCCTAGCTAGCTTTTAATATAATAACTTTCCATAGTTAGTTCATGGTAGTGTCAGTATGACTAGCCCAAGACTTGCCACAGTACCAGTGTGCCACTGTTTCTACCCTTCTCTGAGAAGTTCATCCCAAGAGGCTCAGTAAGAAGCCTCCTGATTTTGATTTAAATGATCGAAGTATTATGAAATCATCATCCCTGGAAAACAAAGCTTTACAAATACAGCTAGTAGGCAGTCTTAACAAAGAGCAGCCCTGCTGGCCAAGCCCATGGCTCAGCTTAACGAGGGGACAGAAGGCATGGAGAGGTGTTTCCTGTGTTGATAACCTGTTGTAAATGACTGAGTTGGTGCAGTAGTGTGACTGTCCTCATGTGCCAGGTTCTTGGGGAGCACCTGGAGGTTGTGGGGCCCTCAGCATCTTCTGTACAGGATGCCATCTTCCCGTCCACCAACTGGCCAATTCTGCTGTCCTGGCAGTGCAACTGTTCCTCAAAAGCACCATGAGCTGCTTGATTTGGAGTTGGCCAAGCAGAACCAAAATGGTTCTGAAAAGAGAGCTGGCCACTAGGCTCTGACTGGATTGGGTGGTTTTTCTCTTTGTCTGCATGACTCTGAGGTGAGCTGCTGAACTTACTAATGCTGTGATTTTCTTGTTTGTTTTTTCATGGGCTGGTGTGGGCTGTGATGTGCGTGCTGAGAGGAGTGGTGTTGACCTTGAGGCTGCATCCTCCTTCCAAACATTATTCCTTTGGAGTTCTAACTAAAAGATCATTGCATCAGCTGAACTGGCCATCTGTTGGGTTGAAGCTCAGAGGGAAGAAATGTAGGATCTATGTTCTGATTCACCAAGCTTTATTTTCCTTTTCAATTTAGTTCTCATCTACTAATGAATCGGGTGGTAATCACTAGAAGAAGGTTTCTGCGTAAGTATAGTGATGTTGAGGATGATTTGTAAATACGGAATTTTCTGAAAAGACAAGTTATTTTATTACCTTGGTAGGCTATTTGATTGTAACAGCAACTCTCAAATATTTTTGGAGAGTCTATTAAATTATCTGGACTGTTACACTGGTGAGAACATTTGATGGAAGTTGTTCCACTATTCTTAAGTAACCAAGTATTCCTTTTGTATGTCCCTCTGTGAGGAACTGGTCTGGCAGACACCGGGTCTGTGCAGGAGTTCCCCTGAAAAGTCATTCTTAGAGCTTCTCTTTTTAAAGAACTTCTGTCATCTGTTTAGCCAAAACCAAATTGCTCTTGAAATGCCACAAAATTTTCTTCAGACAGTATACAAAGGTCCTAATTATTTTTTTTTCTTGAAAAATTTTCTTCCTGTTACTTATTAAAATCTGTACCCTAGAGAGGGACTTAAGTGTGTCTGGTAAATGAGTCTGGTAAAGTGTCTTCAACTTGACTGTTTACTGATCTCCAAGGAGAGATGTAAATGGTGAATGAGTGCAGAACATGCCAAAGTTTTACTTCAAATGGCAGAAACTAGTCATGATGTTGATATAAATGGTTGTTGCTCTCCTTCCATGTTGTGAAAGTTTGCTTGCCTGCTTTTCCAGCAAAGATGCTAAAAGAGGGAAAAGTACCATGTAATAAATATTTCTCTAGGGCCTTCTCAGAAGAGAATGAACCCTTGGTCCACTCAGGTCTGAGTGGTCACAAAAGAGGAGTTTAGGACTCTAAGCTGAAGGGTTTTTTTCCTTTTTGAGCATGTGGATCCAGTCAGGCTTTGAAATGGTAGAGATGTGCTGTCTTTCTTGCATTCCCATTGCAGACAGCTGAGATTGTTGATAAATGAGAAATCATTGCTAAATGACCTTAACCTTCAATGGCAATAACTCCAACCGGTGCCAAAAGGATTTCTTCTGACTGGAAAGAAAAGCAAACTACTCTGTGACATTGTGTTTGACAGTTTTAGGTTGTCCTTAAGCTCTTGCATCCCATTGCACTGCCTGAAAGGAGCAGTGGTGGAAATCAGGGTAGTTCTTGGATAGAGAGAGGGAGTTTTCCTTAGAGGATTTGTCTTTCTTAATGGCACTGCATTGAGAATATCTAAAGGATTCTTGTGGGTTTCTTAAAATATACTTGTCTCTATAGTTCTAGATAATTTATTATCAACAGGATGTTCTTTATTTCTGCCTCATCTCCTTTTGCTGGATAAGTTAGTATGAACTATTTGATTTGCTTTTCATTAGTGATGAACTTTTAAGATGTTAATCTTCTAATCGGAAAATCTGGATTGTTAATGACCTGAATCCTGAGGACTTCTAGACTTTGAGAGGCACTTTTGCTTATCCTGTTTTTCTCTCAGTTTTGGCACACACAAGAGATGTGGTTTAAAAGAACATTAGTGGGATAGCCTTGACTCCCTAGCACTTACATCCTGTGTTTTTGGAACTTGATTACTGTTCTTCTGCCCGTCTTGGCTGTGTAATGCCTGCTGTGCTGTGTCATGTGCAGTGGTTTGTAATGTGTGGGGAATGTACTTTGTCTAGTAAGCAAAGCTTGTGCTAAGAAGTTTAGCGTCACTACAGCTAGGGTGATTCTTTGGTCATAAGTGACCCTGTAATGCTTTTAAGGGACAAGTATGTTTTTTTGACCTTGCTTCTTAGCGTTATGTTAAACATTTATTTCTTGCAGTTATCATCCTGTTAGTTTTCTATGCATGTAAAGATGAATCCAACTTATTCAGATCTATTTAAGCTTACTGACAGTATGCTCATCTGCCCTTGTGCTTTCATTTATTGCTTCTTGGTTGGCCAGATGTTTGCAGAAAGTGTCTTGAGCTGCTGCTTCTGACTAGTCCACAGCCTTGGAACAGGGAGGCTTGCAATATGCTAAGAGACATGCTTGTATCAAAAAAAAACCCATGAGTTTTTGTCTTGTTTTCGAGTGATTGGCAGTGCACAGGTAATGTTCTATGTTGGAAGATCTCTGCACTTTGCATGCTGTATAATCATATGTTTAATGTTGCATGAAGGTAGATTTACAAGAGGTTGGTGACATGATGCTAATCCCTGTCCCTCTGCTGCAACTGTATTTGCAGGAAGTATTATGGGGAAACAAAAGATAATACCAAATTATATAGAATCATAGAATATGCTGAGTTGAAAGGGACCCACAGGATCATCAAGTTCAACTGCTGGCTCTGCACAGGACAACCCCAGGAGTCACACCCTGTGCCTGAGAGCATTGTCCAAACGCTCTTTGAACCTTGGACGGGCTTGGTGCTGTGACCACTTCCCTATTCCAGTGCTCAGCCACCATATGGGTGAAGAACCTTTTCCCAGGATCCAATGTATGCCTCCCAACTCAGCTTTGTGCTGTTTCCTGAGTCCTGTCACTGTTGATGAGTGTCACTTGTTTCAGCTCCACCATGGGTTACTTTGACTATCTATGAGTAAGTAGCATGACAAATAAACACACTGGGAAGTTAGATTTCACTGTAGATGTGATGATAAAGGCTGCTATCTAACAATTAGCAAGGGCTTCAACAAAAAGTCATCCTGAACAGTGAAATACAATCTATTTAACATATAAATTGAATTGAAAAGTGAGCAGTTTAACATACAAGTAACTGGAGAAATTAGTGTAAGCAGAAAAAAAAAGATGTTTAAAGATATGAATGAAATTTAATCCACAGTTGCAATTACTGGGATAAAATTAAGAGGTCTGTCCATCATATCAAGTCTGGAATCTGGAAGATACCTATATAATACTATTCTAACTACAACACAGCCTTTGATAGTTAAATATCTGGGCATTTGATAGCATGTGACTTCTTTCCTTGAAGCTGCCAGTCGTTTGTCAGATGAAAGAAATGAAACTGAAATAAAGCTGCCAGCTGATTAGCAGTCCCCTAATTTTTGTCTTTGAATGTGCAGTCTGTTTCATGATTAAATTTAATGCTTGCTGCTTCATGCTGCACATCTTCATCCAGTTGGAAGCAATTGGCAAATCATCATCTCTTTGTTGTATTTCCTGTGCCTGACTTGGTTTTGGGAAGGGCTGAGCACCAGACTGATGCCATATCACTAGAGCAGCTCAGTGTGAACACTAATCTGTTCTTGTCTACAGTAATTCCGTGTCCTGCACGTGCAGGAACATGCTTTTGAGGTGGTTCGGGCTGGGCTTCTGGCCTCTCCTTACCTAAAGGACAATGAAGACAAATTTTCTTGGCTTTTCTCTGCCTTTTTACTTATCAGTGGGTAAGGTGGAGGTTATAAATACCTAATTTTGTTAGTTGCTTTGGCCACAATCAATAGGTTTAAGGAATAGCTTTACTGAATAGGGTGTTATTTATATTTAAGTTGTTAATTATCATGTGAAATGTCTTGCTTCAATAATTCTTGAGGTTGTTTTTTTCCCAGGTAAAGTACTCAGCATAATTTGAGGCAATGCACATTATTTTTGTGGTGGGGAACAACAGATGGTGAGGGATTTTCTACACATGGAAAAGACTTCACAGTGTGTGTTGCTATGAGAGTTTTGTGATTCTTGCTCTGTCCAGGAACTGCCAGCCCTGCTGCTGTCACTGGGCAGTGTCCAAGTACCTTCTCGTGTCCTTGTGTCAGACATGAATTGAGAGTCTGCTTAGCAAGCGCTTACACTGACCTCCTGACAAAACGGGGCTGGTCTGCTCCATTCTTGCGGTGTAGGCTCTGCCTTTGAAGCTTTACAGATTTGGGTTGGTTTAGGTTATGCTTTTTCAAAAAGAAATCATGCTGCATCACATGATCAGCAACCAGTTTGGCTTCTGCCATAGTAACAGAATGGCAAGACTTTTTATGAGTTCAGGGATAGAGCAAAGGAGAACAGGGATTATTTTGACATCAGGGTGCAATCAGCTTAGCATGCACTTAACATCACAGCTAAGCTATATTAAAAGGCAGTGCCTGAGCTGGTAGTATATCACAGTGATCACAGTGATTCTTAAATTAAAGAAGGGCCTGGTGGATGATGCGGGTCTTTACCTTGCTGCTACCCCACAGCCCCACAAGTATCCAGTGCTGTTGCTGCAGGGTTTCAGTTTGGTTTTTTTTTCCTCTTACCAGAGTCAAAACATTGTTGGTCCAGGTTTGGCCTAGGTATTGGTGACTGGCCTTTTTAGATGACCACTGAAGACCTAATTGAACTTCTGCTGTCTTTCCAGCTTCAGTATTGATCATAGAATGATAGACAGAATTGGTGATGCTCCCCTGCCCTGCTTAGAAGGTAATGTGCTACCAACAGTGAAAAGGAGGATATGTTTTGCAAATGCTCCAACTTGTGTTCAGCTTAGTTATATCTAGGTATATGTGTTGACTTCAATGTAGGAGGGAAGCTCCATTTCCTAGACTTTTAGCAGAGCCATGGAGCAGGAGTTAATAGCATCTTCTCTAACTATAGAAGCATGTCACACATAGTTCAGTTTGCTGTTTAGGAGTGTAGCTTTTAAACTATGTGTTGAAAAAATTGCAATGTGCTTTTTTTTGTTATATTGCTTTCTAGTGCTAGGCTATAAATAGAATTTGGTTTGTGATAGTGGGAGAAAATTTGCTCTTTGTATCCTTAAAAGCACCTTGTGAGTGACAAACTGCAATGGAAAGACTTTTGTAGCTGTAAAGTGAATGATCAGAATTAGGAAAACAGGTTGTTTTTGGTTCAGATTTACTTAGACAGCTCTGAGGTGACAACAATGTATTAGTGGCCAGATAAAATTCTCATTCCTTTCTAAGTCAGATTTATCAGTCTGAGGGAGCATAATGGTGCGAGTGACTCCTCTAGGTCTCAAGGATGCTGCACTGTCTTAGTTAAAATGAAAATATTTCTTATGTCATTATTCTACAATGCTAAACCAACTTCTACAGTGACCTAAACAGAAAAAAAAATAAAAATTGATAGAATTAAGGACTAGAAAAAAACTAAACAAAAAACACAATCAAATGAAAGATTTCTTTGTGCAGAGCTACTAATTCCAAGGTAGAAGGCAAGCCCCTTGTGATAAAGTCTTCTTTCCAAATATTGTAGAAGCTTGAATGACTCATTCTGCTGTACAGGGAGGTAGATGAAACTCAAATATCTGTAAACTACAGTTTGAAGCATCATATGGCTTCTGAAATGTCTTCACTAGATGTTTTCTCCTCAATTTTGTTTGGGGTTGCATGTTTGGAGATGGGGGAAAAAAAATCTAGGTGTCGCTCCACAAATGACAGCCACTTTGTGATGTAGTTTACTGGGACATACTAAGAAGCTGCTTAAGCTGGCATCTTTGGCACTTCTCACTTCTGCCTAGAAGACTGAATGGAAAGCCATAACAGAGACCCACTTACACAAATGCTGTGAAGAATTCACGGAGAGTTGGTCAGAGTTAGTTCTAGTGTTCATTTGTAAAGCTTGAAAACTAACTTTCACAATACCTGTTCACTGATTTTGAATTAGTTGAAATCCATGGAAACAGAGTGCATTTAAGGTTATTGAGAAGTGATGTTTAGTTTATGCACAGTCTGTTCTTTCATCTGGATTAAAAATGCTGACAAGATAATCCAATTGAGATCATAATCTTGTTTGTAGCGCTGATCTTGCATCACAAAAAATGCATCAGTGTTCAAGTGAGCACTGGTACACAAATAAAAGGCTTGGATAAAGGAGGCTGTGAATGCCTCAAATGTTATCTTGAGATTGAATATGACAAATTGGGATTTCAAAGAGTTGCAGACTGAGGTAAAGGAGGAAATTCAAGAAAAGCATAGTCCTAGAATCGGGGAGAAGCATGCAGGAATGTAAAACACACATGCCAGCAGCATGGTGCCGGGTCGCTGTACCCTGGGGCATGGAGCTGTTTGGGTGAAGATGCTTTCTCTGCACTTGAGCAAGAGGGTCCACAGGTAGCACGTGGGGTTTAGCTCAATGGGCAAACTCCCTTCTCCTGTCCTGAAGACAAAGGGTAGCAAGGGCTGTTAGAGCTCCTAATGGTGTTTTTGCTGGCTAGAGCTTCTCAAGGAAGGTGAGCCTGGAGCAGCTGCAGCTTCTTGGCTAGATTGCTGGTGCCTGGTAGAAATGATCAGAAATCCTTGGTAAACCCCAGTCTGTGCTGGATCAGCTTCTGCCAGTCCTTGCTTTATGCTGTTCTGGTACAGTGCAGATCAAGATACACTGCCTTTTCACTCTTTGTTCTGTTATTGACTTGGCTAATGTAGGGATATTTCATTGACTCTGAAACTTTTATTTTGGAGTTTTGTTACTTCTCAGGTTTATTCCCATTTACTACTGAATTTTCAATTGGAGGTTTTTCTAATAAGCAAAAATTTTATATTGGAGATGCAGTTTCTCTCCCAAGGTACAGATTGTGTTACAGGAGCTTTTTTGGACATGCATTATTTTGGTAGGGACTGGTGATTTTGATTGTTGGTCGTATTTTTTTTGATGAATTTTCTGTTCACCATGCCTTTGGTCACTCAAAAGCGTGCCAGGTAAAAGATGTGTTCATGAACTTGTTTAACATGAGTTTGGTATCTATCCACACTGTAACTGGTGTGCGTTCAATTGTTCCACCTCTAAGTCCAGCCAGTCATTGCCCTCTGTTCAAACTACTAATCAGTTATCTGCTGTCTCAGGGCTAAAGAGAGATGTGCTGGTAATGCAGGTGCAGATCCCTCAGTCTATTACATGAATAAAGGTACCTGTTCAAAGATGTTTGGTGTATAAAGTTATGGTTGGATTTACCAGGTAGGAATAATGTTTCAGATTTTTTAAATTAATCTGGAGCCTCATCCTAGATCAGTCATGTAGCAGGCTCTGGGAAAGCTTTGGGGGTTGATTTGTAGTTTGTGAAGGAAGGAATGAAGGAAGCTTAGAAGGAGGTTTCCCTTTACCATGAATGTTTGTTTGGTGGTGCTCAAAGAGCATTGAAATTGGGAGCTCATGCAAGAAAGCAGTTCAAACTGAGAACCTTATGCTTAACTCTTGTTATACTGTCAGGGAAAATAAGGTGTAAAGGATTTTCTGAAAGACTCACACATGAGCATAGCACTTCTGCACTCCTGTCATACATGTAGGACTTCGTTCAGTTTTCAGGGCACATGAGTATATGTGTTTTGGGAGAGTCACTTTTTCTAAAATTAATTTTTCTTGGCTTTTTTCCAGGATCACATGATTCTTTCAGCTACTGGGTTGATGAGAAATCTCCTGTGGGACCAGACCAAGCAACAGCCATCAAACGTTTGGCCAGAATTTCCTTGGTTAGAAAGATCATGAAGAAATGGTCAGTGACTCAAAATTTGACTTTCAAAGAGCAGTTGGAAGGTGGGATCCGCTACTTTGATCTTCGTGTATCTTCCAAACCTGGGGAAATAGGACAAGAGATTTACTTCATACATGGCTTGTTTGGCATCAAAGTGTGGGATGGGCTGAAGGAGATGAATAGTTTTCTTGAGCAGCACCCCAAGGAAGTAATCTTCTTGGATTTCAATCATTTCTATGCCATGGACGACAGCCATCACCACTTCTTGATCAACAGGATCCGCTCAGCATTTGAATCCAAACTTTGTTGTGTTGAATGTGTAGAATATGTGACGTTACTGTACATGTGGGAGAAGAAACACCAGGTAGGGAAAGGATGTTTAATGTTTTTCAAACCCAAAATGTTAAGATTATAAAGAGACAAGCGGGGTGTAGCTCCCACTCACAGGTATTACACCAAGGATGCTGGTAATTGTGAAGTTAAAGCCCACTAGGGCCTCCTCTATGTAGTGTGCATGTCTTCCTCCATTTACATCCAGCTGTGTATCCCCTCATCCATGGTGTGGCCAGTCTGTCCTGCTTCCAAGCATGTTTGTTAAATAATTAAACTATAGTGTCCTTGGAGCCTTGTGCTCCTCACAAAGGGTTTTCTCTTCCGAAAGGGTACATAGTGCAGACTTGTGTTGGTGAGGATTTGATTAACTGCTGTGTTTCAGGCCAGTGTGAAGCATATAAGCTTTAGCATGACTAAGGTATGGACTGAATTTCTTACCTCCTTTGCAGCCATCCAGATCTGCAGAGGTGAGGTTAATGCCTCTTCTCCATGGTAATTGCTCCCATAGGTACACAAAAACTGAGAACAGAAAAGGGTTTCAGCAGCAGCACATAATTCTTAAACTAGAAATGAGGCTTTGAGGAATTGTTCTGAACTGGTGCTGTCAATGCTAAGGTTCAAGATAAACCTTGTGTAAATGTGGGTGTTAGTAAAAAGCATTGCCTCTTTGTGCTGTAGAGAAACACCTTACAAGGTAAAAAATATTACCTTTGGATTTGATGGTTTTGCAAGCGGTTTTGCAGACAGCAGGACTGGCTTTGGTTTCTCATGCAGCAAGTGTGAGCACAATGCCAGTATGTCAGTCATGTGCCAATCAGCCCAGCACGCTTTGCCCTCTTAGAAGGAGGTATTCAGAAGATGGCAAGACCGCTAAAATCCTT
Organism: Promerops cafer; assembly: GCA_013398275.1. Lineage (NCBI taxonomy): Eukaryota > Metazoa > Chordata > Aves > Passeriformes > Nectariniidae > Promerops > Promerops cafer. The sequence continues at coordinate 182,703 of VZSE01006113.1, read as the reverse complement.
AACTTCAAGTACAGATATAATATTTTGTGGCATTAAGAAGTTGCAATGCATTTAAGCTGAGTTCTTTAAATGACAGAGGCAACTTTGTCCTTTTAAACTGATGACCCATAAAGCCTGAAGCAATCCTGTCCTCAAAGCTGAACAAAATGATCTCCATCTCATTTGGCAGTAGTGCAACAAATATACTGATGCTTGTGACTCAACAGCAACTTCTTTTTGTTTGGTCCTCTTCACTGCTATGCTAGCTGCAACAATACTGTATGAACATAAACCAATGCAGCAGCCTGTTCAAATAAAAATATAGTAATTATGATTTTTTGTTTTGTTTTTATTTTGGTTTTCTTTTTTTTTTTTTTTTTGTTCTCTTAGGTTCTCATATTTTACCACCACCCTTTGTGTCAGGAATATCCCTTCCTGTGGCCAGGTAATAAAATGCCAGCACCATGGGCTAATACAACTAATGTGCACAAACTGCTACAGTTCCTGGAGACCACTCTTGGGGAACGAAGTCGTTACGGGACTTTCCATGTGTCTCAAGCAATTCTCACACCTCGAGTGAAAACGATTGCACGGCATCTAATTCGTGGTCTGAAGAACACACTTGTTCATAGGTAAGGGCTTGCCTCGATTTTTTTCAGTTCTTTACTTGACATTTCTCATGTTGAAAGAGGCACTGAGCAAGCAAGAAACTAGGAAATGTTTGCTTAGGCTTGCAGTTTTGCTCAGTACTGTTGTTCATGAGAGACATTTGCAATCATTAAAAATAAAGAATTAGTGCAAATAATAAAGCCACAGGGTATATATATGTTTCCTGGTAATTGGAACTTTTCCTGAATGCGATATGATTTTGTGAAATGTAGGATGGATGTGTGGCTTCTAACCAATAATTCATGTCAAACTGGCTGAAGTTGAATTTAGGGGGGTGAAGAAAGCTTGTGCCACAGAGGAAAATTGCATATTTCTGGATTTAATTTTGCATTTGTCCATACAAATGTCTCATTAATTTCAGTAATGAAATGTATGTATGACCTACTGCAGTATTTTACCTTGTATTTTAAGGGGGCCAGGAGGAGGTTTTCCAAAAATTAGGTTCACCATTCGACTTTTTTTAATACCACTGACCATTGCACAATTTATTTTCCTATGAGTATGGTCACTGTCAGAGAGTTTTGCTTTGATTAGCACAGAGCTCCAGTGATTTTTTAATAGCATTAACAGCATGACCAGGATCGTTCCATATGATTTATTTTATGGAATTATCATCTTGTAGCCCATTTGCTAAAAATTACCAGAACTGTAAAAGTCCTCTGGGATATTAGGAAGAAATCTTTACTGTGAGAGTGGTGAGACCCTTGTACATGTTGCCTAGAGAAGTTGTGGATGCCCCATTCCCTGGAGGTGTTCAAGGCCACACGTTGGGTCAGGCTCTGAGCAACCTGGTCTAGGGGAAGGTGTCCCTGCAAACGGCAAGAGCTGTTGGAATGTGATGATATTTAAGGTCCTTTCCAACCCAGGCCATTCAGTGATTTTGTGAATAAGAAAATCGCAGGTTAGGTATAAGTCTCGGAATTTTCAGTCCCGTTCCTGTTCAGAGGCGTTGGTCTGGCCCAAGCCCGGTTAAACCCCGCTGCCGTTGGGGTTCGGTGTCGGGGCCGCGCTCGGCACCAGGTGGCGCTGGGGGCCCGCGAACGCCGGACCCCGCGGGGCATCAGCGCCAAGGTCGGACGGAATTCCTGGGCCAAAACTACCAAAGGATCGTTGAATTTCGTAGAATGGGTGAGCAGCTCTGTTTCGAGGGACTCCTGGCACAGCTCTGTGCTCTAAGCCACTGTTAGCGGGAAGCCTGCTTTTAGTCCGTCCCTTTCCTTCATCCTTACTGCTTGTTTGCAGCTAAAGCAAAGGCTGCAAATAGGTGCTGCTGTTTGCATAAGGATGATTACTTGGGTGCATTTGCAGAAGCTAGCTGATATGCAAATCTGTCTTTGCAGTTTTATGTAGATGCCTGCCTTCTCGTGTGGAAATTTTGCCCTGAATTTGAATACTTAAGTGTTCTTGAGCTCTTGCTGAAGGAGACTTGCAACAAGTCACAGTTGGCTGGCTGAAATCTGGTGTGTCCCCTGGCAGTAATTATGCCTTCACTCTTAGTTCTTGATAAGTTTTTTTAATTGTCCTGATGCAGCAGGAGTGAAGTGTTTTTAAGTTTTTTGGGTTTGCTTTTTTCTCTTCATCATCCTGTTAGCTAATTTGCTAGCCTACCATCTTCTCAAACAATATATAAATGTTACAAGCACTAATCTAAATAATGCTAACATATTTAGCCATTTGTGTCTAACCGCTGAAAAGCGTGGTGTTTCATGTTAGCGTGCAAGAAAGCTGGTGCAGACTCCTGACTTGCACTGTGTCCAAGAAATACTTGAATTTTCTCCCCATGGTAGAATTTCTAACTCGATTGTCAGTTCCTGACACACCTCTCCTTTATCCAGTTACAGTGATGTATAGCAGGATGTTCAACCCCTAAGGAGCTGACAGCTTCATTCTAGGTTTGGTTTCCCTGACCCCATTGCTCTGAGTGGGCCTGGAGGCTGGAGAGAATTTGGGAGAAGTGCAATACGCTGCCTCCAACAAGTTTTTTCCTGCCCACCCTGAGGCAGAGAAGGGCAAGGGAGCATCTTGGGCCAGGCACAGCCTTGCTTCGTGTCACAGTGGTCTGCTGTGAAATTGGGCGTTTGACTTAACGTGTGCTTGGGTGAAAACAAACCACAGTGGAGAAAATTGTAGTGCAGTGTTAAATCCTGAAGCACAGACTACCCAGTGAATATAGAGGGATTTTGTATGCCTGCTAGTTTGGATTGATGACTGACCAATATGTCTGTTTGATAGCTAAAAGACCACATGCTGCGTTAAGCACTCATCAGCCAGTTGCATTTAGGGTGACAGCCCTGATCACAAATATGAGATATATTTTGTAAACAGCATGTTGTGTTTGAAATGAGTAGAGCATGTATAGAAAAGCACCTCTTTTAAAGTGTTTAATTTTCTTTATTTCAATTTCTTTAGGAACCTGCCCATGATTTTGAGTTGGGTGAAAGCACAGAAGCCTGGTGTTATGGGTGTTAACATAATTACATCAGACTTCGTGGAGCTGGTTGATTTCGCTGCTACAGTTATTGCATTGAACAACCTCCTTTTGGAAGAGGATGACTCTGCAACTTAAATCCTGATTGCTGTGTTCCACATGCACTCCTTAGTGGACATCTCTGAACTATGCTAAATGTTTTACTTGTCAAGTAAAACCTATTGTAATCTCTCTTTATGAAAAAAGTTTCCTAGAGGAAACGTGGTTAAACATCACGTACAGCCAGGTCCCTTCTCCTGGAGTCGTGTGGACCTGAGTGAGCCGAGTGCTGTGTGAGTGCTGCTGCGTCTGTCTGTCTGTGCATGTTTGGCTGAGCTGTGCACGCATCTGCTGCTGACAGGGGCTGGCCTCTGGAGCAGATGTACCCCATTGTGGCACACATCTCCCTGGTGACTGCGCTCCCAGCGCCCCTGTGTGTGCATCCTGCCCGCTTCCCATGGCCAGGGCTCACTCCAGGGATCACTGCTGATCCCATGGCAGCGTGACCAGGCTGGCCGTGGTGGCATTGTTCTTGGGCCACCTCTGGCATAGCAGGGCTCAGCTGGAGGCTGCTGCTCTGTTCATTATACTGTTTTAGACACTACCTCTGACTTGCTTGAAGAGACAATACTGGTGTTGTTCAGGGAGAAGCTGTTAACACTGCGTTAAATAGCCAAACTGTCCTTTGGGCCTGAGAGGTGAAGGCTTGGCACAATCTTTCTTCTTGACCTCTCTATTTCACTTTATTACTTCAATAAATTAATTGCAACTGTGTTTAAGTGTATTTCTTTTGGCATTAATTTGGAGAATATTTCAGTCTTCAAATTTTGAGGATTATAACTCATCTGAATTCCTGTTTCCTGTGACGTGTAGGAAACATTCGTTCTCCTGAATTCCTGGGATATTTAGGAAACTACAGCATAACCTTTCTCTTTTACCTGTTAGTCACTTGGGGTTTTTTAATCCATCAAATTTTCTTTGAGGAAAGTCTCTCACCCAGGCAGCCCTTCTCTGGAAGGAGGTGGGCTATGTGGAGGCTTGCTTGATATTCAGAAAACTGGAGCTGACAGGGACTGCTCAAAGCCCAAATATTGGATCACTGTGATTTGTGATGGGACAGTGAATTCTGCAGACCTGAAAGCTGTGCTTTTAGATAGAGAGCCACACCTATTAAGGGAGAAATTTCTCCAGCCTTCACCTGTTTGTGACAGAGTAAGCAATAATCACACAAGCACAGGCAGGTGTTAGTACTGCTGCTTTCTTTAGTCATAGTTACTTTTGTGCTGGTTCACAGTGAAATATGACCATCTATGTTTGAGCCAATGCAATTGTATGTTGGTACTTATCAGCACTTAATTTACTAGCTGATAGTGTCCTATGGTCTAATTTATTTTCTTTTTTTTTTTTAAAGCACAAAAGGGACCAATTAGCAGATACTTCTCTGCTCAGTCATCTTCCTGAAGCAACTATTGGTGCACTCATTATTCACTAATTATGAATTTGTATTTATCTCTAAGCTTATTTATTATAGAATGGATTGTCTCTATATATATTTAATTCAAAGGAAAAATTCATCTCCAGATTTATTATTTATTTTGTTGTTTTATCCTGTATCTACCATTATGATCTGACAGCTGTGAAAAATCCCAACCTTCTTTGCTTGCTTGTCGCAACTCAGGAGAAATGTAAAGGTTTGTGAACCTTGGCTGAGTTCAGAGCAGACTGTAATCTGATTTATCTGTTGTTTGCATGGCTTTCATTCGAGTTCCTTGAATTTTTTAACTGAATCATTTCTCAAAGGCAGTTGGGGGTGGGGGAAGTGCCTGTCACTCACTGTCTTTCTCCTTTCCACTTGTGTCTCAGTGATAGGGGACAAGTCATAAAAATCAGGGTTTGGGAACTATGTTCAAATTTCTAGTTTAATACTTCCTCTTAAAACCACAGCAGAAGGTTTTTATTAGGTTTGGTGGTTTTTTTCTTGTTGATGAAACCGTCAGAACCTGTTTTGAACAGTTCTGTTCAGTCTGCAAGTTTGTTTAAAATACCTGGATTTTCCTTAGTTGAATTTTATGTTTACTTTACTACTGCTTTACTCATGGCCCCAACTGAAACTCGATGTGCATTTGGTTTTGTTGGTTTTCTTCTGCAAATTCTCGTGGTGCTCAGAGCTCAGTTGGGTGTTAACACCAAGGCTTGGGGGTATGATCCCTGTATGGGCCATTCAAGAGCTGGATTCATGACCCTTATGGGTTCCTTCCAACCCAGAATATTCTGTGATTCTGTAACTTAGCTTGAATGCCAGTGAGGCAGAAATAATACCTTTGCAAGGTTCCCTGCAGAACCGGAAGAAAAAGCAAGGTGAAGTGAGTATGATGTTTGTATTTGACCCTTAATATATTTTGTACTGTGTATGTATATATATCTCCCTCAAAAGAGATTTATTGGGCTTAACCAATATTTGGCTTGTGTGTGCACAGTAATGACTGTTATTAGTCCTTCTGCTGTATTTATTTGAATAGAGATGGGATGGGCTCAGCACTTTGGTTAGACATTTTTAAGTGCAAACTCAGAAGTTTCTCTAACATATTGGCTGATAGTTCTTGCCTCTTGAAACATGCTGGGTGTTAAGAGTGTTAGCAGAAGGAAAAGAAATGGAAAATAGATTTAGTGTTAATGGTTAAGTTTGTGTGGGGGGAGAACATTTCTGTAAGTTTGGCCTGTCAGAAGAGACTTGTGCGTCATTTCAGAGCAGTGTTTGGTGGTGTGGTTCCAATGTGAGGAACCTGACAGTCTTAAATGGTGAGTTGGACAATTGGCAGGTCACACAGTTGTCTGTAACATGACATCTCCCTGGGCTACTCTGGGCAGTGTTCATGCTGGTGTTTTGAGTTGGTCCTAGAGTTGTCTGAAACCATCCTGAGCAATATGAACTACCTTTCATCTGTTCTGTTACACAGAGAAAAGCTATCCATATAATGGGCTTATCTTGCTTACTCAACACCAAAACATATCCAGACTTCCTCATGCTTTGCAAAATGGAGCTCATCTAGGCTTGGACTTTGGGCTGTGGACTGTTTTCCAGCATTACAAAATTAAAAGGTGCACTGGGCAGGAAGGGAGGATCAAGGAAGTAGGGCAGTAGTTTGCATCCGGTGCCCACATGGAAGGTGTGGCCGTGCTTAGCCCAGTTCTGGGCAGCAGAGTGGAGCAGGTCTGGCAGGTGAGTGACAGCGCTGCAGCTCGCACGGAGGTGCTTGGTCAAGTCTGGCCCCTGAGCAGTCTGCCCCTGAGATCAGCAAATTACAGCCTGCAAGGTCAGGATATGTGAGCTTGAGGAGAATCAAGATGGGTGTGCGCACAGGAGAAGGCAGAGGGTTCTTACTGTTGATGTAGAAGCACATCTGGTGAATACAGTGGTTTTAGTCTTGCTTGTATATCCCCACAGCAGTAGAGTTCACTTTTAAATCAGGCTGGGAAGAAAACCTCCCTAGAAGAATTGTTCTGACCTCTGGACCATTTGGTAGGTGCTGGGAGACGAGAAGCCAGAAAACAAGCAACTGTTTGAGGCAAAGTACTTAAACTGTGTATTCTTGAATAATTACACATACGGTTTGTTATTACAGATTCAGGTTAGTTATACACTGTTTTATGACTGTTGTTCCTCTTCCTGGTGTGCAGTCTCTGAATGCCAAGCACACTGGTGGTATTCCGTTTCTCACACTGATTGCTGCCGTGTGCAATTCAAGGGCATATTTGAGGCACAGTAGACCTCTGTGTGTATCCCTGATGGGAAGTAGTAGATGTCTGTTATGGAGCATCTATGAGTTTTTAGCCTCTTACTGTGTCCCGTAGGTGAAAACAAAAAAGAAGTTCGTACTAGATTTTGCAGACTGACAATCTGTTGGCTTTTTTGGGGACTACTGTCATAGTATGTTGAACTGCATAGGGAAATGGTGGAGTCACTATCTCTGGATGAGTTCAAAAATGTGTGGATATGGCACTTGAAATGAAAACAGCAGCGATGGACTTGATGGTCTTGGAGGTCTTGTCCAACCTTAACAATTCTGTGATTCAGAGTAGAAATGCTGACTGCAAAAAGGCACATATTATATTAAACAGCCTCTTTGGAGTAAAGAATAATACAGAAATTAACACCCTAACACATGCTGGGTTTTGCTGTTGTTGGTACTGACTTAACTGAATGTTGGAATTTAAAAGCACCTGAGCTGTAAGGTTGAAAAACACTTTAGAGCAGGGATTTTGGCTCAAACAGCAGAAATAAGGCATCTGCCAAGATGCTCATCTATTCTCATCTGGCTAAGCCTTTGGAAATACTTTCTTTGTATACCTGTTTCAGGTGTCAGAGTTCATTGATGCATCATTTAGCAGACTAGGGTTTAGGACTTAGACAGATAGAGGACATGGATATTTTGATTTAGAATTAGGTTGCCTATGGAAGTCTTACTGAGCATGTGTGACTTGAGGTTTACTTGAATATGCGGTATTTAATATGACGTCCATATGCTGTTTTTGTAAGACTTTCATCTTGACTTGAACGCAGTTACCAATACCTAATAAGCAAATTTTTTGGTCAGAGGACCAGTGTATGGGACAAAACCTAAGGCAAATTTTCAATGCTTCTTAAAGCACAGAGAAATTGTCTGAAATGTGGGGAACAGAACTGACTCAAAAAATTATTTGAAGTATAGATCGCGTCTATATGCAGTCCTTTTGGCAATGAAAAATAAGATTTTTTTTTCCTTCTTCTTTGACAAATTCTTCTTCCAGCTTTGGTTTTTAGCTCAACAGATGGGTAGAAGAGCCAGAAGCATATGGTGAAGAGCAAATAAATTTTATGCTAAGGACATGTATGTAGGACTAACTGTGGTAAGTGTGATGATTTACTTAATGACACCTTTGATGGTAATCCTGTCAGCTCTTTGGTTTAGGTTGTTAAATCAGTCTCTATTTTGCATTAAAAATAATCAGTCTCACTAATTCAATACATCTGTTTTGTTGAAGTATGTTTACTTCCAAATGCATATTTATTTCTCTACAAGTCTTACTAAGTAAACTGTTAATTGTAGGGACTGGAATAGGAATGTCAACTTTAGAACTGTATGCTGAATCTGCTTATGTTTTATATCCCTGAATATTTATGCATTGTGTGTTGTCCATTTAAACAGTACTTCTCTTACCTTTTGTCAGACCTGTCATACCATCTACATTGAACTGCAGTGTATTCTTAATTTTGACAGAAATGTTGATCAGCACGTGCTATATAAAAATAATTTAGATGGTTCTTTGATTTTTCTCAATGTCAAATGTATTTTCCAGATAGAATTTTTTAAAATTTATACTGTGGAAGGGTGCAGAGGGGACCAGGCCAAGAGGAGTTACCAATTCTCAGTATTTATTTTGTGCAGTTTGTCTTCTTTTGGCAGTTTGTGCTTTACCCACTTGTCTGATTCCGTTTTGTGAAACCGGGATGCCTCATCTGAACTGCAGATAAATTTGGGGTTTACATCTGTTTCTTCTGCTTTATATCATTGGGGGTTTTAATCCTGAAAATAAAAAGTACAACCTGAGCTAATCATCTTTGCTGTGTTCTGTACTATTGACTGTTTTGATACATGATTACATTGTGAGTCAACTAACATCAGTTGAGCTGAGTAACTTCTCTGATGCAGAATGGTGTCATGTAAGGTTGGTTTGGGATTTTTTTGAGGTGCTACTTGTGTCCCCTGAGTAGGCAGACCAAACAACATCCATATTTTTAGGATGTGCTGACAACTTCTCAGTGCAAGTAGTAGTGCAAAGTGATTAGAAATCAGTGTGTGCTTGCACTTGTGTGTACACACGGCTGACATCTTTGCCTGATGGCACTGGGACAAAAGCATGCTAATCCATGGATCCAGTTCTGTCCTGGAAGGCAAGTACAACTGCTGTGCAGCCTCTACTGCTGTAACACAGGTCTTGAAGCTCCATTGTAATCCTTGATCAGGAAACAAAGCATTGATAATGATTCCTGGAGCCTGGGCTAATGTTGGATGCTCATAGCCCCATGAGATCAGACACACCCTTCTTCTGGGTTGCTTTCAGTGTGCCTGTCTTGAAGATGTAGGAGTACTGGGGGTGGGGAGAGGGATGGATGGATGGTCCTGATTCCCTCATGTTTTCAGATAGTGGTGACTGAGGGGGAGCTATCTGTAGATTTTTTTTTTTTTTTTTTTTTTTAAATCCCAAAGTTAGAGCTGGGAATTCTGAGCTGAATCACTACCTGTTGTCTCAGATCTCGAAGTAGGTGTTTGCAAACCAGCCTTCATTAGCAGTGACTCACACAAAGCTAACCATTGGTGTCAGTAATGTCTGCAATATGCTGTAGGCAGAGAGTGTGCCACTAGTTTTTTCAGAATATACCTATGCAGCATGAATCTAAAGTGACTTGCATAAGCTGCCAGTGTGTAAAAAGTTGATGGTTAAACAGCTTGGAGTGGCACTGTGGCTTCCACCCCCCACCCCCCATATACTGTTTCCACAGGCCAGGAAGATTATGTACCTTAGAGGGGACTTCAGGTGCAAGAGTCAGCATGATTTCGTCATATTGCTTCCCCAGGGGATTGACTGGATTTTTTTTTTTAGTCTGTGCGCCTTTAGCAATGCTGGACAAGGCCACACACATATATACATGCACATATATGCATGGAATAAATTGTTATTTGGAAGCTTGCAATGGGACTGCAAAAACTAAAAGCATGTTCTGTGACAAATTTATGCACACCCTTTATACCGAGTTTCGCTGTTGCCACAAACCTGTGATTAGCTGTTCAAACAGAATCATTCCTGAATTGTATGTGTCTTACTACTTACCTCCTAGGGGCTGCTGCTGAACCTGCATGCAGCTTTTTTAGCTGTGGAGGATAAACTCCTGCATGCAGTCTGAAGGACAGCCAGTTTGGAACCTGGTGTATGCTGCCAGCAGCTCTCGTTCCACGTCTAGCTGGAAGGTGAGCAAAATGCTGGCAGGCTCTGGAGCTGAGTAATGGTAATGTCACTGATTCTTCTCAGTTAGGTGACAGACCAGGCACTTGCATTAGACTAGAAGAGCATTTGACCAAAAGCCTCTCTCCAATTTAAATGTACTAAGTGGGGTCAGTTTGTCATGCTCTCAGGTGAGCAGATGCTGGAAAAAGAAACCAAGTGAATTTTGAACTACGGCTGGTTAGTGAGCCCAGCTGCTCTTCTTGGGGATCAGGTGATTGTGCCACTGCCTGAAGTCAAGACAAAGTGGATTCTTCTGGAAAAGATGGTAAGTGTGACCCGAATCATTAACAGGTAACTTGCTGTATGGATAAGCTGTTAATACAATCACACTGAAAATCAAGTTTCCCTCAGTTTAGGGATTTATTTAAATTAAAAGCAAACTTTGCTTAGAGTAGAAAATGGCTTGTTGTTTTTGTTCTTTCTTGTATATCTCTTATCTGCAGTAGAAATAAAAATACCTTGGGGGAAGAACTTTGGCATGGTGCAGACCTTGCTCAAGGGAGAAGCTACTGTTGTAAACATAGCTGTGTACAGGTTTGCATCTGCAAGTTCAACAAAAATTTGGCCTCAGAATCACTACTGTTCCTTTCTGCAACCAGTGACAGCGCATGCCCATGGCAGAACTGCTTACATGGCCAAATCCATGGATTAAAGTTTCCAACATAATCTGTGGGCTGAAATTGCATACGGCTGTAAATTGGGTGGTACTTCAGAGAGGTGGATGCTTCTCCTGTCTGCTTTGAGATTATTTTTTGTTTTCTATAGTTTAAAAGTAAAACAACCCCATTTGCTGCAAGATTTGATTTCTCAGCCTGGCTTCTAACCTAAAATTGGTGCAAGGGTAATTTTCTGCTACCTTATCTGTAGTGGGCAGTTTCTTGGTGGAAGAAAGGAAGTAACCTGGCAGTACCTTAGGCACGAGAGCATCAAGAGTAGCTGCATAAAGTGGGAAATGTATGGTACAGTGCCAGCACAGACCGTCCCTTTATGATTGAGGCAGATGGATAAACCTTCAAAAGGGTTCTGGTGGCTCAGGAGATGCTGGGAAATGTGTTGGTCTTCATGCAAAGACTTGCAGGTTTCAGTGAAATGGCATAAAAGCTTGGCTGATGTGTGCAAAGCCCAGATGGTATCTCATGCTTGGGTTTGAAAGGGTATTTTCTGTTTGATCAGAGCTGCAGGTGCCACTGTTGTTTCACCTCTGTTATAATCATGAGGAAGTTTTGATACAGTTTGTGCAGATGCTGTTTGGGTGCCTCAGCAGAGGGACAGGCAAATGGCTGGCCCAGCCATGTTCCCCCAGCCCCTCACTTCATACTGTGGGACAGCACCTTGCCACTTCAGGTATGTTTGCAACTCTAATACCAAATTCCTCTTGGATGGACATTTGTGAATGCAAAATACAGAAGAAATTAAGTGCTGAATTATTTCTATTGTGTTGCTTCTTGCAAATACTCTCTAAAAAAGGGAAAACAAAACATTGCCTAGGAGGTGTTTCTCCCTGCATCAAAGTCATCCTTTGGCAGATTGGGTGGAGAAGATCACATTATTTATTTGGTGAGGTCTGTGTAAATGAGAATTAAAGGTGGCAAAAGCATTTTTCTTTTTTTTTTTTTACTGAACATTGACTTTTCATTTTGTTCATAGCAACTGAGCAAAGGGTTGGGTTTTGGTATTCCTGGGTTTTCTTCCAGCTTGAAATTGCAAAACCTAAAATCACAAATACAAGAAAGAAACAAAAACCATCCAGAGAGGCTGGAGCAGTGGAAAGGGAGGGGGAAAGGTATGCAGCAGTGATAGTGCTGTAACTTGCCCTTTGGAACAGAAAATAAAGCTCTTGGTTCGGAATGCTTTTTTTGAGACAGAACAAATTATTACACCAAGTTCACTCTTTGAACCACATCCAGTACAAAGTTCATTTGATACATTAAATGCAGTTCCACATTTGCAAATATGCTGAATTTGATTTGATTGCATTTTTTGAAAGGCTGCACTGGCAGCAAATAAAATATATGCCAGGCATTTCTCCTGAGAAAAATAACAATTGCAAGTATTTCAGCCTAGTTTTGGTTCTTTTTCTGTATTTCTGCTTTTCTTGAAGAATCATAACTTGAACTCTGAAGCAATAGAAGCAGCCAACTCATCCTATGTGATAGTGGATAGTGCTGGAAAATGTGCTTTGGTCATTGCCAAAACAAAAAATAAAGAAGTGTGTATTGCAAAGATAATCCCCTTCTGGCCCTCTATCAATCTGCCTTGAAAATTGCCCTTAGTAACAGGGTTGTCTGAGGATCAATGACACAGGCTGTCTCACCAGGCTGACTCCTTTGCTGCACACCACAACCACGTACAGGGAGTGATGAACTGGTTTTTCTCAAGGCTGGTTTTCCCCCTGTCTGCTGGGTATATTCACTGTGCAGGCATGCACAGTGCTGGCAAAAACACTTGGAGCCAGACATTCTTCCAGGCATTAAGATTCAGAATGAATCCGAAACTCAGTGTAGGTTTCCTGAAATATGTCCACAAAGGAAGAGCAGGGCTGCTGCAAGAAGATTTTACACTAGCAGAGTCTGTGTAATTTGGAGGATCCTATAAATTCCTACCAAGTAATTGCTTGTTTACACAGTACTAGTTCTGGGAAAAGTTATGGTGGTGCCAAACTGGGAGAGAGAATTGAGGTTGTTCAGCCTGGAAACGAGAAGGCTTGGGGTAACCTAATTGTGGCCTTCCAGTGCTTGAAGGGAATCTACAAGAAAGATGGAGAGGGACTTTCTAAAAGAACATGTAGTGACAGGACAAGGGGGGAATGACTTGAAATTGCCAGTAGATTTACATTAGATGCTAGGAAGAAAATCTTTACTGCGAGGATGGTGAGGCTCTGGCTTTCCCGAGAAGCCGTGGCTGCCCCATCCCTGGAAGTGTTCAAGGCCAGGTTCAATGAGGATTTGAGCAACCTGGTCTAGTGAAAGGTGTCCCTGCCTGTGGCAGGGGGACTTGGAACTAAATGTGCTTTAAGGTCACTTCTATCCCAAGCCATTCTATGATCTTCATATCACCTGGATTTTGTGCATAAAGGAGATTGCTTTCTCAGATGGTTATTTGACAGTCATGTCCTGAAAAGATTTACTAAAAATTAAGCTACTAAAAAAATTGCTTGTTTATGGCAATAAACTAGATAATTACAATCTTGTCTTCTTGCATTTATTGCCAAGAACAAGAACTCTTAGGTAGCTTAATTTCCCTTCCACATGTTCCCTCCTCCTGTCTTGAGGTTAAGTTTGTCCCCTTTCCAAGGCTGAAGGATAATGTAGGCAGCATTAATAAATGTACCAGGGAACTGGCTTCTCAAGATCAGGATTACAGTGCAATTCTGTTTACCCAAAACTGAAATGAGAGACTTGGCCAGTGAATTTTTTCTCTACTCTGTCAGGATCCTGTGGCTCTTGGAGCAGAAGAGGCTGTTAGAGCAAGGTTTTTAGCAGAGACTGAGGAAAACGGCTGAAAATCAAGCTTCCAGAGAGCATTGGAGTACCCACTAACCTGTGTGCTTTTGTAGATGGCTAACAAGTAATCAGCTTGAAATCCTTGTTTTTGTGCCCCACTAGCTGTGAGTGGTTGGTTAGAGCACTTTAGAAAAGATGAGAAGAAAAATCGTTCTCACTGACCTTATAGCTGTTGAAATGCAATATTTAGTAGACAGGTCTGTGCAGCTGTCCCCTCAGCTTCTCAGGGGGCATGGGCTGGCAGATGCCCAGGCTCACCAGTGTGTCCCAGGTGCCTACCATGTGTTCTGTTGTTGTTGATGTGCAGTTGCCCCGTCCTGTTCCTGGGACCTTGCTTTGGGGGCCAGTATGGCTTTAGCGGTTGTCACACACCCTTTGTGCCTGTGGAATGGATAGGCAGGATTTCTTTCATGGGTCTCAAGCTTTGCCAAAACTACAAAAAGTTTCGGAAGTGACAAACTGGAAAACCTGTGTTATGTCTGTTTAGAAGAAAACATTACCTTCTCATATGCTGCAAATGACAGTGGTGATCATTATACATGCTGAGGTGACAGAGGTGTTGCACTACATTCATTAAAGCCTGAGGAGCACTCCTGCTGCAGTGCTGAGGACTGCAAATCCATAGCCTGGCACAGGCACTAGTCTGAGCAGACCGAAACCAAACTCCCACACAGAGATTCAAGAACACCCTCTGTGAAATGCTGGGGTGCTGTTTCACCTGGCTCTTCCTGTGACACACCTCCCTGGGGAATTCAGACCTCGAGGGTCAAACTTAGGCTCAAGCATGTGTTTTGAGATACCATCTCTAACATTTAAGGGCACCGCACCTTATTCTTCTTTTCTTTAAGACTCCTGGATGTGGTAGGACAGGAGAAGAATGAGCAGACACTACCTGCTGACCTATCTCAAGCTCATGCTTAGACATCTGTCTCATTTCTGTCTATCAGAGTCAATCTGCTCTGTCCAGCAAGTCTCATCATCATTAATGCTGGTGCAGTTCCTTTCCTAACTCAAAGGTAGCTGGCACGTGTAACTGTGTCCCGCAACAGAGTTTAATGAGGTATGGCTTTCTGGCTCCAAGCTGAGACAGTATTCAGGCTGATTGGGTTTTTTCCAGATCTGATTGCTCTAGGAATAGTGTTGAAAGCTACTTTTAAGTTTCAAAACACTTAACCATCCTACTAAATTATTAGCATTGGCAAGATGCACCAAGCGGGACAGAGTCCAGTTCCGGCAAGGTGGTAGAACTGCTCTCTTACTTAGGTGGTTTTTATTGAATAACAACCACGAAAGACCACCTAATACTCATCCAAGTTCTTCCTCCTGATCTGATGGAAGCAGGATGTATAAATAGCATTGAGTCTGAGGGAAATGTGGGCTTTCCTCTCCCATGCTTTTCTCTTTGGTGTGTGCCAAGTTAAGGAAGAGGAGAATTCAGAAAATGCAAGGAATTCTCATTTCACTTTTCTACTTGCTTGTTTTAAAGTGCCAGAGTGAGAAGCCAGTACCTTAACATGTCTTCTATTTATTACCCCATGGCACACTTCTTTGTGATTTTGATAACTGGAGAGGGAATATCCTCCCCCAGGGATATTTTGTATTCCTGTTATTGTATTTGCTGATGTTTGTAAAACTACATTTGCTGTCCTGTCTGTTAGTTGTTCTGTTACAACACACCTTTAGCTGACCTATGCTCCAGAGAACTGTTAAACATTGCAGGCATGCTTGAGGAAGGAAACTAATCTTTCTTTCAACTTGGAGTGCAGCACTTAAACTCACTGGTGTGGCAGAAGGAGTAATAGATGTGCTGTGGGTGGTGCTAAACTGGTTTGGAGAGAGCTGGGAACAGCATAAAGTGTGGAACAAAAAACTTTATGCTGTGATGGGATGGATAAGTTAGCATCTAGGTGCTGGCAGACTTTGTTGTGTGAGGGTGTTGGAGCTTTAAAAGCATTGTGGGCTATAGAAGGAGCACTTTGGAAAGCCTTTGAGCCCCGGCTATGCCTTTGCGTTGGAGAAGGCAGAGGAGAAGGTCACCAGAGATGGTTAATAAAGCTTTAGCTGCTGAGCTCACTAAACATTCTTCCAGTTCAATGGCCTATGCAGAATGATGTGTTTAGTCAATGTTTAATTCCTAAGCAACAAATGGTGATTGTCATACTAGAAGGCACTTGTGGTGTTGACTGAAGCAATGGAGGCCAAGGATTAGAAAGGTCATGTAGGGAGATCACTTTGGCAGCCTCAAAGCTCTCACCTCTGGGTCAGGTCCCTTCTCAGCAGGAGAAAACAAGGAGAAGTTCATGCTGCCTTAAGGCCAAAAAAGGTTTTCCAGTAAGAAAAAAAACCAGCCATTTGAAAAAAAATAATTGGCTTTAGGTAACAAAACAAAAGGAAATGTGAACTGTGGATAGCTGAGGAAGGCAGGGAAAGGAAATTAAGAGGCATTTATTCTTTCCCTGGTGGTGGGAGAGCATGAGTGGAGCATGTAGCTGGTCAGCAGAGGCAGGCTGTGACTGGCAGCAGGAGGGGAAAAGGGCAGTAGCTGTTGAGGAAGTTGAGGGCTGCTTGAATAGTTCAGATCTGGAGAAGAGATGAAAGAGGACTACAAACAATGCCTTCACGGAGCAGGAGAATACCTGGATGGGATATCAGGCAGAAAATTCAAGAAACTTTCTTGTTGAATGAGTCAGAAATGAGGAGAACCCTCTCAGCTGAGAGCATCTAACCCTGTGTCACCTTCAGCCTTCTCCAAGATCTGATTGTCAAGGCGTGGCCCCTGGGCTCTGAGCAGCCACCAGGACTGTTTATCTCCAAGCGTGGCCTGGTTTTGTCTGAACTGCTTTATTCAAGGATTCTGTTAACTCAAGCTTGAAGGGGGGGTCGGGGGGATAGGCATGTGACATTGCTGCCTCCTATGAAACTAACCCAAAGCATGTGAAGTTTACAAGTCTGTATAAAGTTTGGCCCAGGCCAATGGGACTGGCTTGGTTCTTTCCTACATACAGCAGCTCACTTTTGTATCAGTGCTGGGAGGATTGGGATGATTTGTCCTTTATTGTTCTTTATTTTCCATGTTTTATACATCAACATGCATAATAGCAATTATTTTGTGCTTTTCCAACTCTGCTGGGTAAAGTACATGGGGATTTTGTGATACAGACAGACAAAGTGCTGTTCAAACCACTGCAGTTTCCAGGCTGTGACTCAGTCTTTGGGATTGCTTTGTCTTAAAGACAGATAGAGCTAAAACNTTTTTTTTTTTTTTTTTTTTTTTGTTAGGCTGTTACTGAGCCTGGACATGTGTAATGCAGGCCAGAGTTCTACTTCAGTTTTAGAAGATTAAGGCAAGATTAAGTAGATTTTCTTTGATCTACGAAGACGTCCACTGCTGATCTACTAAGATACTAAGAGAGGGCAAGACTGCAAGCTAATATAAGGGCTTACTTGTGGCCAGGACACACCAATTCTTCCAAACTGGATATTGACTCCAGCACTTATTTACTGGGCACCAGGAATAAGTTTTCGCCCATGCAATTTCCAGCTGCAAGATGGGTTTAGTTCTAAATTACTGATCTGTGATGATTTCAGTCATGGCAATGATTAATTTTGCTGATGAGTTGATGGCTTTGTAAACATGTAGGGCAGCTCTGCAAAAGTCATTGTTTATGAGGTATTTGCTGCTTTTCCTTTTCAATTTCATGTTGTTTACCTTGAGAATGAAGAATGAATGCTATATAAAAGTGGCATGTCCTATGAGCCAGTATTACTTTGCTCAGAGTGTTAGCAGGGCTGAGCTGTTCCAGCAGTAAGGGTGCACATTCCAAAGCAATTAGAACAGTTTCATAAGTAAATACTGCTCAGCAGCTGATAAAATGCCTTTCAGATGTCTTCGTAAAATAGATTCAGGTGACCAGTAAAGAACTACATTCTTTAATCTTTGCAGTCAATAGTGAAAATACTTCTTTTTGTTCTTAAGAGCTTTTTCATTTAAAAATTGCTGTGAATTGAAAGTAGTTCACTAGTCTTGTTGGAATAGCCTGCAACTGAGTCACAGGGAAAAGAAATGGTGACAATCATGGATTCCCCACCCTATGTGCTTCATCAGGGTCCCTGCCCTCTCTGAGCGTAACCACACATTGAAATAATTTGATGCTTGGCTTACTGTGAGTATAAAAACTTCTAGGGAGGAGGAAGAACAAGTGGGAGGGTGGAAACCAAAAAAAAGGATTTCCTCTGCCCATAAACTGGTGTACAAAATTGCAATTTATCTGGGAAGCTCTGCGAACTGAAGCATGCCTGTTTTCTGCTCAGAACGAGCATGGCTTCAAGCTGCAGCACTGATCCCCAAAGTTCTTGGACCAGCTTTTACCCATATTGTCCCTTGTCATAGAGCTTTGAATTCCCAACCTCAGAACAGGGGTGTGGTCTCCAGGACCCTTTGCAGGCCCACCAGCCATCTGTATTTCCAGCTGTGAGAGCCCCTGCCCTAGGGCACTCTTTGGGTAAATGCATAGGATGTTGGCCATTATGTACTCCAAGACCAAAGCTGAAGATCTTTTTCCAGAAGCATTATTTCAAAAACTAAACAAAACAGTCTTTTAGATGTGGGTTTTCTATTCTCTTCCATTACCCCTGTTTTCCTGATTTTCTTTCTTTACTATCTTTCATACCTCTTGGCTAGTGTTACTTTCTGGGGATTGTTTCCTTTTGTTGAATCATAAAATAGTGTGAGTTGGAAGGGACCTTTAAAGGCCATCTAGTCAAAAACCTGTGGAATAAGCAGGGACATCCAACCAGACCAGGTTGCTCAGAGACCTGTCTAGCTTAACCTTGGACGTTTCCAAGAATGAGGCATCCACCACCTTTCTGGGCAACCTGCTTCAGTGTTTCGTCACACTCATTATAAAAAACTTTCTCTTTATAGCTAATCTGAATCAGCCTTCTTCTTGTTTAAAACCATCACCCCTTGTCCTATCACAATAGGCCCTGCTAAAAAGTTTGTCCTTATCTTTCTTAAAATCAGAGAATCATCAAGACTGGAAGATATCTCTAAGATGACCAAGTCCAACCATTAACCCAGCACTGCTAAGACCCCTTTAAGTACTGAAAGGCTGCTCTAAGGCTTCCCCAGAGCCTTCTTCTCCTAGGAAGAACGTTTTGCTTACCTCACAGGAGAGGTGCTCCAGCCCTTAGATCATCTTCATGGCTCCTCTGGATCTGCTTCAACAGGCCCATGTTGTTTCTGTGCTGAAGTCCACATTGCTGCTTTGTGAGGGATGGCTAGAACCCAGTGGAGGAATAGATTTTTTTCAAACACCTTTGTGTCTGGAGAGTGTTGTTGTGATGAGTTGCACAAGAAGGCAGGCAGGGGGGAAGGCAGGACACTCACTGGAAACTCCAGCTGCAAGGATGAAGGAGGCCAAACGCGAAGGATGCGTAGGGCTGAGTGCTGGGCCTGAGGAGCTGCAGAGAGTGGAGGTGGGCCTCAAGCAAAGACAGCTGAAGTTCAGCCTGGACAGTGCATGAGCCAAACCCCGAATCTGTTTGCTTTGACTGGGTAACTTAAGACCTGCACTTGGACACTGTGGTCCAGGCCCTGGCCAAGCATATGGAGCATTAGCCTGTGTGAGTATGAGGAAAAAATAATCAGCTTTGGCAGTCCAAGTCCCAAGCCTGTCATATAAGCACACCCTGAACTTTAAACCTATGTGTAGCCCTTTTTCCAGTACAGCATCTGAAAATGTGTCCTTGCTCCAATCCTTCACCCTGACAAAGAAAACAGAATTTATAAAGAAGATTTTAAGCATAAAGTTGCCTTTTGTTCTGTATTGTACTGGAGCACACAGATAGTAATCGTACACAAAGATCTATTTAATTTCATTTACTTCATTTAGCATAAGTAGAACAAGCATTGGTTTGGGGTTTTTTTTTGTTGGGGCTTTGTTTTTGTGTGTGTTTTTGTGTCAGTCTTGTCTGTTTTGGTGTGGTTTTCCTGGGGGTGGTTGTAAGTGATGTGGTAGCATGAGAATTGTCAGTCAAAGAACTGGCTTGGCAGTTTTCTGTGGATATCCAGGAGGTTGCTAATGGCATGTATCTGGCAAGGTTCCAGATGTGATCAACTTTCAGAAGATATTCCTCCTGACTCTTGCCCAGACGCTTTCCTCCCCTTGCTACCCCTTCAAGCTTTCTTCCAGAACAGCACCTCATACTCATACTTGGTAAAGCCCATTTCTGCTGGAAACCTTGGCCAGCTATGTAGAGTACCTGCAGCCTGATGTGATAGCCAGGTAAGTCAAATCCACTTTTTATCTTCCTGCCTCCCATGTCTAAATATAAAAATCTGTTTCCACGTGGTCTTTCTTTTACAATCCCAAATTAAACTAGAGAATCCTGTTGATTATGATATGCAGTCGTATTTATGGCATGATTGTCTTCCTCAGCGAGACTCAGCTTTTTAAAAATAAAAAACAATGAACCAAATATTTCCAGAAAGAGGTGACTAAAGCTTTCCAACACCTCTGGGACCTTCAGTTCACAAGAAGTGTCCTGATCTGGGTTTGCTGTGAATCAAAACCTAAACAAAATCCTTAGGTCAACCTTAACTTCCACCTCTGATCTCCACTACATTAGAGGCAAAGATACAAATTTTACCTGGATTATTTAGCTGGAAGAACTTTAAAGGACCTTCCTCAGTTTTGAAACCTTGTGGAAAAAGTAAGAGGAAGCTTCTATAATTTTATGTTTAGTTTCAAGCTGGAGTCAGAGCCTTCATGGTATTTTCTGGCTTTGGTTTGGAAACAGAGCTGCTTTGGCTATTGGCCAGCTGGCACGGGGTAGCTTTCAGCCTTCCCCATGGAGCCCTGCTCTCTGCAGGTCAGCAGCTGAGCCACAGAGTCTGGCCACAGGCAGGAGAGTTGGGTCCTGGCCAACTTGGCATGCTACAGCCCTGCTGGGTAAGGATGCAGCAGGCCAAGAACTGAATCTCTGGGAGTCAGGGAAAGGGCCTGTAAGGAGCCTACCCCTGCCTCCCTTGGGAGGGTGCTGCTGCTTCATACCAGCATCAGTGTGGCAGGAAGGAGGTGTCTCCATCATTCAGAACTGGATGAGAGGATTTTTATCTCTCTCTTTCCTAATCCCACACTAAGTGGAACAGAGTTGAAATCTGCAGTAAAATTAGCTCTGAGTCCTACAACTCTGAGTGATATCCAGACTGTTAAAAAAAATTTAAAAGTTCTGTCATGGTTCTTAAAATCCATGTGTTCTTACCTACTTCAAAGCTCTTGTGTTGGCATGACCAGCAGAAGTCCTGTATGTGGTTCCATGTGATGAGCTATGTGATTCGCCTGCAGAGCAGGAACCTCCAAAGTCCTCTTGTGCTATAGAAACATAGAATCATAGAATGGTTCAGGCTGGAAGGGACCTTAAATATAATTTAGTTTCAACACCTGTGCTATGGGCAGAGATGCCACCCACTAGACCTTGTTGCCCAGGACCCCATCCAAGGTGGCCTTGAACACTTCAGTAGATGGGACAACTTCCCTAGGCGGCCTGTTCCAGTGCCTCACCACTCTCACAGGAAACAATTTCTTCTTAATGTCTAATCTAAACCTTCTCTCTTTCAATTTAAACCATTGCCTCTTGTCCTGTGACTATCTGCCCAAATAAAAACTCCCTCCCCCTCCTTTTTATAAGCCTCCATAAGGTACTGGAAGGCTGCAGTGAAGAATGCACTTGAGGCATTCTCTTCTCCAGGCTAAGCAGCCCCAGCTCTCTCAGCCTGTCTTTATAGGAGAGGTGCTCCATCCCTCTGATCATCTTCATGACCCTCCTTTTGATTTGCTCCAACAGCCCAATGCCTTTCCTGTGCTGGGGACCCCAGAGCTGGATGCTCCCACCCCAGGTGGGGTCTCAAAAGGGGAGAATCCTCTCCCTTGACCTGCTGGCCAGGCTGCTTTGGATGCAGCCCAGGATGTGTTTGGCTTTCTGGGCTGTGAGAGCACATTGCCGGGTCACGTCCAGTTTTTTGTCCATGAGAGCCCCCAAGTCCTTCTCCACAGGGCTGCTGTCAGTGATTGCTTCTTCCAGTCTGTGCTTTTGTCTGGGATTGCCCAATATTCCATCACTTGAAACCTGGATGGTCCTGCTGGATCAGTGTTGCTGTTCTTTGCTGTGGGCCAGTCTTGACCTCAGGTACAAAAGTGTGTGGTGAGATCTGCAGCTTTGGAAGTCTGAATGTGGTCACCCGGGCTAAACCTGGCCTGTGTTCCTTGTGCCTTGAATGCAAAAGGTAAATCTTTCTCACTTTAAAACTTGTTGATTTTCCACTTTGGTGTGTTTCTGTTTGAATAGTTTCCTGGGAAAGAGAATGTTAAAACCTGCTCTTTCACCTTTAATTTGGTAAAGTAGGCTGAGTGCTGCTAATATGACAATGCTTAAAGGGATTAGTTAGCACATTAACAGTTTTAGTTGCTAATCTCCTGTAGAATACAGAGGTTTGGAAGGGAATAATTGCTTCTCCCTAGTGACTTTCAGTTGCTTTTTCTGCATGGATACAGGTATTTCCTCAGTCTCTGCAGAAGGCTAACAAGCAGTGTGTTGAGGTAACAAATGGTGTGATGCTTCCACAAAAGTTGGTAGTCAGCTGAGGTGCTGAGTTAGTGTTAAAATCATCCTATGGAAGAACACTGGTCAAAAATGCAAAATGCTTCAGGGCATGACAATGTCTTCACTTCTCAGGGAAGCCAGAAGCAGCTTCTCAGTCACACAAGGCCGAAGATGCCGAATCACTTTTCATGACTAAGTTAGAATAAATAGCAAAAATCAGTTTCTTCCGAGTTTCTGCTTTCACTTCCAGCTTGTTGAAAAACCTGTGCTTCCCACACTCCCTTGAATTTAGTCCATGCATGCATGATCTACATGGTGTTACTTTGCACTTGCTCTGTGTAAAGCTACATAACTTCTGCATAGACATTTTTCAGCTGGGATGGTAGGAAACTGCTCACTTTTCCCCATGTCCCAGATGCTTTTAGTTTCAATGCGCAGTGATAATGGGGATCTCTGGGTCCTTGTGGAACAGCTGCCTGCTGCTCAGTTGTGGCAGGTCACAAAGCAGAGTGCTGGAGGGCAAGATACCTTTGTGGTGGAAGATGGACAGAGGAAAATGAGGTCAAAGTTCCCTCCTTAAGGAAGTCTTTGCAAAGGTAGACACAAATTATTCATCCTATCTCTTCTGCATTAAATGTGTAATATTTTTTTCCATTAGAGAAACAGACATCTCTGGCTACTCCTTCAGAATGAAGGTAGTGAAGTTAGTGGGAAGCCAGAATTAAAATACTCTTGAGATGTGCTGTGTGTTATGTAACCTACTGGATTCCATCTCATGTGCATTTCAGAAGAGTGTCTGTAATCCGGAGAATGTCCAATCAGTATTTCTCAGTGAATTGCCCCTTTTTTGGGGGGGTGGGGGTGAAGCTTTAACACTGTTTTCTTCGGTATTGTTTTCTGTTGCTGCTCTCAGCCATGGTCTCCTACTACTTCATCTCCTTAAAGCTTGCTTGTGTTCCAAAATACTTCACTGGAAATCAAATATTCAGGCAAAAGTGATAAAATAAAGGCCTTGCAGCACCTTCTGATGTTTAACAAAAGGTCAACAAATGCAAAAATGGCTTCTGAAAGCTACAGGCAATTTCAGGCCAGGTTTGCATTTTTCAAATTCTTGCTTTACCTTATTTGGCCATGTAAAATGGGATCCAGCAGTCCCCAGGGATTTGGCTTCGCAGAGATCAGGCTTTGTTAAGAAGAAAGTATGTGCTTTTTCCTTGGGAGACACATGGCTAAATATGGGCTGTGTTAATAACAAATGAGTCTGTTTGCTGGCAGAGTTACAGATTCCCAATATCCTTCGAGTTAAAAAGGCAGGCACACAGCAGCCCTCTAGCATCAAGCTTTGACTTTGACTGTGACTGTATTGAAAGGTGGGAGGAGTGGAGGAAAGTGCCAACATTGACAGTCATGGACCTTGGGAAGCAGTTTGGGAACAAGACAGCTACAGTTGTCTGAAACAACTTGAACTGAAACCAAACAGGTCAGAGAATCAGAATTGAGTGATTTTTGTGAGTTGAGACTATATGTCATCTTTTCTTCTTTTTTGCAAAATTTTTCTTCTTTTTAGTAGTCTTTCCTGTGAACAACAATTCATCTGAAAAATACAAGTAGGTAAAACAAGCTGGCCGAATAATATGCATAGTTTTAGGGAGTAAATATTGACTTAGTATCTGGTATTGGTCAAGTGGTATGTTTGAGGTGTGCCCTATAAAATGTAGCTCTTGGGACAGGAGTGGTATCAGATCAAAAACCTCTGCTGACTGCAGGTCTTATTTATGTGTTCACAAGGGTTCACCTCAGTGCTTTGTTAGGCATGAAACCTGTTGATGCTTGGGCTGAGGTGAAGAGTGTAAGGCCAACAGCAATGGAGAAGTATTGATGTATTAAAGTATGTGTTGCATAAAGCAGTAACTAAATAACCAGTTTTTAAAAATCTAAGAAAAGGTTGAAGAGCTCCTGCAGGAACAGGGGGAATCATAGGCAGTCAGGGAGCTATCAGGACCAAGGCAGATGTTAGGAAAAAGGTGTAAGTAGTTAAAGAGCTCCTACTGCTTACTTGGGCACTGCTGATGGGACAACATGAGCTAGATCTTCTTGCGAGTTGAGCAGTTTTAGCTCTTCAGAAATTATTACAGGCCAAATTCTTTATAAATGATTCTCTGCTCACAAAAACAAAGCCCAGACCAACCCAACTTAGAAAAAAAAGGCCAAAAAAACCGCAGTGAAAGTTTAACTTTTCTATTAAGTGCAACTTGAGGCAAATCATGGAGGAAAGGCAGAGAGGGTAGGTCCCACTGAGACTTTGATTAGGAACACGCTACATTTCAAGGTCAGTTGCTTCACAAGCTTGAGGGGATGAAAGCATGAATTATCTAAAATGCTCATTGAAGATATTGGGAACAGGACAGCCCTCTCTTGATATCTGTTCTTGGTCAAGTAATTCTAAACCTGCTACAGTCTCCTCATGTGTTTATATATCACCGCCTGGATTGTTTTTACTACAGCTGGTTGAAATTTTCTTGCAGGAAGAGCCTTGCAGAAAAGGATTTTACTGAAAAATAAAAATTTCACAGGAAAAAGGAAAACTCTTCCTGGGACATTGCTTTGGACTGTTCTTGCTATCTCTGTTCAAAATGTTTTCTGTGAAAACAGAAGGATTTGAAAGTTAAGGAATCTTGATTTCAGACTTCCTGTGAATATTTGTACTTTGTGGTAGGATGGAGGGGAATATTGGTTCCCATAAGTGTTGTGTGGATTAAAGACTTGGCAGACCTTTGAACATGTGAAGCATTACAAAACTTCTTTTATTTTTGATGTGAATGACATTCTCAGTTGTCTTGCAAATGGTTTTGAAAGCCAGAGAGCAAAAAGCTCCAAAAAAACCAAGTGTGTTGCTGTGTCCAAGGGAAATGTGACTACTGATCACTGATTTGTGTGTTTGTGTGTTTGTTTGTTTGCTTTTTGGTGCTCAGGTTTGTACCTGAATATTTGTAAGAGTGAATGACTTTGGTTGGAATTGAAGGTGGTTCAAGATTATCTCAGGTTATGCTGAGGCATCTCAGGCTCCACACCAGGATTAGGGATATTGCCCTGGAAGTTTTGCTGCAATTTTTTCTCATAGCTGCCTCTGGGTTTTTACATCACTGTTGCATGATGGTGAGCTGATATTTGAAGATGACTGTGTCTGCTGAGGACTGATTTCACTTGGCTGTTTATACTCACTGTTATATACTCACTTGGCTGTATATACCCACTGTTCTGGAAATGTGTGACCTGTTCAGGACTCTTCTCTGGACTGGGGTCCTGAGGTAGCTAGAGAATGGCTGAATGAAGGACTGAGAGCTGAAGACAGTCAAAGTCCCCTTAAAATGGTGGCTTGTTTTACTCCCTACGGCCTGTACCCAAGGCTAATGAATTTGACTATTTCTTCTGCATCCTTTCTATGGACAAGGTATAGGATTTTGATAAGCTCTATCTTCTCATGCCCTTGGAGACTGTCAAGAAACTAAGTACCTGTGCAAAAGTGGGGATGCAGGAGGCTTGTGGCTTTTCACAAGAGCCAATCTATTCCTCTAGCTCAGGCAAGATGTGCTACAGGAATGAAACCACTCCTGCAGTCCCTGTGGGCTTTTAGTAAGATTCAGTCAGGTAATTATCAGATTTCTGTAATACTGATGTTATCGCTGTTCCCACTGCCTCTGTTTTGATTCCAAGCACCGCCCACATTCTCAAAGATGGCTCTTTGTGAGGCTTTCACCACCGGCTGCCTGTGCCCACATTCTGGGGTACCTTGGGACAAGGCTGGGATTCGTGCCTGAAATGCCTGGTGCATACCAACAAACCCACTCCCACTGCCTGTCTCTTTGGAGGAGGCACTGGCAGACCAAAGGGCTCTCATGGCCTCCGATAAGTTAATTACTGGTGGCTTAAATGTTTATGGGGTGGAATGTGCCTCCCATTCAGCTTCTGACCTGTGCTGAGAAGCCGCCTTTGACATGTTGTTTCATGGATGAATGGTTTAAAGAGTCTGTGCAAAGTTGAAAGTTGCTTGAATGATGGTTTAGAGGGTCTGTGCAAAGTTGAAAGTTGCTTGAATGATGTGTTATCAGTGCTCCTTTAAAGCATTGAAGCTTCTTTGCTGTCTGATTTAAAATATGAATAAGCCCAGTACACTGGAGCTGGGGAGGTAAGCTCGTCTTGTGCAAGGGTTTCTCCGAAGTAGTCATGTCGCCCCTTCAAACCTAGTATTTTTTGTGTGTAATTGTGTTGTTGCTAATTACAAGGTAGTCATTGTTTATATCCTCATCTACCCTTCCGGCTTCCTCTTGGAAGAACGGGCACAGCTCCAATCTCCCTGAGGCAACTGGAGGCTCTGGCTGATGGTGGTTGGTGGCACCAGCCAATCAGTGACACTTGCAAAGGGAATGTCTGAGTTGGGACCCAGCAGTTGCCCTCCAGATCATCCTAGCCCAGAGCAGGACAGAGAGGAACAGCCCCTCGTGGAAGGGGAGGTTTCCAGGATGAGCAGTAGCCTTAGGGAATGAGATCTTGTGCAATGTACAAAAAACCCCCTTACTCTGCAGTAAAGTACAATATGAACGCCATCAGAACAGTTAATTTGTGATAACTCTGTGGATAATTTACTTTAATTCTTGAATCAGGGAGTGGTTTTGATTTTAGTTCTCCTGGAAAAAAAAATAAAATTGTTTTTAAGGAAATGAGAAGAAAGAAGGGAAGCATGCTTTTCCTTTGGAAACAATAATGAGGGATTTGGATTATCAAATAGCAGCTGTGTTGATGCAGACACAATAGCTATCTGTCAGGAGCATGCAGACAGCTTACAGATGAAATTGCTGTTCTTCCAGCTCCCAGCAAACACTGGTATCCACTGTGGAAGAAACTGATGATGCCATGGATGAGGCACTTCCTTAGTAGGTTTCTCCAGCATTGTAGCTTAACATTCTGGGAAAAAAATTGATGAAAATATTTTCTGTAGAATAGAGAATGCAGTTTTATCAAAACTAAAATACCTTCTATGAAACTGTGGATCCTGGAAAAAATTATTTGAAAAAAAAAAAGAGTGATTTATTTCCTCTGTTTGGTGAAAATGAAATGTCTGTACCTAATCAACTGTGTTTTGGGAAAGTCGTGTGTTTCATTTGGTTTGTTGAAGAGTATACTCAACCCAACCCGCATTGGGTATCTTAAGGTGGATTTGAAAGTGAAGAAAGAATGTTTGCCACAAGGTTTTGCTTGACAGAAATCAGAAATGTGAATCTAAAAGATTTTTATTGGTCTTAGAATTGGGAATTTTTCAGCCTTTTTTGCTTGTTAAGACTGAATTACTCTCAAACATCACAATGATTTTCAAGAACAAAACCTCATATTTGACTGACTTATCCACAGTAAAGCACTTCATTCAAGTAGCTACCTAACTGCTATGCAGCCTTCAGAATGCTAGTGTTTTAATTATTTCATTTAGGCTGCTAACCTCTTCACTTGAAATAAAGCCCCTCTAGTCACAGTGTTTTGCCAGGAGCTTTTTGTACCACATGGAACAAGCGGAGAAGACACAAGCAGCCCAACGTCATATCTGAGCTTGACTTGCTTTAGATTCTTGGAAGAAAAAGCCCAAATGGTGCTGCCCTGGCAAGCTGTACAAGATCAAACCCCCCACCTGTGTTAGTGTGAATAGAACTCCCTTTTAGTAGCATCCTACAACACAAGGGAGCTTAAAAATCACCACTTTTGTGGGCACCTCTTTGTATACTTGATATGGTCATTGTCCTCAGAAACATAGGAAAGACAACATGGATGCAGGTCTTCCGTTGTGCTGCACTTGTCCTGGAGGATGCCGCTCAGATGGAAAAGCCATGAGAAGAAAAGATTAAAAGTATGTTTGGGATGGGGAAATGAAGTGTGAGAGACAAAGCAGGAGGGGAAAGAAGTCCTGACCAGCATACATTGCTTTAGAAGGAGTCAGTAGAGACTCACTGGCAGCAGGACCACTGGCTTCCAGCAGATTGGAAAATGATTATGGACTGAGCAAAACACAGGGCCTGGGAAAGGGCATATTCTTCAGTAGGGTTTGGGACAGTTATTTCCCTCTGTCTATTCCTGTCTTGCATAAATACTTTAAACTGGCACAAGTCTGTAGCCAGTTGCAGTCGATGTTGCATATTTTTCATGTACCACATTTTGAAAATGTGACTCAGAACTGCCTCGATCTGAAATGTAAGTTTAATTTTAAAACTGGGAGGAATGGCTTATAAGCCTTTGTGTAAAAGGAAATGTTTTAGTACACTTATTTTTAAACATGTTATGGCATTGCAAGGCAGTGGGAATCAAGTGCATGTTGTTCTTAGAAATAGGAAAATCTGTATGGAAGAGTCAAATAACACTGAAATTTAGATGGTTGAACTAGGAGCAAAAAGGGGGTTAATGCAATTTAAAAAATAACATTATTTGTAAGGATGCAGAACTGTTTAATCTGACCTGGTACTGTATCTGCATCTTTTTTTCCTGTGTGAAAACTCTTTTTATCTATTGTCCTTCTTTAGGTGTGATAGTGGGAGGAAGTTATTCAAAGTGATAATTTTTTTCAATGAAATGCAGTGAAAGGGTGGAGAAGATCCTGCTGTTCCCCAGAGAAAGCTTAGACGTGATTAAAATCTTGCATAGACATCAGAGATTCCATGCAGAGGAGCCCTTGTGGCAGGGAAATCCACCTTGGGAGGTTGCAGAGGTTCCACAGGTTCCACCTTTGTACTCTACTCTTCCAGCATTTTTATGGAAATAGTTTTAGTAGGATGGTCACACAGTGATGTGCTCAGCAAAGCCCTGTTTGTTGGCAAATGGAGATGGTGGAGTGTAGCAGTGGTGATGGGCACTGACATTTCCATGCAAGCCCAAAGGTATTACAAATCCAAAGTAGTATAAATGCAGAGCTGAGATTGCTCAGTTGTCTGAGCAATGAGCAGCATGGCATGGGGCGAAGAATTGTGCTTCTAGCAACAAATGTGAAGTCAAGATGTGCAAATTCCCACCCTGGGAATTGCTGGTTTAGACTATGGAGTGGCTATTAAATTGCAGAGATTAAAGGCTACCTCTGTGTTTAAAAGTTGTGTAAATATGTAAAAAATGAAAAAGATGGTGCAAAAGAGTGTGTGACTTTATAAGGCTGTATTTCACAGATGCAAAATATAACACATTTTTACAGGTTTTTCCTAGTACTGCTTTCCCATTACTAGATGGTGGAGCTGTTCACTGGACCTGCTGAGGAGAGGTGCAGTTTAAATGTCCTACATAAATTGATTCTCAAGCATCACATTGCAGGGCTCGGTTTCAGAGCACCGAATTCTTCTTGCCATGGGGATTGGCTATGGCTGCTTTCAGGTGACATGTGTGACAGCAGTGTGGAGTGCTGGGTGATGAGCCTGGTGTTGATACTGAGTCTTCCTTACAGCTGGTCTACGTCTCATCTTTGTGCTTACAGGGGAGAAACCTGCTCCAAAGTATCCTATAGACTGTGTGAGGGCATGATGTGACAGTGCTGGGACAATGCTCAACAAGACAACTTTAGGTATTCCACACTCTGGTGGCCAGTATTGAAATGGCATAAAGCCTGTTCTTTTGCAAACAGAGCTCACCTATTCCTGATGATGGCCAAAATAGGAATATTTTGCAATGGCAGGAAATCCTGCTGAAGCAATGGTACAGCGTAAATGGCAGTTTTGCTGCTGACACTTCTCACTGTGGAAAAGCTGTATTCTCTTTAAAGATTCTCAAACAGACCAAGTTACTACTTTATTGCCTATTTCCTACACTGTGGAAGTGATGTGCTCACTGTATTATTTTATGGAGTAATATGTAATCGTGTTAAACATTTGGCTTTAGCAGAATCATAAGATTTATGAAACACTGAAGTTTACAAGTGAAAGGAAAAATCCCAGGGAATTGCAGTAGGCAGTTTTTACATCTCCTTGTAAGATTCTAGAAGTTTTTGTTATGACCAAGTGTCGCTAGATTTCCAGCTTTAAATGCCTTTTGCAGTCAAAGATAATTGTTTTCTCATGCAAATCAGTGAGGACCATGCTTACTTTGGTCCTCAAAGTGAAAGATCCACCGACTAGTGTTTATGAGAAATGATGCTATTAGAGTCAACAAGGAATAGTTTCTGTAATGCCATGCTTGACTGTGGAAGAGAATAGTACAACTGTGAACAGTAAAACAGAAAATTGCTGCAAAAGAGTTTAACTCAGCAGTTCTGGAAATCTGGAGATTTTGAGTTTCTGTGAGACTCAGGTGATGGAATGTTTTGTGTGTGTCAAATAATACTTTAAGATCCAGACCTCTTAGAACTCTGGTTTTATTGTACTATTATATTTCCCTTGGAAGTAAATGGGAAATAACACCAAGCATGTGCAGACCACGTTGATCATGGACACTATCAGCTGATGTTTTTCAACTTGAGCTGCACTGTATTTTCAGTACTGTTCCTTTCTGATTCTTTTTATGTTCTTTCTGGATCCTGGCTTTGTTGAAACTGGTCAGACCTTAAGCCTTTACACTTGTGAATGTAATTCTTACACTCTGACTTTTGCAGGGTGCAGCAAGCAAAAATGTTTTTGTTCCACCCAGCACAAACACCAGACACAGCCTGGCTGTGCATGTGGGAAGGGGAGCGGGACCTTGTGTGCCAAGGAGCAGTGACTGCCTGTGAGGTGGGCTTGGTCCTTGTGAGCACTGCAGGCATATTCTTGCTCTGCAGTTACTGTGGGCTCGGCTTTGAGCCAAAATTCCTTGAACTGGAGGGGGAAAAAAGAGTTTTGTATGATGTACTACAAGCAGCAAATCAAAGCTCTGTGGTCCTCTTGAAGAATGACAATTATGATGAGGGTGGTGAGGCACGAGCCTAGGCTCCCCCAAGATGTTGTGGATGCCTCATCATTGAAAGTGTTCAAGGCCAGGTTGGAGGGGGGTTTGAGCAACCTCGTCTAGTGAAAGATGTCTCTGCTGATGGCAGAGGAGTTGGAACTAGATGATCTTTAAAAATTCCTTTAAACTCAAACCATTCTATAATCCTATAAAGAGCATCTTGGGACCTGTCTTTCAAGGGAATGGTGGAAATAGATGAGCAACGACTAAGCCTATTTGCTGCAGAAGGCCTCAGGAAGAGATATGAGGAGATCAGCTTTTGGAAGAGAGGGCAAAAGGTGGCTGTGTCTTCTGAGAGGGAACATGGGACACTTGTCACTTCCTCTTCTGCTTGGTAAATTTATGTTTGCTGAAGTAGTTTTAATATGCAAGTTTTCTGTCAGAACTCTGCAGGAAAAAGGACTTTGATTGTCCCTTTTCAACACCATAGTAGTTTACATTAGTCTTTAAAAGATGATACAGCCAAATGTGGATGTGTCCTTTGTTAATCAAACATTCTATCTAAATCTTGGTATTGTCTTGCTTGATAAGTGTAGGGAACTACAATCTAATCAAACATCAGGTGAGAGAAATGCTCTTCAAGTACTAGCTGGGATCATCATCCAAATGAAAATACTCATCAGAGAGGTCTGAAGTCAGTATTTTCCCTAAAGATTTGGATGATGGAACAGTGATTCATGATAAAATATATTTGATAAAGTAATATTTGGGATGGAAGTGGGGCTTAGGATTTCTAGGCAATGAGCTTCTGCTTCAAAATAACTGAAAGAAATTGAAAAAATTATTTGAAAACAGATTATGTAGGCCAGGGAAGACAAATGTGAATTTCTTCATTGTAACAAGCAGTAATTGGTCAATTGGCCACAAGGTGGGAAACAAAATAATATATTGCAGTTCTGCAGAAAAAGATCTTAAAATGTCAGTGACTGAGGTTATGTATATATATATAGAATTTTTTTCTCAGTAATGTATTTATATTTATCAGTAATTTATATTGTCAGTTATTCCATGAGGTTAAATTGACAGAGGTGAGAATACATGCAAAGGGATCCTCCTCCCTCTAAAACCACCTGGAGAGGCTTGAAAGGAATAAGAAGAAAGACTGGGGCCCTACATAGTGAAGAGAAAGACATGGGTTGTGGAATTCAAGGAAAGTAAGGCTGAAAGAAACCAAATGAGTTATTTGCAAAGACAAAAGCAATGCTCTGTTCTCTGGTCCATGGTGGCCGAAATGGGCATTAAGATGGCTTTGCTGAAAGTAATAGTGGCTGGAATAGCCAAGTTGCAGATTCTCTGTTCAAACCATGTATGCGACATCTGTCAGGGGTGGTGTGTACTCAGCTGATTCTGCCTGGGAACATGACTGTGTTGTGTGAATTCAAGGTCCTGCTTCATCTTGTGCTTCTGATCATGGGGGAGGGAGGAACCCTTACCCTGTGGTGGTTTAAATTTTTGGCCAGTGTTTGCCTCAACCTGCCTTTCTTCAACCTCATGCTTCTAACTCCTGAACTCAGACTCTGCTCTGCCTGGTTGTTGACATAAACTATGCAGCCAGTCCTTTCAGGCAGGGGCTGTGTTTACCTGCCTATTTATCTGGCATCAGTGGGGCTCCAGTGTTGATTGGCGCTCCAAGCATAAACAATAACCATTGTCAGAGTAGATTATTCAGAGCAGAGCAATCTGAAGTAATTTGGTTATGAAAAGCTCCCCAGAGCATGACTGCTTGCTGTGACCCAGAAATGTTGGCACGAAAATCGATTACATGGTAGGATTTATGTGGCAAACTTGTGGCTCTTCCTTGTGCAGAAAGCACATGGTGTCATGGAGATGGCACCTATTGTGTGAAATGTATGTGCAGCCTTCCTAAAGGGAACAAACTCCAGCCATGGGAAAGATGGCTGAAAGAGCCCATTTGTTTGGAAAGGGGGTGATGAAAAGAGAGTCTTTGGAGTTTCCAGAGTGAGATGATATAAACAATAGTTGCTGGGGAGGGAGTGAGATATAGGGGCCAAAGATGCAGGGTATGAAGCCAAGTGACTCCCGTCGGACATGGTCTCCAAACGAACGGCAGCTCTGTTGCTTGAGAGCTGATTACACAAAGCACTGAAGAATCCAGAGCTGTTTGAAATGGGCCAGAAGCCCTTTTCTTTTTCCATTTCTCTGCCCTGCTGCTTTCTACCTCTGATGAACGTTCCTGCCATATTCTGCTTGCTTTTTGGTTGGTGGGGAGAAACTGGGAAAAATTACTCCTATCACCTGCCCTGTTTCAGAGAGCTTTGCTGCTGAAGGTTCAACATCTCTTGAATGGGGATTCAGGCCCTGGAAACTGTTATATTCCCCACCAAAACTGTGGAAACTGCAAAGGTCCTCAGCTGTTTTGCCCTGTGGGTTTCTCAGAGCTGTAAAGGACAGTCACCTGGGCAGGCAGACTGTAGGTGTACTATGAAAAAAACAAACAAACAAAAAAACCACCAACTTTATAAAATTTTTCTCCAGAACAGCTTTAAAATGCAACATTTGTGCCTTTTTGTGCCAACCAAAACCCCTCAAAATCAAAACACCCCAAAATGGCTAGAAGTCTTTACGGAGACTATGTTAAATCTTAATCGGAAATGATAAATCTGTACCAAAGACTGAATCCATCTGACAATGATCAAAGCCATTCTTCCAGTGCATTCTAACTAGCAGAGCAAGGGAATTTCCTAGCAAGTCATTATTGGTATGTGAAAGTGCAATGTGTTGAATATCTGAAAGGTATGCTCAGCTCAGAGCAATGAAACTTGTCTTAATTCCTGCTCTGGACAAGTTTCAGAAACACAGAGACACAGAGCTAGAAAAGTAAAGCAGCAAGAAGACATGCATGTCCAGCATCCACATCTCCCTCTGGGGCAAATACCCAATTCTTAAGTCTACAGCAAACAAACCACTTACAGAGCTATGAACTTGTCTGATAGTTTCATATGCAGTGAGACACAGTTTCTTTCCTAATCCATATGGTGATCAGTTTAAACCATGAAGTGTGAAATGTGATTACCCTTGTCCAGAGTTTGAATTAAAGGGCTGCAAGGAAAGACTCATTGCCCAGGATTGCATGAAGGAGGAGAGAACAGGCACAGACTGAGCTGCTTCTTCATGTCTCTGTGAGGCAGGGCAGAAATATTCCTCTTCCATTTATTCCTTGAGATTCAAGTATGGTGAAATAGATAACATTCCCTCAGCAGGGCTTTAATACACATCTGCCATGCAGATGCAATGCACTGACTTGGAGCCCTTTCTCCTACCCTGTCCTGAGAGGTTTTCTAATAGAAAAGCTAGTGTGCTTTGCTTTTGATCTAACATTGGTACTTTTCACACTACAAGGCTGAGAAATTCACTTTAGGGTTGCATAAGCTTTCTTTTGAATCTGTGCTGCCATTGGAGCTGTCAGCTTCATAGAGAAACCCCACTAAACTGTATGTAAATCTAGAATGTGTAAATGAGAACAGCTGAAAAACAGTGGTGTTTTTATTGAAAGACCTAGTGTAATTTTCTGTTGCTTCTTCACTTGCTTTGCTTTTTTAGACCATATTTTTTAACCACTTACAGTAACCTTTTAGAATCAGAAGAGTCACTGCCCTGCTCTGGAAGCAGCTGTGTAAAATGTGTTGGTTTTAAGTGTGGTTTCATCTTAGTGCACTGGTATCCCATGATTGCATTTAGAGAGACAAATCCCATCATAGCTCTGCACTGTAATCGCCTGCTTGCAAGTACTTGACTCTGCAGTTGCTTGGACTTGGACATGTTATAATATTCATGAGATATTGATGGTATGTATCAAAGGAAAAGAATTTATTCTGCTAGCCAAGTCTGGAAGCTAGACTTAAGGAAATCCACACAGTACAAAAATCTCAGCTTTAGTTTGGTGGGCTGCTAATACGTGATTGGTTTATCTGAGAACAGAATGGTCTTCTTCACCTGCCTATAAAATGCTACACAGCAAATACATTAGAACAGTAAAGATTAGTAGTCTTTATGCTTATTCTCTCTTAGAGGCTTTCTACTGGCATTTGAAAACAAACTTATTTTCAACATTTCAGTATTCACTCCATGCAAGCTATTGTGTAGACTATTGGCAAGCCACCTACAAAGAAATTCCAGTCTGGTTGCCTGTTGCCTTTTTCTGTCATATTATTGATGTATTAATATCTTTCCAAGCATAAGTCTATGCACTGAGATTTTTTTCATTCAGGGCATTTTTTTCCCCCAGTCTGCTGTGTCCTTGAGGAAATTCTGGAGGGATGCTGGAGAGCTGTTGTCGTTCTGGGTGAGTCTCACTGCTGAGCGCAGGGATTTTCACTCATGAGATGGAGCCTCAGACCTGCCTCCTTGACCCAGTTCTGTGACTTTGCTGCTCAATAAGAAAAGATGTTGGGAGAAACACAGTGGCTTTGGGCTGGGAGCCAGGAAAGGTGGGGAGATCCCCGTGTTTGGCCTGCTGGGGATTTGGCTGGGGTTTTGGGATGTCTTTTAGTGAGTCTCCCTTTTCAGCATCAACAGTGTTTTCTTCATTCATACCCTGTCCTAGGCTTGAACGGCCAACATGTGGCC
This sequence comes from Promerops cafer, assembly GCA_013398275.1. Lineage (NCBI taxonomy): Eukaryota > Metazoa > Chordata > Aves > Passeriformes > Nectariniidae > Promerops > Promerops cafer. Next base: position 146,913 of record VZSE01006113.1, on the reverse strand, counting down.
CAGGCTGTGGATCCTGTGCTAATTAAAATATAAAAGGTCCATTGTTTATTGTAAAATAAGCATGTACAGATAGGAATGATATAGCTTCAGCTTTGAATCACTGACTCATGTCTGACTCATGTAAAGGTTACAAGTCCAATTCTACTTTCATCTGTATCAAGTCCTGTTCTGCTATTGGTGCTAATACACGCAAAAACAGGCATTAGTACAAGAAAGCATTTAATGTGAGGTATTCATCTTGTTTCAGACTAGGTATTTCAACTGTGTCATCATTTGTATTTAACAGTTGTCAAAACAGTTGAATATGGCAGAGGGGTTGTTTCTCATCAGCAGACTTTGCAGCCTGCCTGACTTCAGATAATAAATCCCTTCATAGCATAAAATATTTTCCTATGGAGAAACCAGTTATTAACTTTTGCCTTCCTCAAAGTTTTAATAGTATGCTGCATACAGGAGATATCTGTGGTTTGGATAGGATAGAGATGAGAAGAAATATAGCAATTTATTTTTACATATTAGGCAATATGTCTGGATGATGGGGGATGTGATAGAATTAATTATGTAGAGCTGCAGTGACAGCTAAAAAATGGAGCATACAAATATGGATGTATCTTTTGACTGCTGCTAGTTCTAGCCATCACAAATAATAGACTTTAAAGCTGGCCCTGCTTGGTTTGTTCATTATATCCAATTAGCTCTAATTTCTTCCAGATGTATGTGGCATTAGTCATTTTTGTATGGTGTGTATATATGGTTTGCTTCATTTTTTTCAGGTTATTTGCTATTTGTACTCTGGGCTTGGTTTAGTAATCCTGATTATGCTATTTCTATTTCCTCACTACATGACCAAATAGCACTGGCAGAACAGCATTAAAGAAAGAAAGGAAACACACTTAGACATCCTAAATTTCACAATCTCATTAATATTGATCACTGGTTTAGGATCTATGAACAGTTTTACTAATATTTGGTAATCTCCAAACATTTTCAAGCCTTTAATATTCTAGTCTGGTAAATGAACACAAATTAAGCCACGGGTTTAATTTCTTTTTAAAGCCATGCTTTCTTTTCCCATGCTACTGTATTTGATGAAATTGCTGCTAGCCACAGGGGTTTGTGTTTGTCACAGGCTATCATTTTCCACAGGAAGCCAGGGGCCCTTGGGCTCCTGAGGCTGGGAGCTCTCTTGCTGTGCTTTGCTCCCGGGGTGTCTGCCGTTCACACGGCCGCACGCACCACTGCTGCCCCGGCTGCTTTTCTCTTTCGGCGTTGTGGCAGGAGCTCGACTGTGCTGGGTTTGCATGGCAAGGGTTTGGTAGCAGGGGGGCTACAGTGGGGGGCTTCTCTGAGAAGCTGCCAGAAGCCTCCACCACGTCCGATGGAGCCAATGCCACATGGCCCCAGGATGGACCTGCCATGTATCAAGGCTGAGCCCATCAGTGGCAATAGTAATGCCTCTGTTACAACATGTGTAAGAAAGGGAAAAAAATATTGTGCAGAAGAAAATTGCAGCCAGAGAAAAGCAGAGTGAGAACATGTGAGAGAAACATCTCTGCAGACACCAAGGTCTGTGCAGAAGGAGGGGCGCAGGAGGTGCTCCAGGCACCAGAGCAGAGGTTCCCCTGCAGCCCATGGCGAGGCAGGTTGTGCCCCTGCAGCCCATGGAGGTCCATGGTGGAGCAGATGTTCACCTGCAGCCCATGGAACAGGCCATGCCAGAGTGGGTGGATGCCCAAAGCAGGTTGTGACCCTGTGGCAAGCCTGTACCTTTTGCTTATTTTCTCTCCCCTGCCCAGCTGAGCAGGAGAGTGATAGAGCAGCTTTAATGGGCACCTGGTGTCCACCCAAGGTTCAACCCACCACATCAGCTTAGTTCAAGAACTATATTTTTTGGCACTGGAAGTCACTCTTATGGTCCTTGTGCCAACTGGCTGGGGCACAAAGCACAGAAAGCTCCTGACCTGTGCCTCCAGGCAGCTCTCATGACTGGTATCAGCAAGTACCACCTTCCCACATAAGTCCTTATCTCCTCCTGCCCTCCACTGTCTCCAAATTGTTTGCTGATACATCTTCATTTAGAAGTATGGTTCTTAAAATTAGTTTACACCAATACTGAGGCTGGTAACAGCAGCAGCTTTGGACTCTGTGCTTTGTGCATGAGCAATAAGAGATGGTTGTTGGTTCAGGCAGAGCTTCTGTAACATCTCACGTGCAGCTTGTCTAGAAAACCCTAATGAAGACCACTGTTCATCTACGGCTGGATGTAGAAACGAGGAGATGTCATGGACCTACCTGGAGCCTCAGCTGTGAGCCTCTCATTTTTGGTACCAGACTTCCATTTTCTGCTTTTCTTGAATCAATGAAAGAAAGTTAAGAAACAACTGACATCTGTTTTGCACGTCTCTTCACATGTGAGTAATGGATCTAATGACTACCAAAGGAGACCTTGAGTGAAACAGGCAATAGAGAGGCACAGGCTCAAGACTCTGCAAAGATTTTAACTGTCTAGCTCCTCGGGATGTTAGTTTTATTTGTATAGCTCCTAAATTTTAGAGTTAATTATTTTAAATACAAGCTAAGCAGGATGCGTAATTATGTAACTCCCTTAGCATCCTTTGGAAATAAAAATCATTCTGCTGCTAGATCCCACAAACATCAGGAGGAAAATACAGCTTTATATCAGGCAATAAAATTAAACTTTACCCTAGAAGAGACCTCTTTGGATGTTTCTACAGCTTTGCATGATGTCTTAGAAATGTCAGATGTATGCAAGCATAATAAACCTCCTGCAGTGTCTCAGCTGTAGGCAAATGGCTCCGTCTCTGAATGGTCCATGCAACTGGTTTTCTATACTTGAGGGGCAAACTGTATGATTAGGCAATTAATAGTAAAAACTTTGCTCTTCTCCAATGGAGTGCAGCAATATTCAGCTGAATGTATCACTCATTTGTTCCTTGTAGTTCATTTTTCCTTCTTAAATAGTTAGCACTGGTTGAGTAATCATTTTTTCAGATGAGAAAAACAGCTCTGATTGCAGAGTCACCCCTCTCTGTAGTCTTGTAGTGAAAACATCTCACATTCATTTCTCCTTTTGAACCTACCTGTAGAGGAGTCATCAATGCAAGATACTTGCAATTACCTCTTCTTGTTCAGAGAAGGCAATTAAGCATGTGATTCTTCATCTTGTAAAGTGATGCTTTGTCTTAATGAGCCATTTTGCAAACAAATTCTGATGATCCATTGAGCACACAGGTTCACATGCTGCAATCTCATGCTAATACTGCTGCAGCCATAGGTGGTAAATAGGGCAAAGGGATATAGGGACAGTAGCAGTCTTTCCATAAGGGCATATGATGTTGCTGAGGGAGAAAATATTAGCATTGAAGAAAAAGGTAGTCTTCCATTCTTCACTGAGCCACTGATATCCAGAATTAAATAATTCACTGTCTCAGTCTTTCCAGTGTCATCACCTTTGATAATATGGGCCTGTCTGTAAGAAGCAGAACTTTACTAAACAGACTAATCTTTTGGCAAGCCCTTTCTTCTCTTTAGAAAGGATTATGTGTATTTGCTGACTTATTTGGCATAGACACTTGATTATTTTACTTTACTAGATAGTATTTACAGATGGTTTTTTGAGACTATTTGGTTTGTGAGTTTAAACATTCCTTTCACTGGTGAAGGGAACAAATAATCTGGAGGAGGATGTTTAGTCTGTCATCTTTCTTCATTAACAGAGCAAAATCTAAAGAAAAGAGTGAGGATGGACCTTAGTATGGCTGCATTTGTTCTGGTCCTGTGAGGTATTGCCTGCTTAGGCTACCTAGCTTGGGTTTCTCTTGCAGGCAGAACCCCTGCCCAGTGCCTCCCAGTCTCTAGGGATAGCTGCTTCTGATAAATTAAAAAATATGTTTTAGTCATGATTAAAGAGTCAGTCAGAAAACCAGTCTTTTCAATTTTATAAGAACTGGAGATACACCTGCATAAAGCCTGAAGACAACTTAGGGTTTGAATCTATAGGAACATTCCTTAGGCTATTTTTGTTGATAGATGATTTTTGTATAGGAACTTCTTAACTTGTAGAAGATTGGGTTTTAGTTTTGAATATATTTTTTTTAGCCAGCTTTAAACACTGACACTTCTAACACATCTATCTTCTTAATATGAGTCTTCTCACTCCACCTCCTCTTCTCTGCACCTCTAGAAGGTATTCCAACATGTCTGACTATATTAATTGGACTCATGAATGATGTCAGTGAACATGGGCAGCTCTGGTATATGGGGGAAATAGAAAGGGAGGTGGTTGAACACCCCTTTCACAGGAGTTTAGAGGAGAGGGATGGCCTGAAGCTGGGAGAAGGCAGCGCAGGTATGTGCACACCCATCGCTTTTCCTGGGTCCTCTATAGTCCCTGTGTCACTTTTAGGGACACGAGCAAGAGTTGGATGTGAGGACAGAAAGGCAGAGCAGACATGAGGAGTGGTGGGAGAGGCTGAGGCACGTTGTAAACCCCTGTGCACTTCGGATGCTGTCAAGGTCAGTGACTACACTCCTGAAGGTGAATGTCAGCTGTCAAAAAATCCAAGGCTCAGGCCGAATGCCTGCAGATGTTTTCTATCTCCCCAGTAAGTGCCAAGGGCACTTAATCCACTTAAATAGTGGGGCAAAGCTGAGAAAGCCTTCCTCAGGCAGGCAGCTTGGAGCAGGAGCATTGCTTCAGAGAAGCACTTGGCCCTCCCTTACATCCGAGATGTCAGGGGCCATCAGTGGGTGCTGTTCAGCAGAGCAGGGCTTTGTCTGCCCATGGCAGCCAGCAGCCCCGTGGGGCTCACACACAGGGCTCAGGCCATTGCTGCCCCAAGCAACCTGTGCCAGGAATGATCTGCAGAAGCAGCTACTTCAAGCTGTCACTTCACCCAGAGAATTAAAATTCCCTTTGGACCAAAGTTATTCCATGGCATGGGAGGGTTATCTGGCAGTTCACAAAGGAAACAAAAAGGGATTCTCCTGACACAGCTCCTGCATACTGTATTCTCTTCTTCAAAGATGTATTAGTGTCACTGGTTGCTAATATATCCTGGATAGAAAGATCAAAGATGAAAGGGGGGTGCATGAGGAGACTGGTCTGTAATGTAACCTAAACAGTGAAATTACCCTATCCTTCCCTTGGCAATGAAAATAGCTGTTTACAATTTACTTTGAGTGTTGTGACTGAAAACTGCATGTGGATTATGTGTAATTCACAATGAAGTCACTGCTGAAGGCACAGGCTAAAACTGCACGGCGTAATTTTCTGAAGTGACAATTGGTGGTGTCTTCTTAAAATACACTGTAGGACCTGGGTTTTCAGAGGGAGAGTTTTCAATGCTGGCTGAAAAACAAAACCATCTGAGCAGTTCTGTGTGTTGCATATGGCAAATCAGAGATCTAAACTCACAGGTACTTTAGAAGATATGGACTAAAATATAAGGAAATTTATTCTTCATCATTTTATTTCCAGGGTTAATTCTCCTGAGACCACCACTGACACAGATGCTGTCAGTCTTTCAATTTCATTCCTGTTGCTGTGGGTACCTAAGCAATGGGAGCGTTGTAAGACTTCAAATTCTTGTAGTGCAAAGAAAATCCCAGCCTTTTTTATAAGGTTTGTTTGTTCTGAGTGAATATAGAGAAAAATTGTAGCCTTTGGTTTAAAAGTTTGGTTACATGGTGACTTTTGGCAGTCTTTTTCACAGAATCAGTCACAGAAATATTTGTGTTGGAAAAGACCTTTGAGAATGAGTCCAGCCTTTGGGTGAGCACCACCATGTGAACTAGATCATGGCACTAAATTTTTCTAGACTTTTTTTTTCAAATCTAGATTTTCTTGTATATCACAAATCAAAACCTAAGTGAAGTGTAGCAAGACTTCAAAAATATTAGTTTTTCCAGATGTTACACTGAGTACAAGATGTTCAAAGAAAAAGCCTTTGGCTTTCTACCAAAATGTCAATGATATTTGTGATGAACTAAAATAAATTTTATTAGTTGACAAAAGCTAAATGGGAAAAAGAGAGCATTTGCAGCTATAGAAAATTATTCTGACTCCTTTCAATTACACTGGATGATAAGGTCTAAATTCCCTACTCTGACTGATGCAGATCCAAAATAATTCTTCCAAAATCCATACCTAGCTCAAATTTACATATTTACAGGCAAACAAATGGAATGTTGCCCAGGTAATTTCTGCAACTTTGATAAAGATTCCAGTTTTCTCAAATGAATCACCTCAGATTAAACTTTTAAAATGTTTACATAGGTCTTAAAATGTATAGTTATGTTTTTATCATTTCCAATTGAAAGTACAGAGCATTCTGTTTGTGGAAAATAAAGCCATGGTTTAATTGATACTGGCTACATCCTGTTAAAATATTTTCTGAAATGTAATAACAAGTGGAACTATATACTTATTTAAAAGCTGCTTATTTAGAGTTACACGGATGTATAATATACTGTGAATTAAATTTTAACAGCCTGGTGGCAGGCATTGAGCATTAGGAGTTGTAACCAACAAGTAGGCAGACCTTAAAATGGCAACAGTGAAAAATCATTTTGGATTAATCTCTGAAACTCTGCTAATTAAAAACAGAATACTGGATGTCTGTCCCCTTAGAATCCTTACAATGGTTCCTAGAAAATGTGAGTCATTTGCTTCAAATACCCCTATTAATACTTTACCAAACTTCCCAGGCCCAGCAGGATACACCTTGAGCTCACCTGCTGAGATAAAAGCTAACATGTTTTTTCCAACAGAATGCATTTAGAGTCCACCAAGAGGAGCACACAAAGCTAACTTGTTGGCCCTTGTGCTCTTGTCTATTTGGCCTAAAATGGTTTAGCAAATTTGATCTGAATTTGTACTTTTGGTTTGAATAAATGTCTCACAACATTGTGCTAATACTTATTCTCTTGCTAATGCCGAATAAGAAAATAATTTTATTTATGCATCAAATTTCATGAAGCAGGAGTGTAGAGCATGCTCTTGGATTAAATTATTAAATATAATGTATGATATAAGTGACAGAACTACCAGAGTATATATATATTTATATATAGTATTTATTGTATGCTAAACAAGAAAAAAACACTTCAGCCATTATTAATACAGAGAATAAAATCAGAAAGCAGAAGAAAAAGGGACACAAGACTAGGTTTTCAAATATTAGTTTAAGTTAATGATTAAACACCCAAATATAGGATAGGTTTGGATGTAGGATAGGTTATCGTGGGAGAAGAAACCAAATGATAACAAATCAGTGGCTGATGTAGTCTTAAGACTTGGAATCTGTGGCTCCTGGCTCCCAAACCTCATCTCTGGAAGGAACGAGTAGGGCCCTTCAGTGAAGCTGTGCTGGTTTCACAGGGTCCTACTGGCATGAGGCCTTCTGGAAATGTTTCCTGCTTTGGTGCCATTTGGGTGTCTGTTACTCTTAATTAGGTTTCCACACCACTTTGGCGTTTTGCAGAAATTTTAGAATAAAATCAAATACCTCATCTTTTGGGTTTTTTCCACTTGATTTTTTAAAAATAGAAACCAAAAGAGCCTGCTTTTCAGTTTTAGCTATGGAAGAAACTGGACTTCTCTGAGGGACAAAACAGGATAGCATGAGAAATGGCATGTTTTAGTATTCGTTTGTTTTACACTAGATGAAGATGACAGATGTCACCAGTTTTCATTTAGAAGCTTCTTTAGTTAGAGCTGCCCTTCTTTCAGGGTGGGCTTTACCCTTATGTAGCAATTTACTGAGTAAAATTAATTAATTTAAAATACGTGGTTTGTATTAAGGCCACACAGTTTTTCATCTGACTCTCCAAAGAGTCTTTGACCTGAGCAATCTGTCTTTCTTCTCCTTCATATTCAATCCAGGGTTCATTCCATTTACCTCACTGCCTCATTCAGATACTGAAACACATACTATTCTTGTTTACCTTGGGCTGTAATTTCTGTACCTCTGCAGGGTTTTTTCCCCACCCAGCCAGGAAACAAAAGACAGGGTGTGCTTTTAAAAGCAGGAAAGTAGCTTTAAATATCCTGATGGAAGAGCTGTGAGGTTTCTTTATTTATTTATTTTTAAAAAGGTATCATCTTCTTGAAGACTTTCCAAATTTGTGCCTTTGTGAAACATTTATTTTAGAGTCCCTTTCTGAGTCTAGAAGTGAAGCTTCTTTTAACAACATAAGCAGGACTTCCTTTTCTCCTCTCATCCCCCTGCCTTCCTGGGGCCTTAAAAAGAGCATTTTTCCTGTAGAATAAATAACTTAACCAAAATAGACATATAAACCCACTGTAGAACTCAGACTGTTTATAGCTAAAACCCAACTGCTATTTTGCAGCTGGTCTCTGTAGTTTATGTTGAAGCTCTCAGAAAGTTGTCAGCTTCTCTGAGATCTTTGTATTACACGTTAGTTCCTTTAAAATGAGACATCAGCCTTCCTTCTCACCTTTCTTAATGCTAAGATCTACAAGCTATAGGTACAGGAAAGCTCAATACTTTGTCAATACTTAAAATGTGTTCACCATGTACACTTTCCTTACTGGAAGTTGCACCAGAGGCAGGAGCTGGTGTCAGGGCTGGATGCAGCTCTGGCAGCCATCAAGGTGAGTAGAGGAAGATGATGAAGCAGAGGAAGGTGGCCAATGTGACTGTGTGCTAAAATAATACAGACAAAGAAAAAGCTCCACATAATTATCATTATTCTGGCTCTACTAAGATATGCTGCTTTGGTTTTTTGCATTTTTGAGGTGGGGGGAAGAGAGACAGAGACAAGATTTACAAATTAATCTGTGCAGGACGTTTTGTGGGTAAGTTCAGGACAGAGCTAGCATCTTCATTTTGTAACAGACTGTAGTTTCTATGCTAGAGGTCATGGTCATAAAAGGTTCATGATCCTGGAGGTGATGTTACGTGTCTAGAAGCATGAATAAGAAATATATTTACAGAGCAAAATTATTTGGAAGCAGCCTTCTCTTTTTGCCAGAGCTACTTTTAGGTTCCTGACCACAAGAAAGCAAAGAGTGGAGACAACTGGAAAATTATGTTGCTGTTCCAGTTCAGGTGGTGTTGTCAGAATATACAAGACCTAACAAGATTAGAGTAGTTTTGCCCTTTAATTTGAACAGATGCAAGTTGAAGTTACTAGTAGATCTACATCATCACTCTGGTTCAACCCTGAGTCATGGGATTATTTCATTCTGCTATACTCATTTTTGATGAACCACTTTGCTCTTTTTTTTTTTTTTTTGGTTTTGTTTTGTTTTGTGAGGGTGGGTTAAACAAATGCTAATTCCTCAGTGAAATATTTCTCCCCTGTTGAAACTTGAATGGGATATTACAGAGTGCAAGATCAGAAACCACCCTTCACACAATAGCTGTGCCAGAAATGGCTCACCGGGAAAGCAGATTGCCGAGGAGTGGGTAACGTGAATGAGAGAGACAAGGAGGGGCTTTTCAAGGGGTACTTATATTTTGATGTTTCTTGTCTTGTGATACTAATCTATTTTTTTTTTTTTTTTGCACTGAATCAAGTTGGATGTCACATATTTCTTTAATCCCAGTTGTTAAAATTCCCAGCTCTTGCTCAAGCATGCTGTCATTTCTGCTTTTCATTAAGGTTGTTTGACTATTTCATGCCATAGAAAAAGAGGTTGTTCACATCACAGCTTTCCTGGTTGTGAGGAGCAGATGGGACATCTAGCAGTAGCTACCTGACTGCTAGAGCAAGTCCAGGACCAGGTCATGACTCTGGATTTTTACAGCAACCCACATATTCAGGTGCCTACAAGGCCAAACGGGGAGGAGTGCAGAAGCACAGCACCCACCTCACCCCACTGAGGAAGAGGCTCAGGGCACTTGCAAAGTGTGAGTCATCTGTGCAGCTCCAGAGTGCAGCGGCTACAGCATCATAGGAAAGCACTAAACTGAAGCTTGGAAATGAGGGGAAGGAACAAACTCAGAGCAAAAAGAAACTGTAAGTTAGTTGAAGGGTGTCAAGAGGATTTTAATAGAGACTTCTAAGATTTTCTTGTAACTTCTACCCTTTAATGAAGAGAAGCATTTTTCCCAGGATATGGAACAAGATGCAGCTATGTGTATTGTCAAAGTAGGCTTGACTGTGGTTGCTAATGCAAATGGAGAATGGATTTTTTTTCCCAAGACACTATATTTAAAACAGAGTTTAAAGTATGAAAAAAAATACCATTTTTGCCCAGCACTGATCTTCCCTTTGCATTTTACCTACGTTTAAATATATTTTGCTTTCTCTCCTAGAAATTCAATTCTCCCCAAAGCAGACTATGTAGTTTTAAGAGTAAGACTGCACTACTCTTGGAAAAATCTGCATACCTTTGTGCTTACATTCCCCTGCTTTTGCATCTCAGCTGAGCCCCTGACAACTGAAAATATTTAAAGAAGAAAAACTAAACCCTAATGAATGTGAAAGGCATCTGCACAAAAACACAAGCCTTCTTTCTTCTGTCTCAATTGAAATACATTAAAAGGCTTGTATAGGCTATAAAAGTAAACATGGCTACTCATTCCCTCTCCACTGTTGTGCACCAGTTTTGAAAGTCTTTGAAACTGTTTTTGTGTCCTTATTCTTTACCTAATAAAGATCTCTAAGTAAAATTCCCTTCTGTGTCTAAGCTCAGCAGCTACGTGGTCACATCTCTCTGTATCATTTTTCCTGTGAACTTTCCATTCCTTCTCCTTTACTTGGAATAAAATCAAGCATTCTTTTAATGGCCAGAAGCCTGCAGCAGGAGGGCCATACCACAGCTCATCTGGGCCTGTGGATGCAATAGGTGAAATGCTATCAGTCTTCTGGAACGGTGATGAGTGTCTTTAAAGTCACTTTCCTATAATAGAAACTTAGTTTAAGAGCAGGAAAAGCATTGGTCTCCTTCATGACTTCTCAAGATCTGTTTTTGCCACGTAAAGTCAATTGGCTGTAAGCTGTGGACCCAGTTTTGCTTCAAAGTGTGCCTGGCTCTTCATTCACAAACTAAATGCCCCAGAGAGCTGCCAAACTGGGGAGATTATTTTGTCTCATTTTCTGGCAAGCTGCGACTGCGTGTACCACTTCATTTATATGCTAATTGAGGCCAAGCCTCCAAATAGGCTCCATACAATATCAGTGTGACTTGGCTCCGACTGTATGGTTATTCTGCCTTCAGCAGCCTCAGTGTGTGCTCTGAGCTGGACAGGGTTTAATATATCTTCATCAATGAAGTCCTGGGTCCTGACCCCAGCTTTGGAGAGTGACGTCTAAACCTGAGGAGTCATTCACACTGAGGATTACCACGTCGCTGTGAAGGTGAGCTCGTGCCATTTCTTGACCCGGACTCTACACTTTTCAGGTCTGAGGAGATGTTGATGTTTCCTAGGTCAGCTGGCGTAATAAGAGGTTGCAGACAGCAAAGCTAATTATGGGGACAGCGTGTTGACAAGCCAGCTAAGTTGAACAGCTGGTTTTGTTGCCTTCTCTTGAGCATCGTGAAAGTTCTGAAATTTCTGTGTGATATAATTTCCACATTTTTAAACTTCCTTTTAGAAAGATATTGAGGTGTGGTTTTAGAATCTCATTAGAAGAGAACTGAGTGCTTGAAAGTTAGAAAATTCCCAGCTGTCAGTCACCTATGTGATTTCTCTGTGGGTCTACTCTGCAGCATATGCCATTGTGGACGACAGCAGAATGGGAACATGGAATTACAACATGTCTAACTTTTAAAAACTGAGGCCTTGGGCTGCATTTCCAAGTCCTGGTCCAAGCCTCCAAAATGGGGCTACTAGCCACAGCCTACTGGAGAGACCAAACAGCCTAGGAAAGGCTGTTGACTAGAACAAAAATGTGGCAAAAATTCCTATGCTCTCCCAAGTTGATTGCATGCTCACAACTTTGAAATAAGGGATTATTGGAAATAAAGATTCATGGCTTGGGCTCAGGCACTTGAATTGTCACTTTATATATTGGGGGATTTGCTGTTCTCTTCGGAGTTGTGTCAGTGCCCACCTCTCATCCAGGAAACAGGAGAACCAGTTCAGCATGAGCTTCCTCCCCTTCCTGAGGCAACTCGAACTTACACCCCCTCTGCAGGATAATTGGCTTTTCCAGCTAAAGAATTGACACAGAGAGGTTCTTCACCTCACCTGTGGATGTGAAGTCATGATTTCGCCAGAAAAGGAAGACTCATCAAGCCACAGAGCAAAAAGCTAGAGGTAGCATGACTGCTCTGCCTAGTGATGAGGCAATTTCCTGGGATGGAGCAGTTATGGGATCAGGTACTTCCCAGAAGTATCTAAGTGTTTTTGCAATCTGCTTGTCATTCATCAGGTAAATCTTCCATGGGATTTCCAAAACCTGCCCGTGCATTCACTTTTCTTTGTTCTTATGAACAGCTTGTGCCTGTTTGCAACAGTGTGTTGCCTCCGGGTTATGACCTGTTGGTTGACAAAAATAGGTGCCAGGTGAGGCTCCTGCCAGGGCATGACTGCCAGGCTGAAGAATTCCAAGGAGGTGGCTCATTTATTTCCATGACACGGTGCTCCTTTGTGTGGTCCGTGGAGCAGGTCTTGGCAAGCGGCATTGAAGCAAGTCTCTGTTTAAGCTGGAAAAGCTCCAAGGCTGATAAATTTCCTCTGTCAAATGGGTCAGAGAAAGGACATCCCTGCTCTAGGCCGGGCTGGTGTCATTAGGTAAACGAGGGTTGTTCCTCAGCCTTGGAAGTGGCCCAACGTAGAGCTGAGTATTCTGAAGCTGTGCTAAAGGGGATGATTGCCAAGGGCAGGATCAGGGATGATTGCCAAGGGCAGGATCAGGGTGGAGGATCTGCAGCACTGCAGGGAGTAGAGCTTGCTGCTGCGCTCAGAGCACCATCCTGTGCTTTGTGAAGCTCTGCAAGGGGCAGCAGTCTTTGTTCCATCAGGTGTCAGCTTTTGCCCAGGAAGCAAAAGCAGTAAAGAAGCCTAGACAAGCTGGGGAGAGACAAGTTGGCACAATTCGGCTTCTAGGAGATTCGTATCTGAAGAACCATCCAAAAGTCTGAAAATACCCTGTGAACAGTGGAATCTTAAAGGTTTCTGCCCAAACCCCATTGCTCCCAGTGCTGCAGTTCTGTTACTGCTGGAGTACAATACTTGCTCCTCAGCAGCATTGGAAGTTTGAAATTTGTTTATTCAGTGCTGGAGTGAAAAGAGAACTGTTTGAAATGTTCTATTTTTTACATATGTATTTTTCTTGTTAACTCAGTTGCATTAATGTTTGCTTTTGGTTTTAATGTTAAAAATGGGATGTTTTAATTCATGAATGTTTGTTTTGTGGTATCGCTATGCTGTATCTTATCACATTAAGGCTAGCTGACAATACAGTTAAATTTTGGTTAATTGGTTAATTTTGAAATGAGTAGAGTTGTGTTTTACAAAGTTATGAATCTATAGTTAAGGCAAAATCCAGATCTTTCAGCAAAGAGAACAGCCTGTTGGCATGTTTAACTGGAAAATAGATTTAGCTGGGGATACGAAAATTATTTATAGAGCAAGAGGTAGAGTGGAACAGGCCATTTTGCTGTAGTACTCAGTCTAGTTTTGTCAAAAAAAAAAAAAAAGGAGCCACTCCATTTGAATACAGGGTTTCATTACTGTAGGAATGTAGAGGAAGGTGGTCTGCAGCTGGAGAAGTTCCCTGGGAAGAGATCTGTGTATCTGAGCAAACTTGCTATCCGTGGTTAGTGTCCTGCTGAGTAGTTCTGAGGGACACAAACACAGTGGCTTGCCTGAGTACTAAAAATGCATATCTTGTGATGCTGGCAGTTGCTGAAGGTCGTGGGTGTAACAACCACCCTTCATTTAAATCAACTGCAGAGTGCAATTAGGCTTTAGGGAATAGATAGCTGAAACAATAGGAGCCATCACCCCAAAAATGAGGGTATGAACAAAGCTATTTACGAAAGTGTTGTGTAGGTGGAGGGTTTGACAACAGGCTGAATTAACATTCAGGTGGCTGAACACTGTTCATGTGGAAGAGAAACCAGAAAGACATCAGGGCAGCATACAGAAAAGGCAATAAAAAAGTAACAGCCAAATAAATACTTCTCTCTGACTGAGTAAAAGCTGAGTTTTCAGAAGTCAGGCACCTGGAGCTTCAAGCAAGAAAGGTGTTATCTGCTCTGAAGTTCTCACTGATATGTGAGAACTTGCGTTTAAGGAGTTGCTCCGAAATCAAGCAGCTTTGTACCAGAAAAATGCAGTACCAGATTCCAACACTAGGCCAACTGCAAGAGTTAAGTTATGCAAAAGTATTGACCAGTTAGAATGTGGCAATGCTCTGATGGATCTCTTAATTACTGCAGCGGCAAAGAAGCAGGTATCTCAGCTTTTAACTGTAGTAAAGCAAGTGAACCTTTTATTTGGAATGCAACTTCAGATTCCAGTGTGGAAAATATAAGTTAGCATCAATTAGAAGGAAAAGGCCAGGTCAGAGTAAAACACAAACCAGACCCACCTGGCCTAAGTCAATTCTACTGGAGCTTTCCATATAGCAATATTTACTTGTTACAGAGTTGAATTTGGCAAAGTGAGAGTTGCACTTGGAGGTTTGGTTTTTTTCTTTATTGTACAGTCAGCATGATCAAAGTTCAGTTTTACTCTTTGATTACTACAGTGTCCCGCACAGCACCCGTCTCTCCTTTGAATGAGCTTTCCTTGCTTATTCACCTACCTCACTGCCTAGAAGGTTTTTTGCACAATATTTGTTTTGTTGACTCAATTTAGCATGTGAATGGGTTGTCTGCTGTGACAGAAAGGTTGTCCCTTGTGTCTTTTTTTGAAAAAAAAGGGCTTTTGACAGTCTATTTACATGCCTGACCTTAAGAGATTTCTAACATTATGAGTTTGTGCGACAAAGTTCAAGACTCTCCAAACTGTGCCTTTCACATTTCCTCTGGTTTGAAAGTGTCTGCAGGCTCCACACAATTTCCCCTGCAACCAAGTCTGACTTTTATTAAAGCACTGTCTGCATCTGCCTCTCATTAGTCCCATGAATGATCACTAAGTATAGATTTAGATTCTTCTTACACTTTCATTGCAGAAAATGAAAAGCAAATGTGCTCAAGGTAAGACTGAAGCAAGGCTGTACATAATTCTGCTGCATTCTTCTGAAACCCAGCTAGCTCTCTGGTGATGCACTGGCAGGAGTACTGGCTTTTCTGAGCTTTCCAGAATGCATTATCCACAGTTCAACATCTATACATTTTTTCATGTGCATTAAAGAGGTTTTTAGTCAATTTTCAAAGTGAGAATACAACAAAGGCAATTATTTATTTCTCTTAAAATAGTGAGCATTGTGAGGTATCACACACTGTACCTGGAATAAGCCACTATGGCCATCCAATGCAATGCCTCACAAGCACAGGGGTTAGACCCAGAAGGTCTACAAATCACCTATTCTGCATACACCACAAGCCACAAAACCCTCCCCAATCCTCTGTAACAGCTTGAAGTTGTACAGCACAACCATTCAAAGACACAGATTGTTGTTTGCCACAGTGGGCTGTTGCAATCACGGCAATCCAGCAGCTCTTATCACATACCACAAGAGGATAGCAAAGAAATCTAAGGCATTTTCAACATCCTAAGCACCAAACACCCTGAAGACCTCTAAATGAAAATGCACTAAGCAATATATCCTACCCCATTCCTTAGCCCTACTTTTGCACTCTGCTGGTATGACACACGCTCACTATAGGACTCGTACCTTGCACTTGAGTGTGCATAAATGTACATAAGTACATAAGTGTACATAAATGTAATCCCCAGGGAGCTTCCAAAAACTACTTTTCTGTCTTCACGGCACAGTTGTGGTGTGTCTTCTTGCTTCTCCAGAGCCAGAGAAGAGAGATGGAACCTCTCTTCCCAAGCACTTCCAAAGACTGTCAGCAAGTCACCCAAGGCTCAGCAGCTTTGGACATGATCCAGCCCAGAGGCTGAAGGCTTTGTGGTCTCTCTGATCACTGGAAAAAACCAAAAGCTCTGATCTGTGTTTGAGGGGAAGAAAGTTTTGGGTCTCAACCGTCTGAGCAGACACATCTTCTGGGACTTTGGCTGCTCAAATGCAGAGCTTTTTTTTCTTCTCTTGTCCTGCTGGTGACTTTTATTTCCATAAATAATTAGGTGTGAATTGCCAGGAATATTTCTTCTCTTATGCAAAACCACCTTCTGTAATTTCAGGAACAGCTGTGTGTGTTTAGTATCACCATATCTGGATGCTTCTACCAGAGTTACTGTGCCCTGCTCTCTGTATATGTGCAGAAGAAATACAGAGTATTCTCATTTGCTTTTCTCCCCTTCTCAGAGTAAAACATCAAATACAGTAACCAAAACATATGTGCTACACAGGACCCTATAGAAAGTAGGTATGTTTTCAAAATGATGTTTGGTTTGAATTTTGAGATTTAATCCAGTTTAGGTCTTCACTTACCCAAAACAGTTGCATCCACCTTAATTTAAAAAATGGAAATAGCAGCTCTCTTAGTGACCAGAAAATTGATTCTATAAAACTAGTTCCAAATGGAATGGTTCAGGAAAAAAATATAATCTGAGAGCAGTACTCTTCTGGTAGCAGGTAGATGAGAGGTTTGCTTCACAGAGAGGATAGGCTTGAACTATTGGCATCCAAACAGATCAGCAATGTGACATTTGTTTCTCACAGGAAAATCCTTTCCCTAGGGTACAGACAGGAAATCCAAAATGAGAGGAGGTAAATACCAAAGGAAAGGGGAGGAGAAAGAACAAAAAGCACAGTGTTCACTTGTTGTGTCCACTAAAGAAAGGCTCAGGAAAGAAAACTGCATGAGAAATAAGTGCTTATTTTGATATTAAATGAAGTGCTGTGATTGTAGGATGAACCACTTCCGTGCTGCAAAGCTGTAGTTCAGATCACTGTGCAGCCCAGTGAAGTCTCTATTTACTGTGTTCTTTGCTTCCTTAAAAATCACTGAATTCCTTTGGGGAAAAAAAAAACCATAAATCAAAATTCACCTGATTCAACTAAAGCATGAGATAGACACTTAAGTTTGTTCACAGCATTTATTTCTCTGAGTGCTGCCCACTGTGAACCAGCAACTTTTGTGATGCTCTTGACCCTGTTGTGTAAGAAATTTTGGTGCAAACTCAGTGGTTCAGTAGTGGGTGGGGATTACAGCAGCACACGTGTATTTAACTCGGGGACGTTTTGCTGACCATACTGCGCCTAAGCTCACACAGCCTCTCGAGCTGCTTCCCTCTGAGTACAGGATGCTCTGTTTCAGATGTCATGAGGGCTGGGAGGCACAGGAGCCGGCCCACTGAGCCTCCCAGCTGCTCCTTGAACCCACTGATGGGAGCTCGGTTTTGGCCCGACGCTGTCACATCAGCCTCCCCCAAAGCTCAGCACACAAACGCGGGGCAGCAACGGGTGGGTAGCGAGAGCTAAGCGCTGAAGCACAAGGAACAGAGCGAGGAGAATTCACCTTGGAAGGAAGGGCAACGCAAGGCCCTTCTGTGTCGTGCTGCTGAGATGCTCCCAGACTGGGATCCTGTGAAACGGGGGCTCTGAAAAGGACATTCTTCACACTGGAATTGCTGACTTGAGGTTTTTGTCAGCTGGATCTTTGGGCTCCTTGCCAGCCCAGAAAAAGCTAACAAAGGCCATTTCTGCTGTTGCATATGATCAGGGAAGAAGGAAAGGAGGAAGAAAATAAATGAGGGACTGTAGTACTTTTAAAAGAGAATTTTTTTTTTTTTCAGAGAGGTAAAAAGGGAAAGTTAGGACAGCTTTGAAACTGAAGCTAAAATCCTACTATGGTAAAAACTTAGAAAAGATTAAGACTCAGATGGAATTGTTTGAACTGGATTTGTTAATCAAAGGCAAATTTATTTTAAAGTGTTATTTTCACTTACTCAGCATTTTTTCGCTCAGTTTCCTATGTTCTTTGGAGGGTTCATACTGTCTTAGTGTTTATCAGGATTGCATGATTTCTGTACTTTCCAATAAAGAAATAGGATACTCATATATCCCTATTTTTCAAACTTCCATTTCAGTTTCTTAGCCATTTAAAAGCTGTCCAACTGAGATCAAGGATTTCATGGTGCTCATAGCCCCCGGTCATGGCATATTTAACAAAAGTTGAGCTCTCAGATAACGTTTCCCAAACAAATTCCAGTACAGCTACATTTTTACATTCTCTTCCTGAGCTTTGACCAGATGCAAGTGGCACCATTTCATTGCCAAATTCTATCCAACTCCTATAAAAAAATTGAGAGGTGAAAACATTTTTAATAGGGAAGTATAACTAACTGTTCCTGTCCTTTCTCTGTATAAACTATTATCAAGACTTTGAAGTTCTGCCAGCTTGTTTCCATTACAAGGCAAACCTGATACCAGCTGGAATTTTTGTAGTACAGAGAGAGCAATGGCAATAGTCCTGTTGACTTAAAACTATGCATAATGTCCTGGGGTTTAGGAACACAGAATAAAGAAACTGGAAACAATTTTCTTTTTAGAGGTCTCTGCCTTTTCAACACTCTAAGCAGCTTCATCTGTTAAAAGTTCTTTCTAATGTGATATCCACAGGAACTTTTCTCATTCTCTCATTTTCCAGGCTTCCATTCCTCGTCTCTCCTGCCCATCAGTACTTCAGACTATCAAATGTTCCAGCCCTGTGCTTATCTGCCCCTCGAGAAGCCTCTCTGCTCACATAGCATAACTTCATGTTTTGGGTGTTAGCTTCTGGGATTTCTCAGGCATCGCTGCTCCTGAGAGTCCTCTAGTTTGCTTAATGCAAGCCTGGGACCGATGAAAAGGGTGACTTAACACTTTCAGCCTAACAGCTGGCTGCAGCTAGGGACATAAAAACCAGCTGCCATGTTCTGTTGATTGCATGCATCAGCGGGCAGGTAAAGCTTTATAATCAATATAATCTGTGGTAAGGGTCCTTCCTTGTATACACACACGCGCTATAGCCCTGCTTCATCTGCAAAACAGCATTCAGCTTCAGCATGTGTACTGTATTAAGCTTTCTTTGCATCAATGTAAAAAAAATCTGCCATACATCGTGATTTGAGCCATATGGTGTGTAAGAAACAGGTGGAGCAAAGGCTGAGCAACAAGCGTTGAAAGAAGAAAACAGCCATTATTTTAAATAGTCAAGATAAAGGACTACATTTGTGGCCACCACCCTCCAAACAATTATTAACAGAATACTCAAGCCTGAGAGATGTGCTGCTAACAATTCTGTGCTGCATGTTGTCTCTGGCCAGAAATTGCTAGAGGACAGCTTTCTCTGACTTATATTTTGAGTGTTCACAATCTACTGGTTTTGTTACGATTTTTTCATGTCCATCAAGGAGATTTATTTAAATGTCCCTATTGTGTGATTCTTGAACCCACTAATGCCCTTTGTAAAGTGGTCGCTGGAGCACTTCCCAAGTAAATATTTGTTGAAACGCTTATTAGCAAGACAATTTCCTTGGATATTTTCTCTTTCCATGAACATTCTTATTAGAAATGTTAACAGAAATGAGAGACAATTTGCTAAATTTGTTGATATTTCTAGAGTAGTGGAAAAGGTCGGTTTAATCAGGGTATTTACAAATGCAGCCTCCTTTTTATTTTGCCTTTTGCTTGATGTCTGTTTTGTTTTTATAACCAAAAAACCCTATGCAGTTGTATGTTCCTATGGCAAGTAAAAGCCAAAGCAGTCATCCAGCTGTTAAAATTAGTGTTAGATCTGAATTTTCTATGGATTTCCCACTGCATGGCAGGAAATCAGCTTTCATTGCTGCTTCCCCCTCCTCCCCATCCAGCCTCCTATTAGATTAATACCAGAAGCATGAAGTAACGTTTAACAGAAAGTTGTTGCTTTTAGCTCTGGGAAAACTTGGCAGCCTCTCCAGAAATGAAGGGGGAGGGGGAACCTGAAGCCTCCGTTAACTAAAGAGGAGATTGGAGGCATAAATAAACATTTTTCTCCCATTAAAATTCTGAAGTTTAAAAAAATACACTAATAACAAACTGTTTCTAAGTCTAACGAGGATCTGCTGTCATTTCTCCTCTCTCTTTTTGCGATAATCGCCCGGCTCCTATGGGCTACTTTTGTGTCCCCATTTCATATTGCTTAGTAGTTTATGTCCTGTTAGCAAAGTGTATCACTGAAATAGTGCATTTCTATTTTTGTTTAGAATGGGTTTCTAGTTTACAGGATGGTCTGAGAAACTTGCAGCCAAAAAGAAGGTTGTTGCTCACCAACGCTGAGATGCCTCCCCTTGAGTGCTTTAAGGTTTCAGTAGTACAAAGAAGAAGAAAAAAATAAAGGGAACATGTAAACAATGCATTATGACAAAGAAGCCAGACTACCCCCAGCTTCCTATCTCAGATTTTACAGTGGTCTTTAAACTACAGTACAAAATCAGAATTTATTAAAACAATGTGTTAAATATTGTCATATGTTAATTTCTTGTGATACTGTGGGATCAGCAAGCATATTTTATTGCTTCCTGTGGGACTAATCCTACATCAGTCAGTGGGAATTTCATGGGAAATGTGTGGTGTCGTGGCCACAATGGTGCAACCCAGAGCAAAGAGCATATATGGTGCTCTGTGGAAAAGGGAGCTCCAGGAGCAGCGTGGCAGGACAGGGATAGCTGCTCTGTGGGGAGCAGCATAGACAAGGACATGCGCATAAGACAGCAGACTTCACACGGCTCAGCTCCTGTAAAACAGCATTTTCAAACTACTCATATTCCCAAAATATCTGTGTTCATTTGCTTTTCAGTTTACCTTGTGCCATTAGCTGGGGTGCTGCCCTGTAAAGCTTTAGCTTTTGGTTAAAGAGCAGAGCTCCCACCGACCACCGGCTGGGCAGACGAGAGATGCGGAGCTCTGAATCTGAAGTACCCAAGTGCTTTAATTTCTTTACACGCAGCTCAGGTGCCTAAAGCTCTTCCAGCAGTTTGCAGCCTGCACAAAGGGCAAGGTGATCCAGAGCCCGCCCAAAGTTTCATTCCCTGCCCAGCCGGCTGGAACCCAGTCCTGTTACTGGCCTGTGACAGACCCTGTAAGGCAGGTGGCACATCCAACAGCAGGCACAGGGAACAGTGTTACCTGTAGGATGGCTGGGCATGGTCCCCCACTATTCCCCTGGGTAACCCAGACTGGGGCTGATAAAAGGAGGAAAGGGAAGAACAGAATACAGATTAATCTGGCACAGGGCACACATATCCTGGCCTCAGGAGCCAGATTTGTACAGCAGCCATCCATTAAAAACCTGTGGGGAAATGCTGGACCATCTTCCCCTTTCCCTTGCATATTCTGTTTGGAGATGAACGTATTGTATTCTGTGACATTCTCCACTATCCTGATACACTTGTAGGGTTGAAGGAGCGCAAGTGCAGTGGGAAAGCTAAGTGATGGGTTGTCATTTGGCTTCTATTTCGGTTTAGGTTGATTTTACCTTGTGTATTAGCACATCTTCAGGATGTCTGTCTTTGAGTTTAGTATATTTTGTCTAAGCATTTAAGGCAATCTTAAGTAAGGGCCACATAGGGAAAGAATTGTTATAATTTACATTTTTCAGATGCTTTTATTCCTGCCTCTGTTAGGAGAAGAAAACCCAAAAATCTGAGGCTAAAATATATCTCTGCATCTTATTCTGCCCCTATTACTGTGAGAAAGTAGTAGCAATAATGTGTCATGCTTTGTGCTGCTAGTGGGACATAATTCCACATTTGGGGGCCATCTCCTGAAAAGTAAAACCTCTACAACACTTCTGAATGCACATATAAAAACTTCTCATCAAAAACAGCTTCATGAATAAGTTGTGAGAATATATTTTACCTAAACTTCATTAGGAAAAGCTTTTTCCTCTACAAAAGCCTAAATTATTCAAAACAGAATGAAAGAAGTTTTGGCAACCATCTTTCTTTCTGGTACAAATACATTGTTTAACCTCTTTTGACTCCATACTAATTAATTTAATTTCACTTGAAGGGAAAGAATACTTTTTTGCAGGAGGAAGAAAACAAATGAGAATTTATTTCAGCACAGAGAGGTCCATCTTTACACAGATTAACTGTGAAATTAAAGCAGTAACTTTGGTTCTTCTGTTCCATACCATGCCCCCACTGAGATTTCTTGTGTAACCTTGGGCAAATAGCTTAAATTGCTTTAGATTTCTTCTCACTTCCTACTAAAGGAAGTACTGTCTTACTGACATGACCCACAGTACTGTTATTTATGCATCCAGATTTGATATATAGAGACCAAAGGAGAATAGAAAACTTCCCTGGCTTGGCATCAGAAGGAAATCATAAAGACCCAAACATCGGTGCATGTAAGGACTTATGAATCAGCTTATTGCTTGCTGGGTAAAAGATAAGACAAGAAGGGGCAACTATGGAATGAAGGCACATATGTATCCAACCACTGAGTACAAAACAATTAGCTGTCCTAATCTGTGACTATAATTGTAAACCAGTGTAGCCACAGAATTTGCACTATTGTCTTGTGCCAACTGCTTTCCTACTGCTTTGGCATCTATGAGGAGCACTGACCAAGGTTTTGCTTGTGCTTGTAGTTTTCAACATGTTTTCTCACAGATCATATGTCAAAAATGTAATTGTGTACAGGAAAAAACACTTTACTACCACTGTAGAGAGCTTAGCAGCAGTAGCAGAGCTGGCTGATGAAGCCCTAAGCCACCCCCACTGACCAGTGCACACGCTGATTCTAGGAAAGGGAAGCAATTAATCAGCTGTGAAGACAGAGAGCCATACACAAACTAATAGGGGAGTGCTCTTGTGATTTGAAGCAATGTCCATACTGTGGTAGCAAAAAATTCTCTTGATTACTAAAATACTCCATTAAATGAAGAAATAGTGTGCTCTTCTATTGCATTAAGTGGTCCAGTTGCTCAATAAAAATGGTTACCTCTCCGACAAATCTTGTCTTGTTTATATCTTTAGGCCATTATGGATACAACACTGCTGCTACTTAAATGAGTCATTATGAGTTGTGCAATTATAGACGGAGGGATTTTTTTAAGGTAACTACTTATTATTAACAGAAAATGAACTGTCTAAATTAGTCTCCCTTTAATGGTAGTTCTGCAACAGAGTTACACTGTTGGCTGGGCAGAGAGCATAAAGGAAGAGCAAACCTCCCAAATGTGCTGTACATCTAGGCAAAAACTCACAGAAGTGCAACAAAACCCACCTGCCAGACCTGTCCCTTAAGCTCTGAATCCAGCTTCAAAAGCAGCTAGTGCCTGATGATTCAGAAAAATGCAAAATATAATAGCTTTTCTTGCCTTGCAGTTACAACCTAGTTAATTGTGTACAACTGTGCAAAGGAAGGGAGTAAGGAAATTCCTTTCCTGACCCTTCCAGCAATTGACTTGTGCCCCGAAGCATGAGATTTGATTACTCATGTAACTTATTTTCCCCAGGCAGTTTCTTCTTGATAGCTCTAGTGTGACAGTTCAAGAAAGTTTCAGGACGAGTCACAAGAACACTCCACTGGTTGAACCCCAACTTCTTTTATTACTGATATAAATTTCTACTGTGTGCTACATTAAGAGATTTTTAGATTTTCACCTAGGATGACCAGTGTAACTACAGGGCGTGATTTTTTTCACCAGAATGGTACTGATGAATGCAGTCATCCTCCACATTGCCTTTTGATTTTGCAGATTCTCAACGAGCCTTAAAAATTAAGATTCTTTCATAACCTAGAATCCAGCCTGCTACACTGCCTCAAAATGGCTTTGAGGACGTTACAGCAGAAGAATCACTGCTTGCTTTGAAGTTTCACCCAAAGTTCTGGTTTTCAAGCTATAAACAAGTGGTTCAAAATGCTCTGGTTACGTGCTGGAAAGCACTGAATCCTTATGACTTCATTTGTTGTGACAGGTTTTTTAAAAAAAGGTGCAACTTACTAATCCATTGGTGTGTTGGTGATGCTGGTTCAAGAAACAGAGGTTCAGTCTCAAGCACAACTGCTCAGATCTATTTGTTTCTCTTCTCATCAATGACTCTAATGCAAGTACTTTTTGGACCTTTTTCAGAAGAGATAGAGGTGTTGGGAAGGAAGAGGTTTCACCTGGATCATTTTCTTGATCTGGTTTTCATAAATAATTGCATCACCCCACCAAAGAATGTAACAAATCATAGACTATGAAGCCAAATGAGTAATTAAGGCACAAAATGGAAGACACCAGACCAGTTTCGCCACCAAAGAAAAGGCTGGGTGTAACAGCACCCAGTCATCAATGGGAAGCTTTATCTCAACCAATTTTGTCAGGCTGGGAATCGCCTCTCCTCCTGCAGGTAACATAAAGCCTGAACCAACTCCCAGCTGTGGGCTCTGGATCATTTGGCAGAAATGCAGTCATGTCCACACCTGACGTGGATAAAATCTGTGAAGGTAAGGGACCAGGTAACGCAGAGGTTGTGACTGTGGGTGCCTGCTCAGAGATTACTTCAGTTCTGAAGCAGCTGAAGTGATCTCTCGTATCTTATAGAAGCATGGCATTGAAGTATGGTAACAAAATGGCATTTTATTACCATTTTTCAAAGCTCCTGATTAAAGCATGCTTTTTGTAAACATTCCAACATTTGATTTCTACTTATATGAATTACCATGGAAACCAAACTTTTATCAGGCATGCTTGCATACTGAAGAGTGGAGAATTTTAAAAGCCTCTGTGCTATGCAGTACTGTTGACGTTGAAGTACAATTGCCATGAAAACTGTTAATGCTAGCTAGATGGACTGTGGAACCCGTCTATGACTTGTGGCTCTCGTGCAAGTTGCCGTATACTTTTGCATTACTTTTACTTAAGCATTGCTTCTTTTGCTCCAACAAGAGTTTTCAGCTCTTTAGTTTATGGAGGTTCACTTGTTTTCTAATTTTTAAGTATTTCCTACTCATAAAATGTAAGATGGGGTTTTTGTTGTTGTTTTTTATTGCCAGACTCTTGCCTGTTAAACATTACAACTTTCCGAGTTATTTTAGAGCCTCAGCTATGGCTGTTTTTGAGTACTTATTATTATTTTAGAAATAAGTCCTATTCAGTATTTTTATTTCTTTTCCTGAAAAGAAACAGATGACACTGATTTAGACAAAGTTTTCCCAGCATACAGGTATCAGGGGAAACATATAGTCTGCCTTACCCAGCTTTGCTGCCTCCTCACCTGCTGGGTAGGAAATAAGTGAAGGAACATTTCAGCCGACATATCACAAGTCCTTCAGAGCAACAGTTTGACCGCGAGAGCAAAGTTGCAGCTTTCCATACTCCTAGGCTTCACGTTCCCTAGGGAGATTTTTGCAGACTATTACTTACAGTTTTTCCCACTTAAAAGGAAAAGGAAGATCATGTGAGATGAAGGGAAGGCTGGCTGCTTTTGGTTGTGGCTGTGGCAGGATTAAAAGCAATTTTCAGTTCTACCAACTGTGAGCATGTCCTTAACTCTGCATTTATTACACACATATGCCTTTATTTTCCAAGTGCGTGTACTTCTCCTTGCTTGTTCAGTGAACAAAACAGAAGAGCCAGGTTCAATGCTAGTGAAAAATGAAACACGTTTGTGGAGGCATCACAGAAGAGACCATCTAGGTTCTGGCCTTTTAGTGTAATTTGTCAAAGCTTGTCTTTTTTTTTTTTTGTAAACTAGAGTAGACACTAGGACAGTCAAGGGTGCTTTTTTATTATATTCTCTAGTATTGTGGGTGTCACTATACAGATTCCAGGTATTAATGAGTTATTACAAAGTTTATATTGTAGTAAAGTTATGGTTCTAGCCAAGTACAATATCCCCTGGAATATGTAAGGCAGGAAGTGTATCACAGCAAACTCCGTTTCCTCGTGGCACACGGGAACAGTTGCAGCAGTGGTTTACCTGGCCGAGTGCTCGGTGAGCTTTGACCCATCCCGCAGGACCCCTGCACAGCAGCCAAGTGCTGCTATTCCCGAATTTCCTCTTTGGGAAACAAATGGGGAAAGGCAGAGTGAGGAGGCCACACAGCACGAAACAAGATCGCTATGCAGGATACTCTGGCTCACTGCCCTGGGTCCTCTAGGCTGGCTCGCATCTCTCGCCGCCGGGGTTTCCTTACCAAGCCTGATACTGCACAGGCGCTCGGAAAGCGAAGCTTGGTTATACGCCCGGGGCTGCCAGCACCCAGTGACCCCGGGCAAGGGACGATCCCTCCCCGGAGGCTTTGTCCCCTTTCTTTTCCCCCTTGTAAGAGCTCCAATTCCGCCGGTGGCTTCGCTGCCTCTGTCACTGAGCAGCCTCCTGAGCCAGGACCCCTGAAGGGTCCGGGCTGGCACCTCCAGCCGCTTGCCAAACACGGGACGGGCGAGACGCGCTGCTCTGGCAAACACACTTTGCCGAGCTGGTGCTGGTTTGTAGGATTGCTTTGGTGTGAAAACCCCTCCAGCAAGGGCCGGCCGGGCTCACCAGCCCGTTCCCTTCTTTGGGAACAGCAAAATGCTGGCGGTGTCAGCTGCATCCTTTGGTGATGCAGGGAGACTGGACGGGGGTCTTTTGGGAGCCCCGTGTGTATATACACACGAGGGTATCTATTATTACACACATACTTTCATGGGTGTATTTTTCTTAGGTAAGAGAAAATCTTGAATTTCAGGACACCTCAAGCACAGGCAACAGCAGGGTGTGACCCCGGGCTGGGTGAGTGGCAGGGGCGCTAGAGAACGGAGGCAACCCGGCTCCGCTCCGGGATCGGGAGGGCGGAGGGCAGCCCCCTCTGAAACGCGGCTTCCCCGGGGATGGGGAGGAGGAGGAGGAAGATGAGGTGGAGGGCGGGCGCAGGTAAAGCGCGCCCCGGGCACGGAAAACGGGGCCCGCGCCCTGCCAGCGCCGCCCTGTTTGCTCAGCTAATCTCGCGGGCAGGAAATTGCCTGGCGACTCATATTTATGGATCGTGAAGCGCTCCACCGCGGCCCCTCCGGGGATATCCCTGTGCCCGTTTCCCGTTTTCGCCCGTCCACCCCCTGCTCCGTCCCTTCCCCCCATCCCGGCTGCCCTTTGCCCGCCCCGCTCCTGCGACCCCGGCCTGAGGGGAGCGAACCATTCAGCCCGCGGGGGTGCCCCAGCCCCGCCGNAGCCGGGCGGGCGGCGGGGACCGGGATGCGCGGGGAGCGGCGGCGGGAGGCGACGGTGAGTGCGGGGGAAGCGCCGTCCCGCGGGGTGGGTGAAGCCCTCCCGGGCCGCGAGGATGGAAAGAGGCGGCGGGGCCCCGTGGGGATGAGAAGGGGGTCCCTCTAGGGCACGCAGAGCCTGGGCTGACGCCGGCTCAGCTGCTCGCAACCGTCCCCGTTTTTTGGGCTACTTTTAAGGGAGTTTGTGCCACCACCACCGCCGTCCACTCCCCCGCCTCCTGTCCCTTCGCACGTCTGACGGGCGGGAGCGGTGGGGTCCCCCTTGCCGCCCGGCTCGGCAGGGACCCTGCAACTGATAGAGACGGGGCTGCCTCCCTATCCCTTTCCCGTCTCCAGACGCTTCTCCCTCTTTGTCCGGGTGTTCCCCCCGGTTCTGCCGCGTCTCCGCTGGCGAACAAAGCCTCTGCCCCGGGGGTGCCGGGGACATCCGTCCGAGGTCCGAGGAAGCAAGGGAGGAACGGCGGGGCTTGGCTTTGCTTGGTTTGGTTTTCCATCGTAAATAATCTACCTGGTGGAGGGGAAGACGTGGAACAAGGCTCTTTGTCCGCGATCCTTTGTTCGGCTGGTGGCTTCTGAAGGCTCCTGCGGCTGTGCGAGGGCTGCCGTGCCCGCCGGGGATGGGTTCCCGGCGCTGAGCCGGCGATGGATGCCGTCTCGGCATCGCTGGAGTTCAGCAACAGGAACCCGGCGTTACGGCGGATCGGCTTGCGGACGGAAATCGGGGGTTTGGGCTCCATCTCCCCTGACAGATTCAGAGCTCCTAAGTCCCCCTTCGTGTAGCCCTGTCAGCGGCCGGGTGGGATTCGGCGGCGCGCGGAGCCCCGCGGTCGGTGGTGAGTTCAGCTTGGAGATCAGAGCCTTTCTCGGGAAGATATCTGCTGCCCACGAGCAAAGGGAGCAACGGGCTGGAATCTACTGTCCCCGCTCCTTCCCCTCCTGCCCCAAAGCTGCCTGAGGAATTTACCCATGTGCAGAAGTGTAAATAGACTGTCTGCGCTTACATAAAGACTCAAGAGATGGGCTTTCTGCTCCTGCCACTGAGTGCTTGCTTGATCTCACACACATGGCTTTTGTCACCAGTTCCTTTTCCCCCAAATGCTCATCTTGTCAACCTGTCATCTTGTCTCTGTGCCTTGACTCTGCACGTGCCCAAATCCTCTGTGTCTGCATCTTCAGGGCATCTGGGTGAACATGTTGCTAGTCAGAACATGGTGAATATTTCATTTTTGTGCCACACCTTCCCTTTCTTTTGGAGGAAGAGGAACACAAGAGCAGCCTTTTTTGCAAATTTTCATGTTTAGTGAACTTTCTAGTCTTTGTATTCTCTATATTCTTGTGGATAATGTCCTCAAAAATAAGTTATTAACATGGGAAAGGATCAGAGATGAGAGGAAGTAAGGCATGATAGAATGGAATTGCAAAGGGTGAGGATGGGCTTGCTTTCCCACAGCAGTGTAGGAAAGAAAGGAGATTAAATGATCAGAAGATGGGAGAGTGCCTACCTTTGCTGTCATGGGGAGGGATAGTCTAAACTAAGAGGGTTACAGAAAAAGAGATACCTTTAGGGCTGTCAAATAGTAATACCCTTTCTATATAGCTCATTTTACACAGTTCCTTTTCTTGACCAGTAATTTATTCTGCTTCCATTCTGACAAATGCTAAATAGACTCATTAGTGTGTCTCTTTTTACTGGGGAAATAGAAATCTTTGCCATCAGCCAGGGCAGGGAGAGTGGTCATTTTTTTCCAAAGCAGTTACTGTCTATGCTTATCAGATACAATTATCAACCATATCCTTGGAAGTAGTCAAAGGCATCAGTTGACTATTGTTGAGAAGGAACAAAGCCCATCATGAAAAATTTAAAGCATTTTGGGTTTAGATAGGAAGTGAAGATTGGGTGAGCTAAAGGTTGCAGATCCATCTGGAGGCTGGAGTTGGATGAGAAGGACTGAAGATGTTTAAATGGGAAGATCTTTTCTGTCTTTTTCACTTCAAGATCCAAAGAAAAGCTGAAATAATCAAAGTGTGGGCAAGTGCTGGTGATTGTTAATGAAGAGATTAATGCTGTGTTCACATTAGAGTATTATTTCCATTTTAATTTGTTAAAATGAATGGTTAATTCTGGTGTGTAGTAACTGCCAGCAAAGCAAACAGGGTTTCCCACTGAATTAAACAAGCAGCTATAAAACAATGTTCTGGGTGTTTTGAGCAGGTGCTGTTCATTTGTTTTAGACTGGTGGAGCACATCCAGGATGCCACAGAAATCCAAGGGGAGTTTTCTCCCCTAGAAAGAAGGTCCTCCAGAGACTACAGTGTAGAGTGAACTGTATAAATATGGCCAAGTTTGGGTTTTTTCTTGCTCATGTCTCATGCAGGTGGAGTCATTTTTTAATTGAACCACTTCATTTAACTTCCTTTATTATAGTGAATGGTGTAACTGCAGGTGTAGCACCTCTGTTCCTCGCCCGAGGGAGTGCAGTCCTGGGACCTGCTGATAAATGCTGCCCCATGTTGGCACAGGCAGACCCATGGCTTGGTAGCAGAGCAGCCACAGCGGGTGCCACTCGAGCTCTCACTGCCATGGCGTGGTTTGCCAAGCACATGTGATGGGAAGCATTTAGTCTGGGGGCATGCTTGCTGCCCTGAGAGTGCTGGAAATGAAGAAGCGTTAAAGAGCTACAGGGGACGTTTGGACGTGGGGCAAGCATCCCAGGAAGGAGACAAATTGAGGAGAAATGGACGAGCGAAACAGGAGAGACAGAAGCTGTCAGAATAAGTGGGCACTGGAGAGAATTGATTAACTGAAGGAAGTGACAGGCACAAAGTGGCAGTGAAAGAAATCAGCACAGAGGAAAGCAGATCGTGGGCAGAGGTTGCCTGAGAGTAGGAACATGCAATAGACGGGAGAAAAATGGTAAGGACGTCCAAGAAAAAAAAAGAAAAAGAGTGGATGAAGCTGTTTTGATTAGTTTTTCTATCTGCTTAGATTTTCTTGGCCTTACCTACCTGTTCTCATTGAATTTGTCAGGGGTGCCCTAGGGGCAAGTTTGTCACGTCAAGTAGGATGGGAACAGAGAAACTTCTCTTTAAGGTCTTTCCGCTCTTGTACAGACAGAATTTCTGCTCCTGTATGATATGAATTTGGATACATAATTGTTTTTGCACTCAATCCCCTTCCTGAAATTTTAGATGAAGAAAGTCTTTATTTATTTGGCTTCGGGAGTGAGAATTATATTGGTCTAGAGTATTTAAGTGCATTTATTTGTACACCAGCTATGTTGTTTGGTTTGGGTTTTCTTAGTCTGCACAGTAAGCAGTCACAGCCCACCAGCAGAGCTTTCCATTTGCCATTGCTGTGTGAAACTTTAAAGTTTCAGTTTGCAAATCTTTTGAGCATACTCAACTTTTTAATAGGAAAGGAGTTAATGAAATAGCGTCAGAATCATACCAGAGCTTGACACTACTGTCATGAGATGATACAGTCATTGGGTCAGATAACTGACTCTGGAGGTTAACTACCAGAAAGGTACCAAAATAGAAAAGATGAGTATGACTGGGCTTTGGCTTGTCGTCTGTCAACCCTGTTTTTCTGCATGATGAAAGGAGTTCATTGTTTTAACAGAAATCTCTTCTAGTATGTTACTACCTGTCCGTGGCTTTTGTTTGAGCAGAAAAGAATTAACTCTCCTTCTTCCTTCAACTTATCTCAGTGAACTACTCCAAATGAAGCGATGGTTAGTGTGACTCTAAGGTAAGGAGGAGGCAGTGATATCTACTAAAGTAATGCTGTTTGAGTAGGTGGTCTAGTATCTTGTCTTACTAAATGCATAGGAATTAGTTTAGATTCATTGAAATCAGTGCTTTAACAGTTTCAGGTAAGAGTAGCTGTTATGGCACAGAACTTACAAAGCTTCAATATTTTCCCTCAGCATTTTTATTTGTGTCTCATACGTCAATGGCTCGACCCTCAGTTTGTAGTCACCCAACCGTAGTATTTACATGGTAATGAATGTTTTCATTTTTGATGTGCATTTAAAATTGTCAGCTGTCGTGACCTGATTAAAATGATTATGTCCATCTATTGGAAAGAGCAATTGATGTGGCAATGCCTGCAACGTCAGTCCTTATCAAATAGGAGAGAATCATGTTTTAACAGTAAGAATAATTAAAAATGTCATATTTAAGTGCAATTTTTGGAGTAGTCAGGTGGGTTATTACAGTAAAATATATGTGGTTTACAAGGGGGATAATGTTACTTAGGGTGTTTTCTGTTGCACTGTTCTATTTCTCCTCCTTCTCCAGTATACAACGTGATAATTTCTCAGAGGAAGAGGTAAGCCATAAGAGCGACTTCCTCTGCCACTCCCTTTTCCACATCGGAAACCTGCAGGATTGCAAGGGAGTGACTTAGTCAGATATGATTCACAGATATTTGATTTTTAATTTATTTAGTGTTGCTGAAGGTGCCAAGCTGTGAGTTTTAGGACCTAAAACGCTCTGCCTGTAACCAGACCTTATGCTCACTTGCATGCAAGGACCTATGTGTTGCAGGATTTATATCTTGAAAAGACAGGGACTGAGAAGATTTCAGGGCTATGCTGGCAAGAAATTAGGTGTAGTTTGGGGTCTAGTGTATTATGTTGTGGGGGAGGAGGAGGAGGAAATGAAGAAGGATGTTTAAGGCAACCTTTAGGTCCCAGCCTTGCTGAGTTGTCCAGTTTTTGGCAGGGATGACTTTGCTGTCTCTTAAGGATGTGTCCATTCATGGGTACAGAATCTCCACCAAATTATGCAGGTGCCTTTCTGTAAATATATTGGTTTCGTATGACAGTGGGCTTGGGGAAAGGTGGATTTCCATGTAAGTGTTTTGGAGGTAAACAGTAGATTCCAGTGGGTTTTACTTTGCCATCGGATTGAGCCTATCAAGACTTTTGTTTGTCAATAAGCAGAGTAAGTCAAGAAGGTTTGATTTAATCAGGAGTAAGTACATCGTCCTCAGATTATGCAGGGAAAAGGTAAATCAGCTTGGTGATGGAACAGTCTGTTTATGCATGTAGGCGTGCTATACTGTGGGAAAATGAAATCTCCAGACACTGAAGCTATCAGCACTCATTCACCAAATTTTGTTCAGAGTGTGAAAATTCAAGAGGCTTTCTTGTTTCCAAAACAGTGTGTGTTTTATTGCAATAGTTGAAACAGACCCTAATCATTGAAGATCTTGTTGCAGAACAAATGAAACTCTAATGAGGTGCAGATGGTGCCAGTGATGGGCTTTTGTCCTCACCCTCCATCAGTTGGGGTTTCATATGTTTTCCAAGAGTGGCGATACTGCTGTAGGAGTTTATGAAGAGAAATGTCAGAGATAGCAGAGGTGCCAGGAGCTGTAGGGAGCCACTGTTAAATGTTCAGCGAGAAACTGAAAATGAAAAAACAATGAAGAGCAGAAAAGCCTTAAAAGATAGATGGCCAAGTTTGAGAGTTTTGTTTAAAACTGTTTATTTGCAGTCAGAGAAGGGCCTTGGCGATGCCTGAGGTACTGCAACCCTCTTGACTGGTAACATAAGAGGAAAGAGAGTGCCAGAGCAGGCTCTGCTAAAGGGAGGTGGGCATCAGCCCAGGCAGAAGTAAAGAAGAGGTGAGAAGCTTATGTGCTGGGAAAACTTTGCCTTAAATCTATGGATGAAATGCTGGGAAGTGCTATGTACACAGGTAGTGTACTTGTGGCTTGGTTGTACTTGTGGCAGCTTTTGGCTCCTACACTAAAGTTTTGGCTGGGGTACAGTTCATTTCTTCCTGCTAGCTGCTACAGCATTGTGTTTTAGATTTAGTATGAGAATAATGTTGATAACACACTGATGTTTTCAGTTGTTGCTATGTGGTGTTTCTGTTGAGTCAAGGACTGTTCACCTTCGTAGGCCACACCAGTGGGGAGGCTGAGGGGGCACGGGAAGTTCGGAGGGGACACAGCTGGGACAGCTGACCCAAGGGATATCCCACATCCTATGGCATCAAAATCAGCATATAAAGCTGGGAGAAGAAGGAAGAAGGGTCTCGAACATTTGGAGTGATGGAACCCTGCTTTCCTCGGGGTTTAATTCCTTATTTTGCTTTGCATTGTGCATGACTTTTGCTTTATCTATCAAACTGTCATTAATTTAATACATGTTTTCCCTTTTTTATGATTCTCTCCCCCATCCTGGGTGGGGGTTAGCAAGCAACTGGGGGGCCTGAGTTGCCAGCTGGGGTTAAACCACTGCACAAGGGAAAGGAGTTCTTAGTGTAAAGCCACCCAGTGTTATAATATCTTAGAACTGGAATCCTTTATTTGACTCTCTGCTTGAGTTGTGAATCACTGTTTCTTCTGGTCGTTAGTGAAACAAAACTTAATTTGGCCTGGGCACTGTAGAGATGAAACATGATTGGTAATGCTGTATACATTCATTTCAGATGACTTTATAAATCCCAGATGAAATATTTTGCTTCATTCCAGACAAGGCAGAGTGTGGCATGTGCTGTGTAATGAGAGTCAGCCTTGCTGGAGGCCCTGCATAACCTCATCTGAAAGAATATGATTTCATGAGAGCAGATATACTGTGGATTTTGAGCTGTTTGTTACATTAGCTCATTAATTCATTGATTGTTTCTTGGTTTTGCTCACAGTGGAAAGTTTTTTAAAAAGTTCTTTTCCCCTTCAAATCCAATTATTACTAAGTGATGACTTCTCTAATCTCTCATCCTCTAGGAAAGGAGATGTGTAATGAGTTCTCAAACCTGAAATGAAACCATATAAATATTTAACCTTAAAAAAGGTTATTAGAAAACTAAGAGAGCTGTGCTCTCCTTAATGTTTGTCACATTGATTAAATGGTAGCTGTCACCTCACGACATAGGAAGGATGGGGGTTTTGGTGATCTTAACCATAAATCAGTAATATTAGAAACACGGGAAATGCAATGAATCTTCCTGTCTTTTTAACCAGCCCTTTGTTCTGTCTTCTAATTCCAAGTTGTCCATGCTTCGTTTTTCTGTTCAATGATACGGTGATGTCTTTGCTGCAGACAGCTGTGAAATGTTGAGTGTCACTAGTTTTCTGTGTCAAGTTGAACATGGCCTGAAAAGTTAAAATTTTGGTTCTTTTCTGGGGACCTTTGGGCACAAAGTGCAGTATTTTTAATAGAGGTGACACAAGCAATATGCCAAGGTTGGCAATATGCCAACATAGTGGCAGTATTGGCTAGATTTGTGTCCTGATCCTTCAGTGTTTGATCCGCAGACACGTGGGAGAGCCGCCGTCACCTCTGGCTGGGGCCAGCTGCAGCTGTGCTGGGGGTCCAGGGCAGTCCCCAGCCCCACTCCAGCAAGGCTGGGTGCCTGGGATGCTGTGCAGGCTTTCAGTTTGGAGGATCTGAGGCAAGCTGGAAGGAACTAGGGAAGGGGTCTGTCCACGGGTTGGAGGACAAATGAGGTAAAAAGGATGGTAAATGTTTCATGGCAATAAAGTAACCTTTTGAGGATGGAAATTGGGTTGAAAAGCTCTCTGCTGCCCAGGTTCTTTCCCATCAGCTGCTCTGGAGAATTTCAGTCCTGTTGTGCTGGAGAGCCTGGACATGAGGTGAGTCCCTTCAGGAGCTGCAGCACTCTGGAGGGTCTCCTGTCCTCTGGCTCCTTGGAGAGTAGTGCCATTTTCAGGAAACGGTGGATTATGTGATCTTGGAGGAAGCTGCATCTTGCTGTGAGGGGCAGAATGTGCACAGTGGGGTTAAAACTTTCCTTAGGCCTGAGAAATGACCTCTACAGAGAAAGAAAAAAGCATGGCAAAGTGAGGCCAGCACAGGGGGATTCCTGGGGGATCAGAGTGAAAGGACAGGGAGGGGCCCCCCCTTGGGAGAGCAGCTTGTGGGGAGCAGGAGAGGCAGAAGGCAGAGGTCAGAGAGAAGGGTCCTCAAGGATCTGCAAGGATCAGCAAGGATCAGCAGCCAGCTCCCTTCTCCCAGGCCTGTCCTCCCCGGAGAATAATATGAAAAAGCATGGCACAGAAAGTCTGTGCACCACAGACCTGCAACCTTGGGGCTGTGATGACTGCAGTTAATTAAATAGGTGGCTTGTCTCTAGACAGCCCCAGACATCTGTCTCCATTCTTCACTTGTTTTTCTGACACGTTTCTATTTGCTTGTCCAGAACTAAGCTCAGAGGACCTACAGATGGTCGCCATTAATTTTGTCACTGGATGCAATTTTTAAAAATCTTTTCTCAACCTTTTAAAAACAGATGTGTATTAAAAAAAAATAAATCTTTTAATAGAGCAACTCACTAGAGGTCTTCTATTTGGATTTAGATTTAATTTTAGTTTTTAGTGGCTGGGATTCAATTTTGGCATTTCTTTTAAACCAAGTCGCTCTTGCAGCCATATCAATTTTTAATTTGATCTTAAATAAACTTTCAAGATTCCATTTGGATTCCTAGTCTGGCTTCTTTGGAAACTAAGAAATCATTGCACGCCAAAACATTTTCTTTGTTTTGGATCACATACCTGATTTTGCATAGGTTTATTCATGATTGCAGGATGCTGGTGTTGCGTGGGCTGAACTTGGGCTATGGGCTTTCCAAATAAAGTCTTCAGCAGTGAAGTGCAACCTTGGTAGTGATTTCTTAAGGAAGCCACAGGATTACAGACAAAACTCAGGAGCTGTGTCTAGTAACTGCCTGTACAGAGTCAGGATCATAGATAATGGCTTGTTATCAAAACTAATTTTATGTACTTTTAAATGGATAAACCAGCTGCAGACAGGTTTGGCGCTTCTTTTTTTTCACAGTCACCGTATTAAACATGGAGTGTCCTTTCCAAATATCTTTTAACATATTTCTCTTTGAGTTGTCTCTGTAAATTTTACCGTAAGAAAAGCCAATTGTGTTCTATATTATGCACTCAATAAATGTTCCCAGGATACACTTCTTAACACAATGCTTTTTTTTTTTTCTTTTTTTACTTTATTTGCAGGTCAAAATTTATCTGGTTCACTCAAATTAGTGTCATGTTAACCATCCCGTAGAAGAGAAATATGATGCCAAACAGAAGTAACCTCTCCTCCTTCCAGAATGTTGGATCAGGTAATCAATTAAAAGGAAGTTTGTTTGTAATGCACTGAGATCTTTCAGAATTTCTATTGACTTTGG
This sequence comes from Promerops cafer, assembly GCA_013398275.1. Lineage (NCBI taxonomy): Eukaryota > Metazoa > Chordata > Aves > Passeriformes > Nectariniidae > Promerops > Promerops cafer. The sequence continues at coordinate 110,489 of VZSE01006113.1, read as the reverse complement.
CCCTTTAATTCTCCTGACACATGGATAAGATCAGTGCTCTGTTCTTATTGCATGTCTAACTCCATTTACCAGGCAGAACAAGGCCACAGCTGGATATGCTGCAGACAGCCAACCCTCCCCCATCACTTTAATGCCTGTCTGGAATAGATATCAGTGACCCCCAGCTAAACAACTCGGGAAAGGAAGAAAAGGAATGATGGAGGGAAAATAAAAATTTAAAAAAAGGAAGAATTTCCTTCTGTAGCTCCAGGCAGCAAATACTTTGCTAAACAGAGGACCCTTGTGCTGAGCCTGAAAGCTGGGTCTGACCTGGATGCAGGATGGGTTCAGGGCACGTCACGAGCTGAAGCTCCCATCCTCAGTCTCTATAGCTGCATGCAAAGACCGCATCAGCCAGATATATAACACATCCTGGCATATTCATCAAGTTTCTACTCAAACATTACCCTAAAAATAAACAAAACAAACAAGATCTGGTTGGTGGGAAGTAGCTATGGTTTATTTAAACATGTGCTGTCGTCCAGTTGGGATTTAACTGTATGATTGCGGGCACTGTGGCACTGGAAGCAAAAACACAGAAGAGCTGGCATAAGGGATAGTAGAGAAAAGCTGAACTGGAGTGGCTACATGAAGGTATCGTGACCTTTTCTTACTGTACTTGCTTGGATTTCAAGTACAATGAACCCTTCACTGCTGTGGTGAACAGGCATGAAAGTTTCCATGAGCTAACTTGTTTTTTGGCAAAAGCACTCGGTCTTTGAAGGATTAAATGTGCCCTACTGCTGTTGCAAGGGAGTAATGAACAATTATTAATGTCCATTAATATGTCTGCCAAGCTATTTATAGAGGAGCCAGTGAAATTAATGCAAAAATATTTGAACTTAGCTGTGTTAGTTAGGGTTTGGACAGTACAATTTTCATATGAAATTAGATTTCAGTTTTAAGAGAGATTTGGAAGAGGGGAGGAGAAAGAGAGACTCAGATGGAAATTGGGGTCAGTTCCACAATGAAAGGTTAAGTATAAAAGGCATATACATTGTGCTTTACATCTGGGCTCTTAAATAACTTCTACATCTTATTCTTCTTCCTTAAAACACCACTAATGTGATGAATACTTGATTTGTTCGGATGATGTTTTCTTGTCCTGACAAGAGTTCTTTTGAATTTGGGTCACATTTATCATTTTGTTCATCATTGCTGTTATCAAAATTTATGAAAATAGCTAAAAAATGTCAAGTAAAATACCACAATATAAGAAACTGCAGTTTCATTGCTCAAAGTGGTGATGATGTGATGGGAGAACTCTGTGAGCTCACTGGTTCAAAAGCAACTTAGGTAGTTGTATCATCGTAATAAGTGTGTTAAAATTATAAATATAATATAAATCCCATAAATAGAGCCAGCATAAAAACATTAAATTCTGTGTAGTGATAGACTTGAGGTTTAGTTTTGAAGGTGCAAGTTAATGCTTTTGGCCACTACCAGAGCTTGTAATTAACAACTACTTAACCAGATCCACTATGGTCAAGAAGGTGTTGTATTTTACTTTGATTTTGGTGTTGGTGTCCCCTAATGCTGGCTCCCTTGATCTTCTGCCTATTCAATTCCATTAGTAATGATGGTTACCTTTGTTCTCAAACTTAGGGCTCTTTTCCTTCATAACCGAGGAGAGCCTGTCGGTGCCCGCCTGGGCTGCGCAGGGGAGGCCTGGGCAGCAGAGGACTGTTGATGCCCCGGCCAGTGGAGAATTCCGTGGCGCTGTGCCTTATTAGCAAGGAAGGTCCCAGAAACCAGGACCCCTGTGAAGAATGCATTGCCACCTTCCACAAGATCTGAACCTAGCGATTCTCAAGGAAACCAGGTCATATGAGCTCTGGTGGCGGACAGGAGTCCCAAATTCTGTCTCTTAGTTCATATAATTGCCTGAAGCGGTACTTGGACTAAAGTACTGCCTCCGGGGACGTTAAGGGCGCCTTACACATTAGATTTTCCCACTGAGTGACAACCTGAAATTCAGTTTCTCAGGAGGAAGCTAGTCACAGGTGAAATATGACCGAGCCAAGAGTAAATCCCAGATTTGACCCTTATTTTCAGAAGCAACATTTGCTGGCACTGCAGTAACTGGCACTCAGGAGTGCTTTATTAGTTCAAAGTGTGGACTAGCACATCCCAGAAGCTGCTGTAAGTGTTAATGGTGTCATTTCTACAGCAGCTGAGGTCTAAGTGTAAGCCTGCTGGGGGTCCTGTTTATCTCCTGCAGTAACTGGCACTGTCAGGAGCTGAATTCCCTTCTTTGCTTTTGGCAAAGTGGACCTCAGAACTGTATGCTAGAGCTTGATACATTGTTGAACAATAACATCCACCACAGCAAAGGCTTTTTTGGTCCGTGCTGTCTTCCTGAGTATAAATAAGATTTTTGCAAAATCATTAGGATCTGTAACCTTCCCCCCAGCGGTATTTTTAATAGTCATGTGGTTTTGTTGTTTTGAACGAAGTCATGCAACCTAGCATTCTGCTTCCTTAAGGTTATCTTTTAACCAAAGTGCTCTTTGCAGATGTAGTTACAGCCTTGTATTTTTAGAGCAATGAGCTGAAACACCTTGAAAAACGTGCCTTGGTTTTGTACTTTCCCACTAAGCTTTGCAGGACCATCCACAAAGTAAGCAGAAAGGTGACAAACTCCTGCTGAGCTTTAAATTGAGCTCACTAGTGTGTGTGGGCTCAGATGGCACTAGCTGCACAGATTAAAGAGGTGATCCAGAGCAGTGTCTTATGTCTTTGGCCCTGGGAGACCTGAGTTGGGTTCTTTACTCTGCTGTCTGCATTGCATATTCTCCCTGTGCCTCAGTTCCTCAGCTGTAAAACATCAGGACAATAATTCTTCCTTCCTTCATGGGTATCTCAAGAGGCTCAAGATTATAAAGGCTGAGCCACAGGGTCCTGCAATGGATATGACAGCAAAGAAAGAGTCTAGCCTCTTTCCAATTGTGTTGCTGATTTTGGTATGGTTTTGTGCCTCTACCCCTTCTTTTTCAGCCTCCCATCTTTTGCAGAAACAGATGGGAAAATTCTTCATCTCCTCCTTTGCTTAGTGATCTGAGACACATTTACTACAAGCACAGTAATTATTGGAAAAAGTGTTCATATTATTTTGCAGGCATGCACATGCAAGAGGCTACTAACTTGCTAATTTTTTTTTCTTGTTTTGTCATCTTTACAGATTCCAGTAAGATTATGGCAGACTATAGCCACTCACAAAAACAGATGGAATTACAAAATGCTAGTTTGGGAAAGGGTACTGTGGCGAATTCCCTTGAAAATGGTCTCCAGGATATTATGGAAAACCTCAACACGAAGAAATACTCATCAACTCTTAAATTTAAAACAAATGGGGACTATGCTGGCTCTTATTTAACCCTTTCACAACCTATGCCAATTAAACCTAATCCTTCCACCAGTGTTAAAAATATACACTCTATTAACAAAATTCAAGGAGGCAAGCAGTTCCCCTGTGAAAGCCCATATCTTCCAGATAAAAGCATCTCTGTAAAGCATTTGGGTTCCATTTCAGGCTTGTCTCCATCCCTCAGCGGGTATAGTTCAGGAAGGACAGATTTTGACATTCATGCCAGCAGAGAAAATGAAAAATCCCTTGGACACATGGATAAGTTTCACTACTCAAAGTACAGTCAGAGAAATAAATCTTTTGACAACATCTACTTCCCTGGAATGCTGGAGTCAAGGAAGATCTCAGGCTCTCTTCTGACTATGTGGAATGGAAGTTCGGGGAACGAGCTGCTGCTTTCACCTGGTAGCAGTTCTGGGGCAGCCAGCATGCCTTCTAGCCCAAAGCAAGGCAGGAGAATGAATGCTGAAAACAGTCTGGCCCTTCACATAAAGCCAGTTAAGTACAGGGATGGGATGATGGAAACTCTGGGTTCACGGCCTAGGAAATACTCTGGTGGATCTTTAAGTCATATGGGAATGTACAGTCGTTCCCTACCCAGACTTTATAAATCAACAGAAAACCAGCTGGTGCCATTAAGTTTGCCCCCCAGAAGCTCTCTGGGTAGTAGTAAAAGGAAAAAATATGGAGAAAAAGATCTACCTCAGAATGCTTTCGATGCTGATAATTACCTGAATTTTTCTTCTTGCAGCTCAGGGGTTTCACCACATGCAAACTCTGTCTCTGGGAGTAATCCCTATGTCAGTTCAACTCTTAGTGTTCCTGCAAGCCCTCGTATTGCTAAAAAAATGCTTTTAGCACCTTCTTCCCCATATCTCCCTGATGATTTTGATAGACTTGGACTCTCAGGAACAAGTCCCAGTAGTTCTTTCTCCCCAGTGGATTTTGACAGGTCGTTCTCTGTCCAAAGAAACCTTTCCACCAGTTCCATGGAACTTGATGACCCAGATCTGGAAAGTTACAGACAGACGCCAAATTCTCTGCAAACGTCCATGCGAGAGCGGAAGAACAGCATTAGCTCGATTTCAGGAAGGGAAGACCTCATGGACTATCACAGGAGGCAGAGGGAAGAGCGACTTCGGGAGCAGGAGATGGAACGGCTGGTAATTTTTTCTCTTCCTCTTAGTTACCTGTGATATTTAGCACTTGCAAAACACCCATCCCAGCTCTAGCCATCAGGAGGGTACAGCAAAGAATAAGCTGCTCTGTTTTGAAATTCAAATGCAGCCTGCTCCAGATAACTTGTTTATTATCACAGTCCATGAAGCTAACGCTTACAAAGCGTGCTGCTTGGATAGACAGTACCATTCAGCCACCCTGAAAAAATATTGGAACCCATATAAATTGTGTTCAGTTATCCTGTGGGCTGAGTTAAAATGTCTGTGTACATAAACCCCACAAATTACACTACAGCGATCCTGCAGGACTTTTTGGTTTAGATGATAGCACTGTTTTGTGATAAGTAGGCAAAGAAAAAGATATTCTGCAATAAACTGCTCAGCCTTGTGTGCTGCAGAGTCAGGTATACATTGGTCTGGACTAAACAGCCATCAGCAGAGTTTTTCCTGCTTAGTTTTCATTTTTTCCTTCTGAGCATGTTCATTAAAATAGAGGCCTCCTTGCTTTTCCCCCTCCCAAGATGGAGAGTAGCAGAGGGGGACAGTTTCTCTCTTTGTCTCAGTCAGTGTAAAGCAAGTGCATATTGCCTCAGCTTGGGATTATATAGGTAGTAAAATGTAATTTATGTATTACTGAAACAACTTGTGGGTAGGAAAAGTAAAAAGGTCTTCAGAACCCACGGAGATGTTTGAAACAGTTCTGTATTGAAACTGTCTCTGGAAGAACACGTAACAGTTCTTCCAAAGGGTTTTCAAAGTGGTTTGGGACTCTCTGACCCTATTAACATGCATTCATATTTTATCAGCCACATAGAAACAAAGGTCATTAGATGGGCCAGTTGGCATTCCTGAGTCTTAAATTTGAGACACTAACTTTACATTTGTGTGCCTTAATTCGCATCTTATGAATTTGAGCAAAATGGCAATAGGATACTCTTAAACCTGTCTAGTTTGCATACAGGCAGCAAGCCTGCAGGAAAATTCACTTTCTGGGCAGGCTGGAGATGAAAAGCTGTGGGGAGGATGGATGCAGGGGTAGTGGGAATGTGGGAGAAGGGGATGCCTGTCAATGACCACTAGCAATGACTTGGTGCCTGTGCAGGGCCACAGTTCCCGTCTTGAACCGTACGAGTGAGCAGGTTCAGGCTAAAGAGCTGTAACCCAGTGAGATGTCTCCCCCCTCCCCATGTCACCTGTGTCCTTGATGCAAGTTGGTGAGGAGTCTGCCTTCCCCCCCCATTCCACTGATCACTGTAGTTTGTAGGACACACACTGTTGTTGGCAAGATGTGAAAAAGTCTTTGCCTGCTCAAAGGCTGTAGTGTCGAGGCTCAGGTGTGAGAGGAGGGCAGGCACTGCCCCCTCCCCACTCCGTGAGTGTCAGGGCAAGCCCACCCCTGCCGTGCTTTGCTCCCCAAAACCTCTGCTGGCTCACCTTGAAGCTGCAGCTTCTCGGGAGCAGGGACTGGGCTCCCCAGGGCAGGTAGGACCAGCTGTGAGTGAAATGGCAGGGTGGCTTAGGACAAAGGTTTTGGGAAACATGTTTCTCCCTCTTCTTGCTGCCTTTGTCCTGCCATTCCTCTGCTCCTTTCAGTAATCTTCTCCCTAGTCCTGGTGTGTTGTGTGTGCACTGGTGATTGCTTCTTTGCTTCTTATCAGAAGGTTTTGCAGGCAGTCATGCTGTAAAACCTGAGATAATCAGTCATAAAAGCAACGTATTTGTATTTCAAAGAGAACAGCCTCTTTTTTTTGTTTTAATTATTATTTGTAGTGAGAGATGAAAGATGTTGGGTTGTTTCAGTATTCAGTGATGCTGATAATGGTTCTGGTTTTATATTTTGATGAAATGGCTACATTCCTACCCCTCAATATTTCCTTTGGCTCAAAAATACTTCCTTCAAGTCCAAATTCTTCAAAAAGAGAATTTGCTTACTGTTTTTCCAAAGCTTTTGAAAGCAAGATGATGTTTTGTGTGTTGCATATAATTTGAGCATGAAGGGTTTTCCTCCTGCTTGAGTTCATCTTATACTCAAGTACTGCTCCATATCTGCTCCGTTCTCCATTTGCTAGAGCTATCTGGTAGAAGAGTGAAATATCAGGACGGTGCCTCCTTCCACTGGTTTGAGAGTCTGAAAAATGCCATAAGCAGGTTTCTAGATCTCTGAGAAGTAGAAAGATATATATTAAAGAATCCACACATCACTTCTTTGTATATTAGGGCCTGTCCTGTTCCAGTGTTATTTTATTTTGTCCTTCTGTGTGGATCCTTGTCTGAAGGCTAGTCAAGGATCTATCCAAAATGGGTCTTGATATAGCCAGCCAGAGCTTCCAAAGAAGAAATTTGTTTGCCCCTGTGTACTGACATGGGCAAAGGATCTGTGTCTGCTCAGGTCTCTCTTTTTTATGGGGTTGGGGAAGGTGTGAATAAAAAACCTCAACTAAAGAAGCACTCATGGATATCAAAACTGTGTGCTCTGAACTTTCCTTACTGTGTAAAAGTGCAGGCTGAGTAGCTGGTAGGCAAATGGGAGGGGAAATGTAGTCTGTGCACAAGTGAAGGATTTTCCCTACTGGGTTTTTGAAGCACGGTAGGGAGAAGAACAGTGTAGGAATACTCAAATAAGTCCATCAGAAAAATAGCACCCTTTTTTAGAGGACTAGACTGCTCTGTGGCCCAGATAAGAAGTGGAGAGTGTCTTTCTTTGCACCAGCACTGTCCCTGTAGCTATTCTGCTGGCACAGAGTGGCTTGAAAGTGTTCTATTTGATAGCTGATATTCACTTCCGGATTTTTTTTGGTAGTAAAATCCATGCACTCATTGCAATCTGACCTAGTATCTGCCCTTCAACTCTTTTGTTTACTTTCACTTGTTTACTTTTTCTTTTCCATATAAATTATTCTGTGAGTTTTACTTGTGTTTAGTTTGCTTTTAAGTGTCAGAGGCTCCTCTGGAAGTTTGCATTTAGAGCTGCTGCTGCAGCCTGCATATGAAAACAAATTATCTGCTGTCATTGCCCAAAGAAATAACCAGAGATTTTTTTAAAAAAAGTACAAATAGTAAAAATATGCAGGTTATTTTTTTCTTTAATTATTTAAAAGTCCAAGTTTATATTTGTTCCTGTGCACCAAATACAAAAGATACATATGTACTTGTGTAGGATTTGGTGTTTTTCCACATCTATTTCTTTCGATCTGCTGTCTGTGGCTAGGTTCACATAAATTAGCTGAAGACTGGTGCCACTTCTGCTTTGCCAGCCTGTTCCTTTGTGGCTTGGAGAGCAGGGGGAACTGGCACTCTCATTCCTGCCATCCCTCTGGCACTAGTGCTGGGGGCTGATGGGCTGTGGGAGCAGGTGGGGCAGCCGGGGCTGCTCCTGGCACAGGCAGCAGGGTCACGACCTGCTTCTGCTTCCTCTCCAGCCCAGCTGACCGGACATCGCATCCTGGCACGGGGATGTTTGTACAAGCTGCTGTTCAACAAGCAGAAGTTGAAGCTTTTGCTGACACTAGCCCAGGAGCCTTATAAACAAGGAAGTTACTGCTGTGGTCTAATAATGTTCAGTGTGATTCAGCTAGCTTTTTTTTTTTTTAATTATTATTAAAGAGGAAATCTCACTCTTTTTTTTTTTTCCTATCTGAGATGAAAGCCCAATTGTAGCTGCTGGAACTAAAAGGGGCTCTTTTTCTTCAGCTGATGGGGTGGTTGGGAGTGGAACTGCACAGGCAACATAATTGAGTAGATATTAAGGGCCATCTGTTTTCTTTGATAGTTACTTGTTTAAATACACTAATGTTTTCAGTGCTGGTTTTTAGGCAGTACAGTGTATTTCCTCTAGATGGTGGTAGATACCTAAAAATTAGATGTGCAGTAGGTTCATGATGCCTTCCATTGCCCAGCTGTCTGTAGGGATCTGTAAACATACATTAACATTGTTAATGAAGTTTTAGTAGAGCCAGGATTTGTACTGGGAGAGGTTTCAATTTATCAGTGCCTGAAAGAGCAGTAATAAAATTCAAGGGGCTTATTCCATAGTCCACTTTGTCACAGTCAGAAGAGCACTGAATTTCATTTTTTTTCAGTTTATTCAGAAGTAGGGAATAATATCAAATATCCCTGTGCCTGGTTTGCATTGATGCCTTGCAATTTAGTAAGATGTGCTTATGCGAAGGGAAAATGAAATGAAACTATTTTGGAGTTTTTACGATGGTACTGCTTCAAAATCATGGTTAATAGAGGTTATGTAAATCTTCATACGTTTTGTGGAAAACCTCATATACATGTTTTATAAATCTGTGTTGGCACTGTGTCTTTCTATAGACCCTTTAAGCATAAAGTACCCAAGCTGTATGTAAAACTGTAAGCGATTAGCTCTCAAAGGAGCCCCAGCCAAGCAGACAAAGGCTAGCTTCAAGGTAATTTTTCCCACCACTAGTATTTGACAGTCTCTATAGTGTTACAGAATAGCTACTTAATATCATTTAGTTTTGTAATTGAATAAGTGCTGTATAATAGGATAAAACTCCCTGCAGAATATAACTAATATTGATGACTCCGTAACTGTCAAGGAACATTCAGTTTCAATTGTGTTGTAAAACATTTCTGTGGGGTCTTTAATATGCCAAAATCTGGATTACATACACTTAATTTTTGCAGCTATATATTTTATGCAAATTAACACTATGGTCCAGGAAGAAATCAATTACAGGAGACCTGTTCTCATTTACAGAACTTAAGTACTGCTCTGTAACTCTGGTCTTCAGGCTCCTGCTCTCAGTGTGATTCGAAAAGGAGCATCTGCATAGGTACTATAGGGACAAAAGGGCTGAACAATGCTGTTATTTTGGCAGCCAGTGGCATTCCCTCCGGAGCAGAGCACATGCCTCGGGTACAGGAGCTAATTCTCAGGAAGTCATCTGCTCAGCTCCTCCCTGCAGGCTGTCTCCACTCTGTGCCACTGCTCTCTCCTGCTTTTACCAGCCCGTTTATCCTGTGCCTGCTCTGGGAAGGCAAGGATGAGGCAGACCTGCTCCTCTGCTGTGACCTGGGCCTCTCTCTCCATGCTGCTTCTCTGTGCAGGTGTCTCTGCAGTCAGAGCTGCCTCTGAGAGAGGGATATGAAATACAGGTGTGCTTCTGAAAGCTGTGCTGCTGGTGGTAACTTCGGAGCTGAAGCACTAACTATAGCAAAACAAGGACTGGCAATGAGAAAACAAACTAGTCTGGAGTGAGAAACTGCTGCAAACTGGAGGGAAGGGAAAGGACACCTGGCGAACTGTTCTCAGACCCAGTTCAAGTTTATCATTGAAATAAGCTCCTTAGAAATGTAGGACAGAAGGAAAAAGCTTTCTTCAGCCTCTCATCCATGAGGTAGTGAATATACTTGTAAGAAAGAAAATTTGGGGGTTTTCTGCAGCTCTGTTCCAGTCTCTCTGCCTCTCTCCACACCATCCTTTTTGACTAGCTGCTGTTCCCAGCTTTTGCTGAGAAGGTGGTGGTTTGTCTGACTGAGCAACAGGAGGAAACATCGTTCTTTGGCAGCTGAAAAGTACAACAGCTGCTTCAGGCAAAGGGAACCTGGCTGCATGGACTAGCCATAATTCATATTAGTCTTTGCCACAAGGGATAGACTGCATATGCATTTTTAAGGAAATTTGAGGTTATCCAGTTCCTAATGGCACTTACCTGAAAAGCTTCCTGTTTGCCACAGCTGATTAACCAAGGCTTGCCTTGATATCCAGATACAGCAGCACTTCTACACATTTGTAAAATTCATAAATGTGGTATGTAGCAGATGAACAAATCTAGGAATCACCACATGGTTGCTGTTAAAAAAGTGGGGTATTTATTTTTGCTTTTTAGGAAATTTTTTTTACAGTGTAACAGGGATGTCTCTTAATGTCATTGATAATCAATAGCAGAAGAGGATTATTATCTCCTTATCCCACCCTTGTCCTCCAGCACTTAAATTTGCAGCCAGCCATTGGTGATGTGTAGCTTTCTCAAAGCCAGGAGTAGTGAAGCTGCTCAGGCAGAAACTGCACAAGACTTGTTACCCCTTTTGGTAATAGAGAAGAGAATTACAGAAAATACACAGAGATGTTTAAATCTGTTAGAAAGGACATTTTACGGGGAAACACACTGACCAGCTTACAAGGCTTGATTCAACATCCCCCCCTCCCACCAGAGCCAATTTTAAATCCATTTCCTGCTTTTGACATACCTTTTTTATTTTCCCCTCTGCCGTGTTCAGTGTCATAAATAACTTGTGTGGTATCTCTTGCAAAATTATTGACTGGATTTTCCATGTGCTATTTGTTCTGCGTTCTTCATTGCAAGAGTGCTTTCCTAGCTTGCTTCTTCACTGAGAAATTCATTTTGGAAACAGTTACATGCAGGTGTGCTGGAGCTGGAATGAGCTGGCTGAGATGAAATGATGAGAATAGAGTGTATAAAATAACCACAGAGCTTCCTGTCCATAAGCCTCTCAGCACATGTCAAAATAGAAGTGAGAAATATCAGTATTTCTGTAATGTGTCTGAAAGCTCATCAGGAATTTTTTGAAGACTGGTTTTCCTGCAATTTTTAAGCTTTTTCTGAGCAACTGAGACTTGACGGGGGTAAAAAATAATCCCTTTTTTCCTGACGGCTCGGCAAAGGGCCAGTTTGCAGGCAGAGCCCCTCACCTGAGCACTCATGCTGGAATGGGCAGTGGCCCTGCTTTGAAATGTGCCGTTTCCTATTATTGCCCAAGGGATGGAAGCTTGGCGTGGGGTAACCCGATACAGCCCGTTGTTGCCGGAGGGGTGGGACCTCGTGTCCTGATGTCCGTGTCTCCCGTCTAGAACCATTGCGACAGGCCCGATGCCGTCACAGCGGGGAGAGCTGCGTGGTTACCGGCTGTCCCAGCCAGCACTTGCACAGGGCTTTAGGAATTGGGTTGCCTGGCCAAAACAACTACTACTAGGGAGGATAGTGGCGTGAGAAGGGTAAGGGAAGAGGCTTATAGGGTCTGGCAGTGGTTGCCTGGAGGGAAGAAGGCTTCGGAGAGTTATAATTATGTTGACCGTTTGGGGTTGAAGGATGTCTGAGAACCTGCTGGGCCTATTTCTTGGGAAATAGAAGTTGCAGTTGCTGCCCCGGGCTCCGTTATTTCAGCGGCTCATCTCGTCACAGGAGGATTCCGAGGAAAGCTGCAGTGGGAACCCGGGAATAAGCCACTCAAAGGCAAAATTGCTCTCTCACAGCGCTCTCTTGTTTGGGTAGTGCTTGGAAGGGGGTGGGTTCAGACAGGTTCTCCAGCTCAGAGGTCTTAACTGCAGGTGATGTGCACGTGTGGTGCATACAACCAGGTAATCTCTCAGTAGCCATATAAATCTCTGGGTGCATGTAACCAGTGTTAAATTTTCATACAGTGCAATGGCTCGCTGCAGGGAGAGCTGAGGCAGTGCATTGCCTGCCTTCTTTTGCTTGATCCTTGTTATCACTTGCTGCTGGGCATAGGAGGTGTTGGGGCTGGCAGAAGTAGCTGCTGTGCAAATCCTCCTTGCAAATGTAATGCCAGGTAGAGCTGGGAAAGCAAATATGTCTGTGGTGGTTCCTGGGGAGGGAGGCTGAGTATGTTGGTTTTTTGGCTTTTGTTTTAAATACTACTGTAGAAGGATTTCCTAGAAATCAGAAATTAGATCATTAGTGCAGATATTAATGCCAAGCATGGAACTCTCACAGTGGTCTTTTTTCCAGCAAAATTTCCCATAGACTTATGGTAAGCAATTTTTTTTTTCTTTAACAAAAGTAACATGAAATTACATAAATGCTTTACCTCTTAAAAATGAAAAGGTATATAAAAATCCATCTGAAATAGATGTTACCAGAAGCTATGGATACAGTAAAATAAAACAAACATAGCTTGCTAACAGTTGATAAAAGGTATCGTAGAGATCTAGAAATCCTTCAGAAATTAAATGTTTATCACAACTTGAAGCATATCAAGTCAAAATGGCACAGCTACTCTGAGTCTCAAGTTTGAAATGTTGGTATGAATTCATAGGGAATTTGAGTAAACTGGTAAATAAAGATTTCCTCCACTTAAGTGAATTTGACAGATTTGTATTTTAGATGTGATGCCTCTTTTTTCTGTTAATGCTCCGAAAACTGTGTTTTTCAAAATGTGGACTAATTCTCTCAAAAGGAGGAATCACAGTTAACAAAGTGGAAAATCTAAAGAAGTCAGGAATGCATGAGTTCATGGAAAATCTGTGCAATATATTGCAGCTTGGGAGGAATATAGCGTAAGTGTGAAGTGGAACAATTAGTGACTTACGTAGTGAAATCACTGGACATGTGTACATACAAAGGGGGTGTAGATACAAAAACCTCAAAAAAATTTTAAAAGTACATTTCACAGAAATTAATAGCTAGTTAAATAAGATGTCCTAACACTTATTTATCTTTACAATGTAGAAAGTTCTAATATTCTTTAAATCTTCTTTCACATTAATTTGATTCTTCATCTTGCACTGTAATTTATTTATTACAGTTTATTATCTCTAAGTGGTAGATGGACTTCACATGGACTTTAATCCTTCACTCTAAAACAAAAAAAAACAAACCCAAAGCAACAAAACCCTGACCCAAACAAAACAAAAAAGCCCAGCACACTTTTTTTAACTTCATCTTTACTTTAGTTCACGTGTGACGCTCAGTGCTATTATCTTTTTCTGAACTAGGAACGACAGCGGCTTGAGACAATCCTCAACCTGTGTGCAGAATACTCCAAATCTGACAGCAACCCTGCTGCAGCTACTACAGTTGCTGATGTTCAAAAAATTAACAAGGAACTCGAAAAACTTCAGCTCTCTGATGAGGATTCTGTGTTCGAAGACTCCCAGATGAATCTGGACACGAGGTTCAGAAGCCACTTGAAATCATCTGCAAGCGACTCGGATTTCTCGGAGCTGAGCAGCCACAGCCGTGGCACTGCTGCCTACCTGCCCTCGCGGGGGCTGAGGGCTGATGAGCACTTCAGTGAAAGCACCAAGCCACCACCTTTTGCTGCTCCCAGCTTCCTGAAGGACACCACCGAGTCATCCTACCTAAGCATCACACCAAAGGTAATGCTCTGTAGGAGGAGACAGTGTAATCCAGGCTTGAAATCCTCCTCTAGGAGTTAGCTGCCCTGGCAGGGGCCACAGTTAGGCTGGCTTAGGTGTGAGAATTAATCTCAGAACTCATACAGCTTTATAAGCCATCAAATATAGAAAATATAGCCAGCAAAATGTAGCAGCCAGGAAATTACTATTCCATATCTAATGGTACTGGAAGTTGGGGGTTTGTTTTAGTGGCATGTATTGTTCAGGAAGAGTTTTAAGATCTTCCAAGGGAGAAAGATTTGCTTTAACAATTATAGCTACTTAAATAAAAAAGGTTTCCAGAACCCTGCTTAGCGTCCTGCTGAGATGTAGGAGGGAAGGGATGCTGTGCTGTTTTCTCCCAACCTGAGGCTCTTGTAAGAGGAGTATGTTTTCTCACATTCACATGGGAGGTGAAGAGGAGTTGCCTGCGCCGAATTTACTGTCCTGTCTCCTTTCCTGGGGTTGGACTTGAGCCGCTTGCCAGATCAGCTGCTGTCTCTTGGGGAAGATGCAGTGGCAGCAAGCCTTCTGTCCCTCCAACCCAACTGCTGCCTTTAATAGGCTGCACCTCCTTTCCTGTGTGCTTCTCACTGCTGTTTCATTACCAAAAGGACGTTGTCCTTCAATAAAGGAGCTAACAGCATTCCTAACCATTTCTGTGCTAATGCAGCAGCAGCCTCCTCCAGGCTTTGCCAGAGCAGCAGTGTAGCAAATCCCAGTGGCAGGCAGTGTGTTAAGTAACTGGATTCAAGAGCTGGAATCAGGAGTGAAATGAGACCAAGCAAAGCCATAAAAGCAGATTACTGTTCAACAAGTTCACACCTTCAAAATAATTTGTCTCTTCCATTTACTGTTATTTACACACTGTATGATCTTCAGCATGGTTATATGCCTCAGGTGAATTGTATTTAACTCCTGCTACACTCTCAACTTGAGAGTCAATAGTGTGTGCCTGCGTGTGTGTGTGTGTGTGTTTGTGTGTGTGTGTGTGTGTGTGTGTGTGTGTGTGTGTGTGTGTGTGTGTGTATGTGTGTAGAAGAAGAGAGAGGCGTGATAGTAACACATTTTCACTTCCAAAGGGTGATCTCTCTGGAAATCTGTCTGGTGAGTCTTCTGGTATGAAATTGTGTTGAACAGAAACATGCTATTATGGCTTGACTTGGTCTTTCCATGTTGAAAAGATGGTAACACATTTCACTCGCAAGTTGCTGTGGTCTTGCATTTCTTTCCCATTTGTTGCTTTATTCATGCAAGTCAGAGATCCTATTTAAAATCCTTATTAGGAAGTTGAGATCAAAGATCTTATGTCAGCATTATCCAAACGGAAGACTGGACAAAAAGAGGTTTTGCTGCTAGGATTACTATTGCTAAATCAAGGAATACCATTCATTCATTCATTGTAAAGGGAGTTCTGTTAAGCCTTGAGAAAAGGACCAGCATGCCACTGCGTTAATGAAGTGCAGCTTGTTTTAAAATATTGAGCTCAGATTTGTTCAGGATTAAATGCCTGCTCTCAGAGTAGCCATTCAGTAGCTGAACTGAGCCTCTCTTGAGTAAGGCTGCGTGGCCCAGAGGTGACTGCAAAGTCCTGCACGCAGCCCACCTCTAATCCTGGTTGGGGATAGTGAGCCAGCAGCCTTCCCAGAGGAAGTGGATTGCAAACCCCTGGGATCAGGTGAACGTAAAGAATGCATTTCAAACTCACTACTGCTTGATCTAGTGTTGGGTGGTGTAAGATCACAGGTGTTTTCTTCATAATCTTGTTTAATTCTTGACACAGGTATCTAGTAAGGAAATGGCAATGAAAAGAGGAGCATTAAGGGCACTACTTCCTCAGTGCTACCTGGGCAGATGGAACCAACTTTTGTCCTTACTTTACAGAAGCTGTCCATCTTAATGGCTAACTACAAAACTGTCCTATCCTACCTCCTGGCCTGTATTAAATGAACAGCTGAAATTTACATAAAAAGCATCTTCATCTGTCTGTGTTATTTTTATAAGAGAAAAATTGAATTTTTACAACCTAAATAGCACAGCATGTAAAGTATTCTCAAAGGTTAAGTTTTAGTAATTCCTTTAGAATGAATAGTATTTACTGTTAAGTATAGTATTTACTTTCAATGCCTGGAAGTAAAGTATCATGTTTGTTTCTCTTGTACACCTCCTAAATATAGAAATAGCAATATAGTAGATAGGAAATATGTAATGGGCTCAAAACCAACAGTGCCATACTTTTCTAAAATGCAAACCATATGAAAGGGGGCAGAAAAGACAGCATTTGCCTCTTTTTTCTAATGAACCTCTTGTGGTGTGCAGCTGCAGATACCAGAATGCACCAGTGAAGAGCAGAGAAGGCAGGAGCTTGGTCGACTGGAGGAGGAACGCATAGTAACACTGAATAACTTGGAAGAACTTGAGCAGAAGATCAAAGATTTAAATGACCAGATGGATGAATCCTCAAGAGAGGTATGAAAATATGTTTTTGGTTTTCAGTGTCTTGCCTGTTATGTGTGTCTACGTAGCATAAGTCTGATGGGTTCAGCAAGTACCACATGAGTACTACTCGTGGATGTAGCCTAGCCTTCATATTCTGTGCTTTTTCACCAGAATCACAAACCTGGCAGTCTCCTGTTCTGAAGGGTATTTTTTTCCAGCTGGGGGATGCTTATGATGCTTGGATTAGCCTTTCCCAGCTGTAACCATTACACTCTGAAGTGGAATTGGAACAATCTTGCTTGTTTAATGGTCACTCAGTTGCTCCAAATACCTTGTGTCACTTGGGAGTTTTATGGTGGTATCTCCTGTGACTGTTTAAAGAGAAAGGAAGTGAGACAACTTCCTTTCAAACCTCCTTGGCTTTACAGTGGCAAGGGTACATTGGCACCCTCTTGGCTTCTGGAATCTCACAGTTGCAAACTAAGCTGGCCAGGCATTTGGGTTGTGCCTGCTCCAATTATCAGCAACAGGAAAGAAACAGCTGTTCCAGAAGGGTTTCCTACGGAGCCTGGGCACAGAGACAGTATCGTAACAGGAGGAAGCACAGAGAAGAGTTAGAAAACAAAAAGTTTTGGAAAAAAGAATCTTCAAGCTAAAGTTGGTTGGGACTTTATTTTGCAGTATTTTATGTTGCAATTTTACTTTTTCTCAAATTCGTGACCTCTTTTTGACTTTTGTGGCAGAAAAACTTACGGGGTTGTTTTTTTCCCCATCCCCTTTTAAAAAATATTCCTCTCTTGTGAACCAACTCATTCCCCTCCCCCCTGAAAATAATGTGTATCAAGATTTCTTCTGAATCTGGACTGCTTCTGAAAGATGTTTTGTGTTCCTAGTTGGATATGGAATGTGCCCTTTTGGATGGGGAACAGAAATCTGAAACAACAGAGCTGCTGAAAGAGAAGGAAATATTGGATCATCTAAACAGAAAAATAGCTGAACTGGAGAGAAATGTTATTGGTGAAAAGACAAAGGTAATTCAGTTATTGTAGCCTGCTGTGTGCTCTCTTCCCCTTAATTTTCAAAATATATTTATATGGTTAACATTAATTGAGCTTATTTGATGAAATACTGCCTGTAAGTAAATTTGCTTGATAAATATGGAAGAAAAAATAATTGTTTCACCATAATTTCCCTTTCACAGTATAGTTTTCCAAGGTATGATTGACAAGCAAAATATAGTAAGCTAAAGTAGAAATACCTGACCTACTGTGAAGATACTTTTATTAATAAAAACACCATATATGGCTTGTACTTGGGTTATCTGTTTTTTTAAAGAACAGTATTAATTGAACTGTTCCATAATTTGGGGGGGGGGGGGAATTAATTTCTCAGCAAAAGAACAAAATGAAAAAGGGTTCAATTTTTATCTAATATATAGAATATATAATATAAGACACCCATCAAGTGTGTAATTTTAAAGTAATTATATAGTTTTATTTCATTTGCTGGCTGACAGTTTAAGTACTGTAGATTATTCCTTCTGTAATTAAGTCTCAGAAATTAATTAGTTTTGATATACAGTCACATACTTAATTGCTCTCAACTACACAAGAAATAGATAGGCATATATTTCCAAAATAAGATAGCAGTATAAGAAGATTTTAAGTGCAGAAATGGAAAGGGCCTGCAAGATGAAGTTGCATCACGCAAGCCAGGGAGTGCTGGTTCCCTCCAGCAGGCTTTTTGCTGGCCTCTCCAGGCATGCAGTTCCCTTCTCCACAGGGGATGTGCCACGGCCAATAATACCTCAAGGTCAGGAAGTTTTTCCAGGGATTTCAGCCAGTGTTGTTTCCTTTTTAAATTTCATCCTCTACCTCATAATTTAGACCTGTCAGTTGAGGAATTGCTCTAGCTAGTCTCTCTTCTTTTCTTAAGCTTTCCAGAAATATCTGGAAGTCTGCATTTTTTGCTTAGAAAAGCTGCATGGTTTTAGCACTTTCACAGTCCCCATTCAATTCACATCTTACAGCTTGCATTGTTTTATTCTGAGCTTTCTGTCATCGATTTCTGCCTGCCCTGTCAGGAGCCTGACTGCTGTTTTGTGGCTGTGCTTATCAAGCCTGTGTCTGAAAAGGAGAATGGTGCTCCCATATCTCCACTCTGTGGGGAGACAGTGCACATCCAGTTTGAGTTTGAACCTCCCTGGACTTCCCTGTCTGCACTTTTCCTTGTGCTCGTGTACTCCCCACTGATCCTTCAGCTTTCAGTGTTGCCTGTGGTCACAATTTAAGTTGCATATGGGAAATGTTTCGTACTTGCTTTTTAGCAGAAAGATGAGTTTAAAGTGGGTATCAGCAGCTAGGGTGTGCAACCAGATCCCCTTCAAAAGGATGCTGCTGGAAGTTGTGGTTGGTAAGTGGTAATAAATAACATGTTCAGAAATTCCAGTGATCTTTTGTCTTTTGTCTTGACTTTCCAGTAGCCTGAAAGTTCAGTTAAACTAATGGAAGTTATCTTAAAATCTGGAGGAAATTTAAATTTCCTTGCAGCCACCTGTTAGTGTGTAGATAGCAATCAGAAAATTCAAATGACAGGTCTAGTTTAAATTTTCAGTTGAAATGAAACATGGAAAGCAGGCTGTAAAAAGCAATTTTTGTTTAAAAGGCAAGTTCACTCAAAACATTTTTTTTCAGTATGAGGCATGGCACTAGTCAGATCAGCTACAAAATTTTAGTTGTATTTTCTTTTGTGTTCCTCTTTGAATTAAACAAAAAAACAAACCCAGCTGTGAGTGTGTGCTCTAAACGTCAAGCCATGGCTCAGTTAATACTGAAATTGTCTTTGCAGGAATACACTAACAGGTTTTTTTTGGTTTTTTTTGTTTTTAATATGTCTGAAAGCGTTGCATAAAAGTGAAAGTTGAAAATAGAAATGGGAGACGGGCTTCTACAAAGGGAGTAAATATAAAGTGACAGCTGAAGTGTTCTGGGGAAAGTAGTGTCAGCCAGCAAAACAGATGGCACTGATCCTGTCAACAAATAAAAGTTCTGTCTGTCTTGAAATGGTAGCATTTTTTAAAGCTTGATTATTGTATCTATGTTGAAGTTCAGCCATGCAGATCTGATGCAAGATAGTCAACATCTCAGCTCTGTAGTAATACAGGATCAACCCCCACCCACACAAAGGGGGCTGAGGTGGAGGTGATAGGTGGTCCCTTTTCCTGAAATAATTTGAAATTTAGGACAGAATTAAGGCTTGGGTTTTGACCAGGAGTTTCCACTCTGCTGATGGTGCTTTTTGTGTTATGTCTTGCTAAAACAAGCATCCCAGTGTCCACAGGTTGGTCACAGTTTCTATAAGTTGCCTGAATATTTCACTCCTACTGATACCTGGGGTCTTGGTTTTGGTGGGGCTTCAAGGCAAGAAGCTGTTGGGGTCCCATATCTCGAACAGTAGTTACATTTCTGCCAGGGTAAGGGAGTGATGTCTGAATACACCACATGGTTTTGGTTGTCTGGAGGTGAGAGGGAGAGTTCATTTCACTTGTGGAACGATGGTAGGGGCATTAGTGCTGTGTGTGATGGCACTTGTCTCTGGAGCAACTTGAGCATCTAATGGAATTTCCCACTGATCTTGGCACCTGTTTGACAGGAAGCTCCTGCCTGCTTGAGTCTCATCCTTACCCATGCACCTGTTTGAAAAACCTGTGAAATTCTTAAAAAGAGAAATAATAAACTACAATCTTATTTTTGGGCCATGATATGTACTTGAAATGGACTGTAGATAGAAGCTCTTGTACTATTTTCTACCTGACTATTTGGGGTTTTTTAATTATTTTTTTTTTTAATGCCCTGTGCACATTTCATTTAGGTGATGACAAAAGTTTTGCCAACTTTTTCAGAGTATTAAAGCCACAATTTTTAGTCCTTGCAAGGCAAAAGAATTGACTGGAAAACATATTGGAAGTCAGAAGGCAGGAGTGAGTTCAGGTTTGGGCTGTCGGTGTGCTCTTTGCTGTGGTGCAGTAGCTCTGTGTCCCAGCCCCTTGCTTGTAAACCAGGGGTGTATTTTGTGAGTGGGTTTGTACATTGTGTATTAAGCTGCATGCTGGTCTCATCCAAGTCCCATGCTCAACCCTCTCAGACCATGAGGCAGGACAAATGGGGGGAGGGAACAAGTGAACCAGTGGAAAAGATGGTGTAGTGCACACCCTCAGGTGAATTGAAAGCATTTCCCTTGCCTTTGTGATTATGCCACCACACACATTGTAAGGAGTGAAGCAACTTGTGTTGGTTTACTTGGGTTTTGAAAATCAGAGCTATGGGTGATTGCCATTTCAAAAAGATGAAAGGGTGCCTTTCAGCACCCCTGCAGGAGTTGGCATAGTTCTGACGTGGTACACGGCCTGTCTGCCAGGTACACGTGCTGTCAGGACTCAGTTATCCTGGCTGGGGTAACTACTTCCAGAGCTGTTTCACATGCCCTGTGCTTTCAGCTATGCTGGAAACCATGCTAGGATATGGAGAAAAGTCCAGCTTTGCCTCCTTGGCTGTCCTGCTTGAGAACAGCTTACATTCTTCCTTTCTTCTTCCTTTCTTCTTCCTTTCTTCTTCCTTTCTTCTTCCTTTCTTCTTCCTTTCTTCTTCCTTTCTTCTTCCTTTCTTCTTCCTTTCTTCTTCCTTTCTTCTTCCTTTCTTCTTCCTTTCTTCTTCCTTTCTTCTTCCTTTCTTCTTCCTTTCTTCTTCCTTTCTTCTTCCTTTCTTCTTCCTTTCTTCTTCCTTTCTTCTTCCTTTCTTCTTCCTTTCTTCTTCCTTTCTTCTTCCTTTCTTCTTCCTTTCTTCTTCCTTTCTTCTTCCTTTCTTCTTCCTTTCTTCTTCCTTTCTTCTTCCTTTCTTCTTCCTTTCTTCTTCCTTTCTTCTTCCTTTCTTCTTCCTTTCTTCTTCCTTTCTTCTTCCTTTCTTCTTCCTTTCTTCTTCCTTTCTTCTTCCTTTCTTCTTCCTTTCTTCTTCCTTTCTTCTTCCTTTCTTCTTCCTTTCTTCTTCCTTTCTTCTTCCTTTCTTCTTCCTTTCTTCTTCCTTTCTTCTTCCTTTCTTCTTCCTTTCTTCTTCCTTTCTTCTTCCTTTCTTCTTCCTTTCTTCTTCCTTTCTTCTTCCTTTCTTCTTCCTTTCTTCTTCCTTTCTTCTTCCTTTCTTCTTCCTTTCTTCTTCCTTTCTTCTTCCTTTCTTCTTCCTTTCTTCTTCCTTTCTTCTTCCTTTCTTCTTCCTTTCTTCTTCCTTTCTTCTTCCTTTCTTCTTCCTTTCTTCTTCCTTTCTTCTTCCTTTCTTCTTCCTTTCTTCTTCCTTTCTTCTTCCTTCTTCTCTACAGAAAAAGATGACGACCTACATATGTGAATATCAGCGATTTAAGCTAATAATCACAAGTTCCATTTATGCAGAGAGAGCCTTGATAAGTCCTTACCAAAACAATTTGACAGATACAGCTTGAAGCTCTCTGGGAAAGAGCTTAGTTACGGATCTTGACAAAATTACTTTGAGCACAGCCTGCTCTAGAGGGAGCTGAGCTGGGCAGTAGCTGGAACGAGCAAGCAGGGTTTGCTTTTCCCTTTTCCCTTTTCCCTGCCACCAGGGCCTAGCTGCCTGTAGTTACCACGGCAGTGCTGTCAGTGTACAGTAATGATGCTGTTGTTTCCAGTGGAACAGCACCTCAGGCCCAGGGTGCTGTTTACATTTACAACTTCCTTCCAATGAACCTTTGCTCATGAGACTTGGATCAGGGCTGACGTTTGTCTGTAAAGAAATTGGAGAAAATTGTATTTGCCTGATTGGATGTCATCCAGCTCTGCAATGTACTTTGTTTTCACACAGTGCCTCCATAATCTGTGCCATCTTAAAACATGAAGTCCAGCATATGTGGAGAAGGATGGTTAATGATTTCCCACACCCCATGTCTCCAAGTAAAGCACGAGGCTGAAAATAACAGCATAGACAGGGAAAGAAAAAATAGATCAGTAAGCATGAATAAACAAGAATAACTGAAAATTAGTAGTGAATTCAGCAGATGTGCTGTGGGAGGTAACCACAGCTAAATGGGAGTTTTGGGACTTTCAAAACAAATATTTATGCAAACGTTGAGGCTCTTAAAAAAGAGAGGGAGATTATTCCTCTTCTTCTAGAGGACCTTTGCCTTATGTCATGGAGAAATATGTACTCTGGAACTCCTTTATCAGCCTAGGTTTCCTGTCCCTCTTCAAGAGCAGAAATCAGGAGCAGCTGGCAGGAGATAACTCATCTTTTTTGGAATACGTTTAATTTTGTCCACATGCTTTTGTGGAAATATTTTTTCAGTCATTAAGAGAATATCCCAGACATGCAAAAACATTTGAAGCTCAGCCTCTGCTGAATTTGTACTGCAAAGACTTGCAAGAATAGAGTCAAGGAAAGAGCAGCTGTCTGATGTGCCATCAGCAATCGAAGTTAAATATACTGGTCGCCTCTCTTCTCAATCCTTCCTCTTCTGGATGCTAAATTCCTGCTGCTGGATTTTATCCTGATGAATCTGACAAATTTATGTCTTGTAGCATAACCTCTTAAATATCTACTGGACACATCCCAGTTCAGCAAGATGTAAGCAAGTATTTTAAAAGCATGAGCTACCACGTCCATAACATTATCTACCTCCTTAAGACACAGTACACAAGAGTAAATGTTTAGAGGAATACTTGTATCTGCTGGATATATCAACATAAAGATATCCTGTAGCGAGAACACTAATGACCACAAAGATGATTACAAAGACTGAAGGAAAAAAAACTGAATTCACGAGCTTTCTTTTAAAACATTAATGAGAGAAATATCAGAACAGGTTATACCCCTAATAGGAATCCTCTTACTGTCATCTAGATGTTGAAGACTATAAGAATTTGAATTTTCTAACTTGAATGGTTTTTTCCTTGTGGTTTGGATGATTGTTTCCTCATTAACACTCATGAAGGAACAGTGCTGTACAATCACGGACTTTCTTTTATCCCTCTATCTGTCACTAGGACAACACATTGCAGTGGTCAGAGAATGAGCTTAGAAATTCCAAAAAACTTGAGTTGTCTTAGGAGCAGGTTAATGTGTGCACCTATTGGGATTTTTTTACTTGAAGCAGAGGGATCACTTACTATGATTTAAAATGCTTTTTAACAGTAGATTAATACATGCATCTGAAACAAAACTGTTGAGATCCCTGGTGTAGATGCCATCACTGAATACAAACTGTTATATAATAGATTAGTTACCACTCATACAGAAAAAAGAACTGTTATGAACAACCTTCTTCTATCTTACTATGCTCCTTTTCATATGCATACGTTTATTTTCTCCTCTTAATAGCTTTTGTCAGGCAACTGACAGGCATTTAGTGACAAAGAATTAAATTGTGGCAAGTTTAATGCATCTATCCGTAAAGAGATGGAGGAATGCAAGAAAGTAGTCAGAAAATACAGAAAAGGAGCATGTACAGTTTGCACAGGAGACTGTTTTATTTCAGTGGGGTTTTCTGGTCAGTTATATGCAGTTACAATTCTCAGAAACCTGTGAGACTTGTGAGACTAGCTGATTCCATACTGAGAGGGACTGAGAGTGCATGTCTGAAGTTTAGTGTTGGTTATGAGAGGTTGCTACCTTAAAACATGATGATTTATAGGTGAGTTGGACTGAGGAAGATCCTGGTGTACTTCATGGAAAGTTTTACAAGTGAATCATTCAGCTTGTTGGGTTTCTTTCTTTCATTTGCCTTGTAGGCTTACTTACAACTTCTCTCTGAAACTAACACATACCTTGAGTTTTGGAGGGGGATTTTTTGTTTGTTTTGAGGGGTTTTTGTGTTATTTTGGAGGGCAGGGAGATTTGGAACATTGGTGAGTAAGCCCAAATCACCTAGCCATACAATTCATTTCACAGTGAGCTGGTAAAATTATAAGGTTCTTACTTGGTTAGGGGTTTTTTGTCCAGTTTTTAGCTAGGTTTCCAAGAAGTTTTCTCTATTTCATCCAATTTACTTTAATTTCTTCAGAATTTCTATGAGTTTATGCAGGAAGGTTGGTTCAGAGGGCACATGTCCATGCAGCCACATGTTGATCTGGAATTTTAGCCAGCCTGCCTGCCTGCAATAGCAGACTGGGATGAAAGACAAATTGAAAAGCAGCAGTTCTCTGCAGAAAGAGTGTGGAAAACCTCTAAGGCCTAAAGTAGCAATATTGATCAGGCATAGGGCATCTTCAACCACTGGAGACAGCACTGAAGCAATTTGTTTCTCCTTCCTGTTGTTCCCATTCCCGTAGGGGCTGTGATTGCCTTTAATACCATCTCTCCTCTCTGTCATAATCATCTATGAGATGTGTTGTCTATATACAGTCTTTTATTTTTTTGCTCTTTCTTTGCCCTAAAATCAATTCTACCAGATCTAAAGATTGATTTCCTTTTCTGACCCATGTTGATCACTTATGGTCAGTGTTCATACCATGTGTTCTCTGCTGACATCCCGTCTCTGCCTTTGGGGACAGTGTCACACGTCAATTCTTTCTATTGCTATCCTTCACAATTCCCAGAAGTCTCCAAAACTGATCCAAGAGTTTCCCCAGGCATCATCAAACCCCAAGTCAGTCCTGCTTTGTATTCGGGCTGACCCCAAGTTCGTTTATAACATGCATGTAGAGGCAGACCGTCGGCCAAGTTGGGCAGTAGGGTAGGACCAAATGTTGCACTTGTTTTCTCTGGAAACAGGATGTTCAGAGTTCAGCCAGACTGCAGCTGATGTGCCTCTGGCGTCCACGCTGGGGCTGTCTGCAGAGAAGTATTAACCAAGTCCCAGCTCCTGCGGTTAAACGAGGATGAGCAGCGGGAGCATGGGTTCTGTTCCCAGCCATGCCGCCGGCTGCTCTGGAGCAAACAGATGTGGAGTCAGCCACGGACCTGCCTTGGCTGCGTCTTGCACTTGGCTTGCAAAGTCATGAATCTTTCCCTTCTAGAAGAACTTGCCTTGATTCACTTATACAAAACGCTGTATAAAAAATTTCTTCATTCACTTCTCCTTTCTCATTCTCATTCAAATTACTTTTTGTGAATTAAATGGACCTCACCAATGCACAGCCTGAGATGTCAGCGAACTTAACTCCACAGCTGCAAAACATGTAATGCCTCTCATTGCTGAAAGTGATATTTCCTGTTAAGACTGCACATTTTGAAGGGAGCCAGTTTGGTGGGATGTTAGCACTTCCTTTGCTATAAATAGACCAGATGAGTATCGCTTTCAATCTCAAAGGAATACATTTCTAATTTCTTGAGGCATGTAACAGTATCTCCGGCAGGATTCTCAGGGAGTTTTACCCTTGCTGATGGTGTCTCCTCACACTCGAGGTTTGACTTGCTCGTTGACGAATGAGCACGCCTATAGCAGTGCATAGACATTTAGAGAGCTATTTATAGCTTCAGAGGCACTGCAGCTAAGGTCAGAGAAGTCCTTGCTGCTTTGGATGGCTAGGTGGGCAGAAAAGGCAAGTGTGAAACAAGGTGGCAGACTGTGGGCTGAATGTTGAATGGGCAGCAGAGTTTGTGAGGAGGGGAACTACCAGTTTATTCATAGCTTTCCTTCTGTGTTGGAAGTAAGGATGATTCAGCAAATGAGGCTTCTTGGGGACAGTGGTTTAGAGGTGACCTTTCAGGAGTTGCATGCTTCTCCCTCACTGTGCAGCTCCCTTGTACTACATCCTCTGTATTTCTGATGCCTGCTGCTGCTGTTGTAAGACCAAGACTGGTACGGGAAGTTCAGGTCATAGAATATGCTGGCTCAGTTGCTCATTTGCACAAGCTTAATAAAATGTATTTGTGTTCAGCATAATGTTCATCTGGTTGTATGAACTGAGAAGCTGCACATGTAAATGAACATAATGGAGCTGGGACTCTGGCTGACGTTGGACTTGAATAAAAATTCTTCCTGTTGTTTTTAGATACTGGGAAAACTGAATCCCAGCCCCTGGTCCCACTCAGAGATAAAATCATAAAGAAAGCAGAAAAATCATAAAGAATGCTTATTACTATGCCTCTGCCACGCAAAAGAGTTTGAGAAACTTGGCAGGCATAGCAAAGAGGAAGTTCTCCCACAGTTTGAAATGGCAAGTACTGTGTACTGAAAGACATTCCTTCTCTGTGGCAAAGGGTGATGCAGTGTCCAATCATACAGCAACTGCTGTACCACACATCTGATTTCAAAATTAAATAATAGTTGGGACTGGAAAGAGTGGAAATGAGTAGATGCTGCGACAGAATTCAACTGTTCTTGGAGTCATCAGAATACTGCTAATTTTTGAGTATTAAGGAGACCTAGAGACCATCTGGAAGGAGATGCATTACCACAGAACAACAACTAGGAAAAGAGGTGTGATGCTAGAAGATAGCAGAGAGCCTGGCTTCAGGGACTTACTTGATTATTTATGCCTGGCATATCAGGCATAAATTGTTTTTTTCCAGTTATTAATTGCTGAATTGGAGAAAATGCATCTGCTGTGTCGGCCAGTGTAGATGTAAGTGAAAGACATTGAAGAAATGCTCTGTGCCCTGATTTATTGGTTCCCAAACTTTGGTCCCCAGATAAATAACAGCCTACAGGCAGGCTTTAAGTGACGTGCTGCCAGTCTTTGGAGCAGTGTTGCAAAGTAAATCATGTAGTATTTGATTACAAAGATTAAAAGGCCAAAGGCTTTGGAGGGTGAGAAGCAGTGTGCTGAGTACTGCTGCTTGAGTGGAACAAAAGGAAAGCTGAACTAGTTGAAGGAGACCAGGGAAGCTGTCCCCTGTGATCCCCATGGACAGGTTGCAGTTCGTATATCCTGAAGCAAGTTTGCTGGATCACTTGGTGTTTCTGCTGCAACAGGATTTCCTGGCCCAGAGTTATTTCTTTATAATGCTCTGTCTCATTCTGGCTTTTCACTGCTTGCTAAATGTACTAATCTGTGCAGAGCCACACAGGCATGAAATTCATTCTCCTGGGAAGGTCCATTTCTACCCCACTGCCAAACTGCAGTCATTTTCCATCCATTTTGCTTTCTAAAACCTACTCTTTCTCAGTTTCATCAGTTACCTCACTGACATGGCTACAGTTCCCTTATTTATTTTTTTTTTTACATTAGGTGAGATGAGTGTTTGGGCGGGGGGCTTTCACAGCATCATCCAGGCACAGGTCCAAAGCACAGTGATGAGGGAGAGAATTAATCACCCCACTAAAATGATGAATGTTTTGTTTTGATCCTTTTGCATCCCACCATTGCATTTCAACTAACGAGGTTTCTGTCTCTGACCTGCGTGCTTCAACTGTTTAGTAAGGTTTTGCCACACACTGTCATAATCACTAACAACTGCTTGGGTTTGAAGGTAATTGTCTTTATTTTCTGGTTCATGCTTCAGGAAAAATTAAAACTTGATGCTGAGAGGGAAAAACTAGAGAGGCTTCAGGAGCTTTACTCCGAGCAGAAGACGCAGCTTGATAATTGCCCTGAGTCCATGAGGGAACAGTTACAGCAGCAGCTGAAGAGGGTCAGTAGCAAGTTTCAAGATTGCACTAATTTTTTTATTTTGTTGATTTTTAATTTTCTCTTTTTTTTTTTTGTAGTTAAGTGTAACATTTTCTCCTTCAAGTATCCAGTGTCTGGACATATTTGCAACCTAGAATTGTAATCGTCACGAGGGTTATGGTTTGGGGATGTTTGTGGAATGCTTGTAATAGATTATGTGCATGATAGCAAACAAGTAACATGCAAATGTGTGGATTAGAAATCATTTGGTGTTGAATGTTTCTAAAGCTTTGGGTCACTTGCCTATAATTAGACCTTTAGGTCTGCTGGGTGGAAGCTGTTGAGATGTTTAGATGGATGGTGGAACATCATTCTTTACCTGTGTGAGCAAAGACAGGAATTGGCCAGTAAATTACCATCTCAGTGAAGCCATGGATAACTTCTTTTTTTCAATATATAACTTAGCTGTTAGCCTGAACTTAGTTTGAAAAATTAATTTTGAAGATTTTACCACTTACTAAAATAGCTTTATTTTGTTCTATATTTTCAACAGTGTAACACTGGTATAAATAAACTTTTCATAAAGTCTAATTGCAACTTGATTTTAGTTTGTATTATTTGTAAGCAAAAAAACTAGAATATTGTCAGTGAAAGCACCCTTAGTTTCTGTGGAAAAATCTTAGCATTCATTAGCCTTAGCAGAGTTATACAGCACATAGAGTTAGCTTTAGTAGATGGGGGAAATAATTTTAAAAGCATCAGTATAGGAAGCTCAAGAAGCCATCTAAAAGTTAAATCTTTTTTTCTGTCTTGGGTGTTTATATCAGGAATAAAGGCTGTAATAGCAGTAATGAAAACAAGGCTTTTCTGCTTTATAGGAAACACTCTTTAGATGTTGTTTTATTTGCAGAATTCTATTTTGTTTTCTCAAAGAGAAAAAAAAAAAAGCTCAGCTTTGGAAACAACAATGTTAAATTCTCAGTTGCTACAGAAAAAGTTCGCTGGTTTTGAGACACTTAAAGATTTTTGTGTGTTACCTTAAAAAAAAAAGGGGGAGTATTATGTAATGTCTCATACATATTAAAAGGAAAGGAAGCTTTTCCTCTGCAGTCACATGCTTGAAACTATTAATTCATTAAATGCTGCAGTCTTGTTGCTGTGGGATGGTAGTAAATCTCTTTTCACTATTGAGCGCCAAGATGCTTCTAGAAGTCTGTTTGGTTGATTTTTGTTGTTGTTGTTGTGTTTTTTGTACCTTGCAAGTTGTCTTAATAATG
Source organism: Promerops cafer (assembly GCA_013398275.1). Taxonomy (NCBI): domain Eukaryota; kingdom Metazoa; phylum Chordata; class Aves; order Passeriformes; family Nectariniidae; genus Promerops; species Promerops cafer. Next base: position 81,511 of record VZSE01006113.1, on the reverse strand, counting down.
ATTTTGGATTTGAAAGTGGGACAAAACTTGAAATGTGAGGGTGTAGTTAAGTGTCCAGTTAGTTCTATTGCATATTATTCCAGGCCAGTTCTAGTGGGAGTTTGCTGTGGCTGCTGTGGTCAATGCACTAGAAGTTATCACTGAAGTAGGGCCCAGTAGCTCTCAAACTGATCTCAAGTGTGAGAGCAGTCATGAAATGATTTTAAGTATTGTACCCAAAATAGAGAAAATATCTTCCCCAAAAATAACTGGGGCTCCCAACAAAAGAAATACATAGACCTGTGTGAGTGAGTTCAGAGGAGGCCACAAAGATGACCAGAGGGCTGGAGCACTGCTCTTGTGAGGAATGGCTGAGAGAGCTGCGTTCAGCCTGCAAAAGAGAAGGCTCCAGGGAGCCCTTACAGCACCTTCCAGTACCTAGAGGGGTCTTCTAGGAAATTGGAGAGGCACCTTTTAAAAGAGCAGATAGTGACAACCCAAGGGGGAATGGCTTTAAACTGAAAGAGGGGAGGTTCATATTAGATGTTAGGAAGAAATTTTTACTCAGAGGTCGGTAAGGCACTGGAACAGGTGGCCCAGAAAACTTGTAGACTCCTCATCCCTGAAAGTGTTCAAAGCCAGGTTGGATGGGACTTGGAGCAACTTGGTCTAGTGTAAGGTTCCTTGCCCATGGCAGGGGTTTGGAATGAGATGATCTTTAAAGTCCCTTCCAACCCAAACCATCCTGTGAAATACCTGAGTCTGCAACACGTTCTGTTGTGCTGCTTTACTGACAGTGAGGAAGGCACAAAGGAGACAAATTGCCTTGTGGTTCACTGGGGCTTCAGTAACTTGGTAATTTGTGCCCGGGGGAGTGGGCAGCCAATTTCACTGTAGCAGCGAAACCCTGGCTGCAGGGTGGGTCTGGAGTATGGGTCGGGGTGGGCAGCTGGCAAATTCTTGCTTCCCTGTGTCTGAAACGCATATACACTCTCCCTGTTGGGCAGGAAGTGTATTTTAAATGCCCCCAGTTGGCTTTTTCATCATCAGTTGCCTTCTCTGAAGTCTGTTCTACTGCCTCAGTAGTAATTACTGTTGTGTACAATGGGCTGAATTTACTGACTTTCATGGCCCAGGCAAAGCCCTTTTGAGTTTTTTGGGGATGCTGAAGATGTCTGGCCAGTTCTGTATTATAGGTATCTGCTTTCCTGTAAATTTTAGCCCACACCTTTACTTTGATCTCTTCACTATGTCCTACAAGTGAAGAGCACATCTTTGGAGAGTAAGGGAAAGATGTTTGTATTCCATGTAGGAACTTGGATTCTTCAGTTTCTGCATCCTGTGTCTTTCTCTGGTACACTGGAACCTGGTTTTGAATTCCTTTTATAGAGACCTACCTTAGTAGTGGCTTAGCTTGGCCACTAACCTTTGCCTTAGGCTGAAATAAGGAAAAGAACAAGTTTGCATTCCTTCCAGGATGTAGGTTTTCTTGTGTAGCAAGTCATGTACAACGTGCTTGTTTTAGAGAGCCTTACCATTTACTAATGCTGCAATTATTAAATACACCCTTTTCTTCAGGACTCTGAAACTTGAAAGCAGGAATTCATAATATGAATGCACAGATGTTGCAGGAGGAAGATTAGCATTCATTTCTTGTGCTGAAAAGCACCATGAGTTCTATTTCATCATCCCTAAGCAGAAGGCAGGTGTGTTCTTATTTCTTGGTTCATTTCTGCAGCATTCAACTTCTTCTTTTTCTGACAAAACATTATATCAGTCCAGGGGAATGCATAAAAGTGGGCAGATACCTTTTCTGAAGTACTGTACCTACTGGCTAGGGTGGATGACTAGAGTCCTTAATTACACAGAGAGCAATTTTCAGCAGTTAATTCCATGTGCAGTTCTCCGGGGTACTGGTGCGATCCTTTGTCCTTTTTGGCTGGAAAGCAGATACCCTCTGAGCCTGGCATGTGACCAGCCCCACCAGGTGCATTCAGGCTTTGGTGGTGTCCCAGCCAGGCTACAGCAGAGCCCAGCCAACTTGGGAGGCTGCACTGGCTGTGAGTGCTGCAAAAGCTCTCTCACAGTGCAGGTGCTTCTTAGCAAGAGGCACAGTAGGATGGAGTGATGGAGCAAGCAACATCAAAATAATGATTAGCCTTATTTTCTCTCTTATTATGCAAGTAGGTCATTAAAAGTATTGAGATCCTGGTGAGACATGTTGTAGGAAATAGATAAATATACTTTTAGGTTGATTTTTGTGTTTGTAAGTACCTCTACTGTGGTGTCAGTGAAAACATGATTGTGGTTTTTTTACATTACCTTTTTCCTTTTTTTCTTAAGGATGCTGATATTCTGGACATAGAAAGCAAACACTTTGAAGATTTAGAATTTCAGCAGCTTGAACATGAAAGCAGGTTAGATGAAGAGAAGGAAAATCTGACACAACAGCTCCTGCATGAAGTAGCTGAATATCAGCGCAGCATTGTCAGTAGAAAGGTAAGAGCACCAACACTCGATTAATTTGTTCTTTGTTGTTGAGCATAAGGGCAAGGAAATGGATCTACAACCTGCCCATCTGCAGGAAATAATGCAAAACGTTCCTCTTTGAAAGAGTTTTTGATGCAGAGCAAGGACAATGGCCCAGTGACATCCCACACAGATCAAATAATGCACTTATCCAAGAAGAAAGAAATTAATAATGTTTCATGCCCTGTTTGCATATTTCATGTGAAAATCAAACCCTTTAATTTGCTCCAAAAAAGTACCAAAGATCTTTTTTTTTTTGTCTTTAAGAAAGGAGATTTGTACTCTATGGACAAAACTGCAGTTATTTTAGGCCTGTTATTGATTTTGCTGTTAAATGGTTTTGTTAAAATAATAGTAGAACACCAAATTAAGAAAATACAGTAATTAAAAAAATTAGTTATAAAGGTCCTATCTCAATAAACTGAATATGGCTCTTTTTCAGAAATCAGAGGCTGGATCTCTAAACCAGTTCTGTTCAGTATATGGATGCTTGTCACTATATTTTCAAAGAAGATATGCAATTATTCTTTTGTCTCTTGAATAAGTTTTCTCTTTACTGTCTAATTCTTATTTAATTGTCTCCTTCACAGCAGTGAGCTGTCTTTTAAAAACTTATTTTCCTGCTGCTTAGTCATGCATATGAATAAGTGAACTTTCCTGAATAGGATCTTTGCTGCAGGTTGTCTTGAGATTTGAAAATAAATCATGTAAATTGTGATTTTCTTATATTAGGAAAAGATTTCTGCTCTCAAAAAACAAGCCAATCATATTGTCCAACAAGCACAAAGAGAACAAGATCATTTTGTAAAAGAGAAAAACAACTTAATAATGATGCTGCAAAGGGTAAGTATTTTTTGTCTTTCAAACATTATTAGCATGCAATAAAAGAGTATTTAATAGAATAAAAGAATGTAGAGCAGAAGAGCATCACTTGTGCAGAAGATAGCAAGCTCGTAATAATGTGACACATATTCACCTTAAAAAAAAAAAAAGGAAATCTTTTGCAGTCAATCAGCAGATATTCTTAAGAGAAAACACTACTGGTGTTTGATAGCCAAGAGTGTTTAGAGGTGCCCTCTTTCCCAAGGACTCAAGCAGAGGCATCCACCCACATGCTGAAGCTGGAAGCCTGTGTTCCCTGTGTGGCTACTGGGACTGTGCAGAGTGCTCAGATTTTTGGCTTGTGATTTTTGGCCCTGCTAGGCCATGAGATGAGCTACTTCACATCAGCTAACATCTGGTTAATAAGACGCTGGCATGAAACCTTCACATCCGTTTTACGTTCTGCTTTTAATCACGAGAGAAACTGTGTTTAACTCACAAAGCAGAATCATCATTCTCAAAACACTGAAGGAGCACTTACTTGCTTTGGCTGTGGTTGTTCAGTAAAGTCTTTAATTTGTTTTCTGTTCTGTACCTCCATTTTTTGTTCAGTTCTGTTCTGAAAGGATGAAGCTGAAACTGCTATGCAGTTTCAGTCTTCTATCCCAGTGTGTTTCTTCACATAGTTAAGGAAATGGCTAACATTTATTTTCACTATATGGCTGTTGGTATTTAATATAAAATGTCTGCTTTTAACAGGAAAAAGAAAATCTCTGTAATCTGGAAAAGAAATATTCCACACTTTCCGGAGGAAAGGGATTTCCTGTCAGTCCCAGTAGTCTGAAAGAGGTAAAGAGTTTCTCTGCTTTTGACGTTACCATAACTAACTTCTAATATACTTCATACAATAGCACTTCAGTACATAGTATTTAGTGAAGTCATAGTCATCAAATCTTTACAAAGTAATTTCATACCATTTTTTTTAACTTATTCATAGAAGTCTACATTCATTAGTGAGCAAAAATAGCTTCTCTTGACATTCTTCCAAATGTAACTGGTATCGCTTTAATCTCTTGCTGTGGAGAAATTATTGGTTTTATGTGGGTGGAGTGTGTGTGTATGTCTAATTTTCTCAAAATAGACAATTAAATCTCATTGAAGTGAAGAAGAATGAGATCTGGGAATAACTGTTCCAGTACAAATACAGTTTGGTCTTATTTTTGCACTGTAGATTTTATCATTGCCTCCCCTCCCTCATTCTAAGGCTCTTTACTAAAGCATGACAAATGTACATTTTGTTCTTCTTAAAAAGGATTGATTTGAAGACTTCAAGCTATTGTGGTTCTAAGATACATATTGAGCTATTTATTTCACTTTTTTGAACAGTTAGAGGAAGCAGAAAATTTAGCATTTAAAATACACTGACAGGCTGCTTCATTAACTTCTGTGTAAGAGTTCTGACTGAACTTTCTGGATCTGCTTGTATTGAAGCCCTGAACAAGGTCTGCCACATCTAATGATGTAGGTGTCACTCTGGGAAGTTGGGCTCTCAAAGTCTAAAGCAACCACAACCTTTCAGCATCTGGGAACTGTGGTCTTGCTTATCTGATCTCCAAGTTCCTAGTGTGCAGTTTCACATGCCAGTGGGATTGAGCACCCTTCCTTGCTTGCTTAGACTTTCAGTGTCCTAGGTTGTGTTCTGACCTGGACATCTGACCTCCCACTGGGACATCTGGCAACTCTAAGCTTCATTTTTTTCCTTTTGAGATGGATCTGCCCATTCTCTCACTATAGAGTGGGTGCTGTCTGGTTGGTTTTCTTCACATACACTTCATGGCTTGTTTACTCACATACTTCAAAATGCAACTACATTAAGTGAGGCTACGCTCTTTTTAATGAAATGGATTATTCAGTGCTGTCAGTCCCATCACCGCAGTGAAGTCAGTCAGGACTTATTCCAAGCCAAAGAAGAGAAGGAACAGCAAGGGTTATCTGTTTCATCCTCAGTATTTCCATAGGCTCTGTCCTACAAAAGAAGTACCTTTGCCAGATGTCATGTTTGTCTTGGTCTGGTTTAATTCTTCTCTGACTGTCCTGGCACTTTTAAAAATCAGGCACCAAAGACAGGCTTACAGAGATTGCTGGCACAGCAGTTCATTTCACCATAGGGTTGCTCATGCATCAGTCAAGCGTGTGGTCCAATGTTTGCCAGCCCTCTTGAGCAAAACACACATTTGTAACCCTCTGCCATCCATTGTGAGCTGACTCAGGGCCTGCACAGCAAGAGAGTAACTGTGTCACATAAGGAAGCAGGATGCTTATCCCAGTACTTAAATAAGCAAGGAAAATCAATGCTGTTTAAAAGTTCAGCATTGAAAAAACTATTTGGATGACTAATCTGACTTGAAACCATTTATTTAATTAAATGTAACAGGGGTCTGAGCTAGTGCACAGCACAGTCATTTGTTCCTTACTTAGTTTTATATCCCCCTTCTAAATTGTCACTGGCATTGTGAGTAAGAACTGAATGTTCTTCATATAAAGGTGAAAGTGTTTATAAGTTTAATATTAACACAATATTGCATTATAGAATTGCTGAGTTTTGGTTACTGATAAACTGCCACTACAAGATGGTTAAGCAAGTTTTATGTTAATTCATACTGGATTCTATTTTACTGCACTGTAGGTCACATGTTTTGAGAGATAAACTTCAGTGTCTTAGACAGTTTCCTCAGTGAATGGGTCATCAAAAAATATGAGAGTTAAGATTTGCCTCCCATTTGTAGAGTGCTTTGTTCACTGTATGATACATAATTTTCCAGAATTGTCTTATATGCTTGAAATAACTGATATCATGCATCGAAAATTATGCTAATACATAGTAATGTTGGTATTTCTTTTCAAGTTGTCTTCTATGATCATTGGTAAATTTAGGCATTTCTAAAAAGAAGAAATACTATAGCAGTCTGTGGCTTCTCTTATGGAATTGCTGAAGTATACACACTGGTATGTCACTGTGTTGGTGCAGTATTAGAAACACAGCCCTTGCCACACACTGTCCATGTGAAAGCAGCTTTACATCTTGATTTAAAAATAAACATATTTCTAGCTCATCTTTATGGCATTGCTTCAACAGTGATTTACTCTTCCTTTGCTTCCAAAGCTTTGTTTTCTATGGATAAGAAATTAGGACATTTGACTTTGTACAGCCTGGTATCCTATGCACAATGGATTAGAGTCCATATTTTACTTTTTAAAAAAATATGTGTGCAGTTAGCACTGAAATACATGCAATAACTACATTTTGCCATCATATCTTAAATCTGCTTCTCAGCGGGCAGAAGCACACTGATCTTCCTGCCATCCCTCAGTCCATCACTTTCTGTATGACTGCTTAATTAAAAAAAAAAAAAAAAGCAAATTGTAATGGCTGCAGGCTGACACTACCAGCATCTTACCTGGTTCTTCTGGTAACATATAAAAGTTCAAAGTGTCTTCCAGATGATGCAAATGGAAGATGTGTTAGTGTAATTTATGAGAATGGCTTGTCCTTCTAGAAGTTCTTCCCAGTTCTGTTAGTCATTTGATTTACTCAAATTAGCCTAATATTTAGGCAAGAAACAAATCAGATTATTTAATCAGAGACCAAAAAAAAATTAAGATCTCAGAATAAGATTTAATTTTCCATTTTGCCCAATCTGCTTTCCTGAGAATGAGCTACCTAATTTCTAAAGGGTATTTGCATTTTAGTAGAATCTTTTGGACACTTAATGTACATTTGCATTTTGATTACACAAATGTTTTTGAAATTAAATTAAGAACAATTTTCAGAATGCAAGTATTTAATATTCAAAAATCTTGATGTTAATTTTATTTTATTTGTGATTAAGTATTTCAATGATAACAAATATTTGGCTGAATCACTCTAAACTAACTTTCATTGTACTGGATACATTAATACTCTTGCATGTCTTTTGGCTTTTGCTGCTTTTAACTTCTGAATTCCTCCTTTTAGGGCTATATCAGTGTAAGTGAAATTAGTGAGCTGTATGGCAATTCCACGAATATATCCCCTTCCACTCAGACCCCCTCAGATGTTGAAGCAGTTGCCACTGAGCCTTCCACGGCTGTGCTGACGAGCCAGCCACAAAATAAAGAGGTTTGTTTGAGAGACATTTCCCTTTGTTTGCATTGTTCTTTCATGGCTGCCTTTTTTTATTTTCTTTATTTTTTATTTTTTGGTAATTCAACATGTAACAAACTGACCCTAAAGCAAACTGCCTCTGCCAGTTACCAAGTCAGATAACAGGTTAATAGTAAAGCTGAAGGACTGCTCCAGCTGTAAAGTGTCTTTGATGAGGTAGATGGGACTCTGAAGGCCAAAAAACCTGAATTCTTGTGACTCAAGCAGCACTAAATGACAAACTTTGCCTGCCAAACACTATAATGTAATGAGGCTTTGGGAAATCATCTGTGGACAAGCTTATGACAACTTGGTTAGTGGTGTTCAGGTGTTCATTTTGTATGCTTTGTAACTTCTGTTTCTTCCCCCCCCGTAAGGTGGTAGAAGTATATCTTGAATAGTTGTGGGAGATGAATAGCTTCTACCCATCTTAGCTATTCTATGGAGTCTGTCCAGTCTGTTTTCTAGCTTACTTTCTCTTCCTCGTTCTTTGTGAAATTTTGAATAAATCCCCTTTTAAAGGAACGGAATAACCTTATAATTGTAAAGCCACATCCTTTTGCATTGCAATAAGGCAGAAACTGGTTTAGAATTTGGCATTTGTGTGCTGCTTCTGGTAGCTCAGTATGCCTTGAGAGTTGCAACAGAGTATACCTCCTTTCCTGCTAAACACTCCAACAAACACAGTGCTAAAACTGCAGCTTTTATGTGCCGTATCTTTTGAGAAATTCCAAAAAGAAAACTCTGTGTGTAATTTCTCTTTTTTCTATAAAGCTAAGATCACCTCTCTGTTCTGGATTTGTGTTTCCTCACTCTCTTTCTCCTCGCTCTATTGCTCAACTCCCATCAGTCCATTGGCCTGAGGTCATGGCTACTCATGTAGATCCTATTCCTTTATCTGATACACCTCCACCTCTGCCAGCTAAGAAACACCGCAGGCAACAACAGGTAACAGATTCAAAGCTGATAACTTGGGAATATTTTGTTTTGTTTGCTTTTGTTACGGTGGCCACAAAGTTCATTTATGTATGAGGACTTTGGAGTGACAGACTGTAAGTTAATTGTACTTGAAGAGCGTTGCACTTAAAGGCACTGCTCATTTAAAAATCAACATGATGTATTATAAAATGTTTCTGAACAAAAATTCACCTTATAATGCAGAGGCAAATATTAATATTCAGGACCCATTGTAACTTTTAGAGGACTTGCAGCAATAACGTATGTGTAAAATCCTAAATTAATTTTTCCTATACATTTGAACAATGCTTTTCAAAAGCTGTATTGGTTTTAAGCCACCAATTCATTAGAATAACTCCTAAGGAAAAGTTTTCCTTTGTAATTGGGTTTCACTTGTACACTAGACTTGAATATTTAACACAGAAGAAAAGGTACAGGGACATGTAGATAAAATGTGTGCATGAATTTAATGCATCTTTTAAATCAGTATGACTTTAATATGATGGAAAGCACTGTGAAGCAGGAGGTGCTCTGTACGTTAGATTTTGCTTTTTTCCAGACTATCAGTATTTTCCATATAGAGTATAACTGAGCAAGTGCATCAATTCATTTTGTCAAACCCGTAACAAATTCCCCATGAAGCATTTCAGAAACCTGGAGGAGCGTAAGAAGCAGCACAGGGAGTGCACGTACCTGAGCGATACCTTGCCCCGCAAGAAAACGACCCCGTCTGTGTCTCCCCACTTCAACAGCGCCACGCTGGGACGCAACATCGCAAACAAAGTACGTGGCTGCTGCTGTTTCCAGCCTTCCAGCCTCTGCAGGAAACCCTGCCTTGGGTTAGAGGGCAGGCTGCGTAGCACCCTAAGCATTATGTAACCCCCCAAATTCACCCATCAAGTTGACTTTGAAATGACTTGAGGGTTATTAACAAATACGAATGTATATGAAACCTTCTCTACTTCCAGCCATTCTTCTGACCTCTGCAAATGCCGTGCCGTAGAACATTAATCATAAATACACAATTTCTGTCTCAAGGATTGTATTTTTGGGCTGGCTTAAATTGATTCTAGAGACACAACTTGTTGTTTTCTTTCCTACCGAAGGCCTCTAAATGGTAGAGATAAAGTTATATATAAAGTGGAAATACTCTTTCTTTGTGATGTGGTAAATCAACAAACAGCAGGAAGGTGGAGGTACTACTTTGAAAACATTTTGGCCTAATAGAGACTGTACACAGTTGAAATATCGATGGCTTATTGATATTACATGACATTAATATCCATGACAAGCACATTATTTGCCATTGCTGATAAAAAAAAGTATTGAAATACAGTTTTAAGCACGTATTTACAAAATTTCCTGCAGGGACATTTGCCATTAGGACAGAGCAACAGCTGTGGCAGCGTACTTCCTCACTGCCTGGCAACCATGACCAAAGAGTCAGAGTCAAGAAGGATGCACAAAGGTAAGGCCTTTTACTTGTTTCATTTCGGTTTAAAATCAGTGCCCAGTTTTTCAGAAATAAGCCTGAAACTGGTGTTCCTACAATCAACAGGTCTGCAAAATAAAAGTTTACTTCTTGGTGACAAAGCAAGCTCTAAATGTAACTGATTTTTTTGAAATTGCCAAAATAAGAGGTTAATATTATGATGTAGGTGCATGTGTAGTTTTTAAATACATGGTCACCAAATATAATCCAGTAAACAAGAAAAGTATATTGAAAATACACATTGTGTTAACTGGGTAATTTCTGTGAGTGATTTTGAAGCAATATATTACATGTTTGGGGTATTTTTCCTTCCCTTTTTTTTTTATGTTGGGATCTTAAAAGTTGTTCTTCACGGGTACATAAATAAATTTATCTGGGGATAAATTCTCCAGATAGAGATAACTTTGAGAAGCTGTAACTGTGGTATTATCTTAAATATTTGGGCTACAAAATAGGAAGGGAGAGAGCTGTTCTGTTGTTGATAGATGGCTGTGTTTTTCAATAGGGACACAGCAATTCTGGATCCGAAAACAAGCTATACCTCTGAAATGTGATCTTGTAGGCTACGGCATTCTGTGTCTGCTGTTTGTTGACTTGAGTTGATTCATGTATTTTCTGCTGTAATGAGATGTGTTATTCGTAAGTGTCCCATCTTCAAAAGGAGGCACTCCTCAGTGCCATCTGTCAGTTTATTTTCTTTCCAGCATCTGCATCACCATTATCGGTATCAGTGCAAGAGGTCCTTGTGTAGAACTGCACTAACTGAGCCCGAGCTGAGCTCGATCCATCCCATTGTTACAGGACTTGTCAGAGCTTGCAGCTGTTAAAGGTCAAAGCAATGACTGAGGTCAGTCATACGCACCGAGCTGACTCAACGCAGGCATTGAACAAGCAAGCTGAAAAAGAATCATGACGTGCCCCTTTACAGAGCTGATCCTGTTGTGATTTGTTGGTTTTGAGCTTTCGCTATGTAGCAGGCCTTACACAAACCTGCAGTGTTGTGGCAAACTTATCTTTATATATTTCAGGTACAATACAAAAGGAGCTTCATGCCCAGCTTGGGAAGTGTCTTCGATGTAATGTGTGTGCAAAGGTGGAATAGCTGGCAATTATGTTCAGACTCATCATTGTGATGTTATTTCAGTCTAAAAATGAAGAGGGATGTTTTGGCTAAACTCTGACAAGAGATCAAGTATCTAAAATTGAAAATATTTCTGTAAAATGGTTGCAAAGAGTGTTAGTGTGTGACCTAAAACACAATTTTAAAGTGTGACCAAACCTAACACAGGCAAGGATTTTTAAAAAAAATCACTTTTAACGTTTAATTTTTTGTCACTGTGCAATTAAGACAATCTAAGAGTAGGGTCAGATTTCTTGTCTTAAGAGTTAAAAAGAGAGAAACCTCATGAATCAAAATCGAATTACGGCCTGACAAAGAAGAGAGGCAGGGGAGAAGGACAGAGATGTATTCATTGGGGCAGGTGGCATAGCACTTTTCATATGCTTTTGAAGAATCATGTGCTATACTGCTTGCCATACTAGTTGGCTGTTATTTTTGGAAAGATCCAGCAGTTTGAATGGAAATAGAAAATTATGAAGAGAGCCTTAAGGGATTAATTTGTACTGGGAAAGAAGACAGTTCTAGTTGTCCCTTTCTGAAACATCAGCTTTGCCAAAGGGAAACAATGCTGCTGACAGGTGCTTTATTTGAACTGTCACAGGATTTCCAAAGCGTCATCAACAGGAAGGATATAGGAACACAAGAATCATTTGTGGCCTCTCTTAGTAGTTACTAAAGGGTTTATTCCCTTTTTGTTCAACCTCAAGCTCCTTGAATTTATTGATACTGGAGGAACTTGAAGAGTGTAACTGCTTTTGCACTGAAGTGCCACGTTTCTAGGTGGGGGAAAGCTCCTTTGTCTGGGTAACACACCACAAAAGTGTTTGCAGGGCTCTTTCTGCACTGCAGTGCAGAACTCAGCAAGGACAGGAATATCCAAGTCAGGTAGCTGGAGTCAGATCAAAGAGTATTTCTATCCAGCTGTACAGATGGGCCAGACAAGCAGTCTTCAAGCACCTTTCATTCAGCCTTACAGGTAAAGCCTTAATAGAAGTCCCTTCGTGGTTTGAGCAGGGAAGGGACTGAGTTTAACATGGTGGGAATTTTGGTTTCCCCTCACACTTCACACCCATACTCAGCACATGGAAGGAAAACAAACTTTTCTTCAAAGTCAAAAGTAAAGAAAGTGCATTCCTGTGGAACAGTGGGATTTGGGTAATGTTCTGAATATGAGGTACTGCTTCAATGCACCACACTGAAATGGAATATCATTGTCCATTAAAATTATGAAATCTTACTCGTCTTGCACTAAAATCAAGAGGACTAGAGTTTGAGTAACTACAATTAATTTCATCAGACGTCTTTAAATACATCTTTGAAAACCAAGTCAGATGCCATGTCAGTCCTTGGAGATGCTTTTTCATTCCATCACTCAGCGATAAATGTTTATATTACAATAAATACAGCTTATTTATTGTAAAAACATTCTTGAGGTAGATCAGGTTTGCCTTTTCAGAATAAGTGAATATTTTTCAGAAGATTTACTGACAAATCAGTGGAACTTCATAAATGGATAGAGACTGATTATACTGATAAATACAAGCTCTCTAATCTTCCTGCTCCAAAAGTTAGTTGTTCACCTAAAAAAAGGTGATGAATAGATAAAAAGTGTTCCCTACTTGTCACGTGTAGTGAGTCAGCGCTTGCTTTCCTTGTGTTTCTTTCCCCACTTGACAGGTTTTTCACTCTGTCAGTTTTCCAAGGTGATCTATTGTAAACGACACGGGCGTCTTGGCTTCCTGACACCTTGGGCATAGAGCTGCACCCAGTGCACTGGAACTGGGCTCAGTGGAGAGCCAGGGTCTCTCATGATAAATGCCACTTCATCCACTCAGCCTGGAGCCCTGGCTATCAACAGTGACCTGTACACTGCTATCCAGAGAGGATGATGTGCTCCAGATGTGGTGTTAGTAGCTTCTTGTGCTCCTTAGCGCTCGCCAGCATTGAGCAAAGTTCTAAACCAGATGTTCTGGTGTGTGCATGTAGATCTGAAAACAAGTATATTCAAGGCTGGCTGGAGGCAGGAGCAGCTCAGCTGGTTTAAAGATATTATCTGAGTGTTATCACTAAACTAGTCATGGTCCAAAATGAGTTTTCTCTAATATGCTTTCTCCAGTTTTTCTTGTTTCAGTCCAAGAAGGTAACTGTAAAGAAGTCTGAGCTGAAAAAAAAGAGAAAGTTAAAAGTGAAATCAGGAAATTAGGAACAGCCTCTTGGGTTTGAACATGGATTTCATTCTCATTTTCTTTATGCAGGAACAAGCAATATCTGTGAATAAATTTTAGGCTGGATGCAGTAATAAATATTTTCATGGATTTTTAAGTACTAAGTAGTCCTTATTCCAGGATTACCAAACCATGTTCAGTCAGTCATGTAAGTTCAAGAACTGTTGTTGAAAGAAACAGTTAAAGTCAGTAATGATAGCCTGAATTAAGGGCAACTTAAATGTTTTAGAGGACACTTATTTGTTATAAATCATTAGTGGAAAAAGGTATCTCCTAGCAGCCATTCATGAGGTATTTTTGACAGACTGTATTTATAAATTCACCTCCTGTGGACATGCCTTTGTAACCAAACCACATGCAAAAACAGAATGAAGAAGGCACTATTTGATACAATCTTGAGACCTCACCCTGCGCAGGTGGATGCTCGGAGCTCCCAGGGAGCGCTCAGTGCCAGAAGCTTGCACAAGGACAGGCAGGAGCAAGGAGGGAGGGTTAGCCAGTGCAGTCCCACTGACTGCAGGAGGGACTCCAGAAGGGAAGAAGGAATGGTTAGCCGGGAATTAAGGTCTAAGACCAGACACAGCACTGGGAACAAAGCTGTTGGGACAGAGAACTTAGGTACCAGCAAGATGATTATTTGTGTCCTTTCTAAGCTCTGTATAAAAACAGTGTACTGCAAGTAAGGGATATTTGTACAAACAACCTAGAAACTTTTCAAAGCAATCTGCCTTTTTTGTTTGTTTTTCACTCTTTTTCTTGTCAAACTCAGGAAAAACCAGAAAAGGTATGAAAATATCCCCTTCCTTGGCTGTATTTCTCATGTGATGTTTTTGCAAAAGTACCAGTTTCATCAGCACTGTCAAGTAGTTCCTAGACTCTTCAAAAACTTTTAAATAATTGCTAAATAATGACAGCATTTCAAAAATTCTTTTTTTCCTGCTGCCAAATAACCTGTCACAACAAAACTTCTGACTTATGCTAAAATCTGCAGAGCTATGGCTTTGCACAGGCCTAATTTTTTGCTTCTTTGCTCATAGCCACACAAGTAGAGCAGAAAATTTACAAATCTTTGCAGCTCTGTGGGTGACAATGACAAGGTAGACAGACTTGGGCTTCCTACTTTGGCATGTTTCCACACAACAAATGTATCTTGACATGTTAATGTCAGTCTTTAAAAAGAAAAAAAAAAAAAAAAGAGAAAGAAGAAAGAATAGGAATAAAAGAAAAATAAAAGAAAAATGTCATGGGATCATTTTCATAAAATACTAGTGGGTTTTTTACATACTTGACAGTGCCACTTTTAATAACAGCTTTCACCTTTAGTTCTACCCTCACCATAATTTTGTGGTGGTATACCTGGATTTTGTGATTCTGCAGTAACTCCTTTGGAATATTTTTCTTTGATGACATGGCTTTATGGATTTTTGCAATATTTTTCTCAACAGTATGGCTGTTAACATTGTTAAGTTTACAGGTTTTCTGCAGAGCAGTGGAGCTCTGTAGTAAAACCAATGCAACAACAGATATTTTAGCTCTTGTATCAGGTTAGACTTAACTGATACAAATCTTGGCTTGTGGGAAATTTTAATTAAGTGCTGGATCTTACAAGGAGTCTGATCTTTTTAAGTGCATGCTGTGTGAACAGGCACCTGAGCAGCTAAAAATTCCTTAAACAACAGATTGTGCCTGCCCAGTGTGTAGGTGTGGCTGTAATGGAGGCAGGTTGGCTGTGAAGCCTCGTGGTGTTGGTACGCAGCTGATCCTCAGCTTTGAGCTGCCTGCTGCTTACAGCATGAGGATAAAAGGAGAACATTGAATTATGCTTTGTTTCTGTGAATGCATCTCATCAACCTAACAAATGTTGATTTCTTCCAGTGTTTAGTTATATTTGCATGACTGCATAAATTTGACTGATAAATGTTTTCCTCAAAAATGCGTTCTTTATCTTAAGGGGTAGAGAGTTTGTAGCACTGTAGAGCAGCACTATGCTGCTCTATGCCTTTTAGATGGGTTTATTTTTCAGTGAAATGTAAAATATGGAATTAAGATTTCTCAGTAGGCGAGGATTTGTAGAGGGCTCAACAGAAAAACATGCATTTGAATAAAGTTTTTTCAGTAATTTTTTTTTCTCTCTTTCCCTAATGAATCATTGATAACCATTTCACAGGAGCAATTAGTCATTCCAAAGGTTCGAGTATGAAAGGTAATTGCTTATCTGCAATAACAAAAGCATTTGCCCAAATAAGGGGGAAAAAGCAAACCACACGTGAATCAGTAACACCTGTTTTGTGTGATGCTATTATTTATGACTGCTGAGGTGTATTTGTGTCCATTTTGTCTCTTTTACTAATCGATACAACTGAATTTTTGATTGAAATTTAGTGCTCTTTTAAATGGCAAGTGAGTCCTATTAGTTCCTTAGAAACCAGCTTTAACTGTCTCCAAGAAAGCTTTGTATGGTACAGAGGGAAGTGACGAGAAAACTACCTTGGAAATACTTGTAGGGCACCGTTTCTTTAATGACATGCTTTAATTATTCAGCTGAAGACACACTTTTCAGGTAACTGCAGTTGTTGGCTCTCTGAACTGAGACTCTCCCAGCTCTGGCATGGCAAAAAATACCAGAGAGTAACCTTGTATGCACAGATAGGGAATAAGGCAGAAAAATACTGCACTTCAAGCATGCTTTCTTAACATCAGTGTCTTAATGGTGTCTAGTAAAAATCTTTTTCTGGACCTTTCTGTATTTGTACATTTTTCTGCATTTTTCCCATGCCTGTTTGTCTTAAATATGTGGAATGTCAGTGGCTGCCTTCCTGTAAGAATGTGAGGTTTTCATGTAGTCTGTCAGTCCTTCCTAATCTCCAGCTCTGCCAGCAGCTCAGAATTTAGGTCAGAAATGTGCAGAGAATATTATAAACCTAACTATCAGAACTATGAGAAAGTCTCACTTCTTGCATTCATTGAAGGAAAAGGTGAGTAGTGTGGTTGCATTTGTAATCACATAGATGGAACAACCTTAAAAGGGCACTGTAAAATACTTCAGCAGTTAAAATGACAACGGTTCCTCATCAGGCAAGCTCAGCAACCTCTCTCAAAGTCTGCATTACTTTCAAAGAGCAATGGGGACATAAGATAAAAATAATTGTGAAGAGACATTTTCAAAGGACACACTGCCAAACGAAGTTCCCTCTGTTCAAGAAGGATGACTTTTCAGAAAAAATGTTTTTTTGGAAAAATAACAAAAGAACCTTTGCATGAACCTTATTTTTCTTCAGAATCACTGAGCTATAAGGGTCTGCTTCAATCCCATAGGGTGAACTGCAATTTCAAAACTCCAGTAAAGTACCTCTACACCAGTAACTATGATTCTATGACAAGCAGCCTGTATTATTTCAGATGAAACTAAGAGTCCAATTGCAGTTACTAGAAGGCGAAGTTTCCCAAACAAACAAAAAAAATTCCATATTTAATAAAGTCAACCAGACAAGTACTTAAGAATACTGATTATCAGGACTTTTTTCTTTTTTCTCTAGTTTAGTCAGTGTCATGTCTTCTAAATTCCTGAATTTAACTACATTAGTTTCCTGATTAGGCCTAATTTTCATTTTAAAATGTAAATTTCATTTTTTCCAATTAGAGTTTCATAATACACATACAAGAGCATATATTGAAAAGTCAGCTGTACTAATGTGCATATATTTGAATCCATCATAGATAAAACAGGTATTTAAAGCTTTTATTTCAGTGTGATTAACTTGTAAAATTAACCGTAATATTGTAGTACCTTGGTCACAGTGCAGTAAAGACTGAGGTGATGTTCAAAATGCTTGTGCTGCTAACAATCTATGCTCCTGTCACATAATTTTTGTGTGAAATCAGTGTTTCCTCTGTACTTTATAGGGTATAACCATCAGCGCATCTGTGAAAACCAAAGGCAGAAGTCTCCAGAATTCTACAGCAGAACAGCGTCAGAATCCAATGTGTATTTGAACAGTTTCCATTACCCAGATCGTAGCTACAAGGACCATGCCTTTGACACGTTAAGCTTAGACAGTTCTGACAGCATGGAGACAAGCATATCAGCATGCTCACCAGATAACATTTCCAGGTAAATCTTCTTTCCTTCTGATCCTGCAGTGGTCATAGGGTCATAATGAAAAAAGAGTAGGTACATGTTGACACTGGGATAGTGTGAATGCTGCTGATTGCTTAAGAAAATGTAAGATCATTAGACAGGCATCACATTTGTCTAGCTCCTCATAATCAGGTTTAACTACATCTCACCTGTTTATTGAAGGAGGGAAAATAAAAATACGAAAAAGTTAAGTGATAATGCTGAAGTTTACAGAGCAATCAGTGCTTCCTCACCTGATCACTGCAGGGAAGGAATTTCCTCTGATAGGAAATTTCTCAGGGACATGTGCCATTGATGACATACATTTGTTCTACAAGTCCAGCGTGTTAACAAACTAGATGCTTAAGCTGAAACACTCAGGCTTCCTCCAAAAGTCTTTTTGCCCTTTCCTCTCCCTTTTCTGGGTCAGTAAAAATGAAGAGATGACACTGAAAGGCTTGCTTTACTCATCTTCAGAGACTGTCAGCTTAGACACCATTTCTCAAATGAAAGGAATTTCCATGATCTGTGTTAAAAGTCCAGATGAGTCTCAAAATTGTCTGCAAACAATTTTCTCCTGACAGTCTGTTTTTTTATTTCTGACATTATGGCAATGCTTTAATTCCTGGTCACAGTCCTGCCCCAGCAGTTTCACAAGCATAAATAGGGGCTGATAATTAAGCACAGCTTTGTCACAGCGCTATGAGTACCCTGTGAACACAAGGACAGCTTTTTTGGCTAGCATGTAGTGTTTTACTTAGCATCTGTTTGCTGTGGCAGGGAAGCCCCCTGATTTTCCCTTTTAGTCATTATCACTGCAGTGTTAAGAGTTTCAGAAAATACCAGTGGCAGTCATTCTGCTGGCTGCTTTGCTTGAACTTTTTTGCATTGGTTGGTGTTGGTTTTGGTTCTCTTAAAGGAAAAACATTAGGACTTGGGTTTTGAGGATTTCTGTTTTAAATGGATAGTCAGCAGGTTTCTGATAGCAGGAGACAGGCTGGGAACTAACTCTGTGCATTGAGCTAATGTGCCAGTGATATGAAACGTTTCGCTCTGACTTCCTGCTCTGACCATTTGGAAGGAGGATGGTGTGTGTCTGAGCTTACCATCCTGTAAGTCCACTCTCCAGCCCAGACAGCTGTTGAATTTCACTGGTACTGCTTGCTCTTCTGCTTCCCTCTGATTCTTGCAGCCAATGCCAGAAGGAAAACAAAAGAAAGCAACACGAAGAAACAAACAGCCCAAATCAATACAAAAACCAGAAAAGGACCCTTTACAACAGATCTTTCTGTTTCTCACAAGGCAGACTTTGGTGAAAGAAGAAGTGTGAGCTGATTTTGTTGATAAAATCCGGAAGATAGGTGGTTAATTATCCTTGACAATATTTCCCTTAAATAAAATTATTTCAGACAGTTTTAGATGGTGTTTGAGAATATTTTTGAGACATATCAGACTTCAAAGGAAAACAATTTATGATGCTTTGTTCTGACCAATTTAAAATGTATAAGTTATATTTTACTATGTTTAAGGTGAGAGAAACACTTTTTTGGTAGAAATGCATAAAATTTGTGGTTGCTCAAAGTACAGAAGAAACAGAACCACTGTAGTCATTCATCAACTCACAAAACATACCTCTTTTTTTGTTAGTGCCTACTGCACCAAATTGGATCTGAACACTTTCAACTCCATTCTTAAATTATGTTGGACTGCAAAATATTTCTTTAAATACCAATTATTCTTGTAAATAAGAAATAATGGGTTTTTTTGCAGTGCTAGCACTTCAAACGTTGCAAGAATAGAGGAGATGGAGAGACTTCTCAAACAAGCACATGCTGAAAAGACTCGGCTGCTTGAGACCAGGGTAAGCGTAATTTTGAGTAACTAAGAGTAGGCATGTAAGTTTGGATAATATTCTCCTAATGCAACATAGAAACCTACCCAATTTATACCCAATAGACACTTAAAAAATACCTCTTCCCCGTTGGCTTCACCTCACACCACAGCCTTGAGCCCATATGCAATATCTGCTATCTCAAAGGACAGGTTGATACCAAAATCCCCAGAAACTTGGTCAGTGTTGGTTTGACATCTGCTGGGGGAGCTGCTTAAGAAGAACCTTCATTTCTATTTGCAATACTTACTCCAAATTTCAGTCCAGTGTGCTGGATATATATTTCTGCCTACTTAAGGGACAAAAAGGTATTTAGCCCTAGCTTAGAAATGACATTGGCAACCATAGTTTTGCATATAATTGAAGTTCTATGTGTGCTGTGGTATTTAGGAACGGGAGATGGAAGCTAAGAAACGAGCTCTGGAAGAAGAAAAACGCCGCAGGGAGCAACTGGAGAAAAGACTGGAGGAAGAAACGAGCCAGAGGCAAAAATTAATTGAAAAAGAAGTCAAAATACGTGAGAAACAAAGAGCACAGGTCAGATATGGGGATGTGAAATAGTTTTGAAGTGCAAGACTTCCCCTTCATATACAGAAAAGGACTAAGTATTTCTGCCAATGGTAAACAGAACTGCTTTCAGCTGAACAGATGGATTAAGTATTTCTGAGGTGCAGTTGTTTTGCTAAAAGTATGTTTGGGCTCTTGGAGCCAAGTACTCATTTAAAGTTAGATAACAGCATAGGTATCTATTTAGCACTTTGTATATAAAGTATCAGTATTAGTCCTATAAAGTTTGTTACTGAATATAGGCAGAGCAGAATCTTTTGGCCAGAACAACAGAAATTTGTGAATGTGTTAATTTTATAAACCATTGGTGTGGAATTGGTGGGGGTTTTGTTTTGTTTTGCTTTTAATACATAAAATACCTTGAAATGTGAATTATTACTTCCAAACATTTGACCGAAAAGAAAAAGACAAATAAGGAAGTTTTTTCAGCTCCACATCTACAGTAGAGAATAAACATTATTTTTTCTAAAGTTACCGAGACTGTACAACATGAGAAACATTACTTAATTTATAAAGTGTTACCTCCTACATATTTTTGCTTCTTCTTTGGGATTAGAGGTACCTTGAGTTTTCTTTAGGCTTAGGGTCTTACCTATTTGTTTATTCCTCCAAATCCAATAATATCTATAAGGTACAGCAAATAGACTAGGCAGTCATTGCTAGTATACCAGAGCAAGACAATGTCTCCATCTTAATAGATGTATTTGAGTGCAGAAGATTCCATATAATATTGGAATATCTTTCTGGTTTTATCTGTGCTACCTTTGCTGATGTTTAACCAGCTGTTTCTAGTTAAATATATTCATTCATTTGTTTTTATATAAAACGTAATCAGGAATGCTAAATTTTACTTGCTTGCCTCCTTTTTTCCTAAGAAATTTGTTGACAACTCAAGTATGGCGTAAACAACAATGCAATGCTGATATCTTTATCCCAAATTAGAACATGCATGTGTTGTAATAGAATGTCTTGTCAGTTACTGCTAATTGTCAAACTTGGCAGAGGGAAGACTGAATCAGCAGGAAGACAAAAACGTATCTGAATTTTTTTCTCTTTTTTCTTTCCTTTGTACAGTGAGACCAATTTTTTTTTTCCCCAGTATGTTTTGACACTTAGAAATGTAAACGAGAGGAAGGAACTCCACCTTTGCACTTGCCAGAGCTGGTGCCAGCTCGTATCATACAGGACTGCACAATTTTAGAAGGCTGCTAAGAGTTCTTGTGAGCCACACAGCTCCCATTGCATCAAGAGGCTCTTTAGAATGCAATGAAGGAAAGTCCCTTTGATTTGAGACTCACAGTGGGAATTAACAGGCTAACTTGAGGAATGGAGCAAGGGCAGATTAGTTTCTCCAGGTCACTGACTTCTCTGGAGTCCAGGGGGAGAGAGACCAGGAGATGGTCCTTTCAGAGATCCTTGAAAGCATCTAAAATCAGCTTCTGTTCCAAAGTAGCCTCTCTCTGCCTCAGCTGCAGCAGGAGCCTTCTCTGGGAGACCTGTGTTCTGTGTTTAAAATGAGGGGGTGGTGATTGTGCATGGTCCCTCCAGGCACAGAAAACAAGAATATCCCCTCAGCTGGCAGAGGTTCCAAACCATTATCTCCTCCTGCTTGTTCTCCCAGCTGACACTATCCAGGCTTGGTGCAGAGTCTTGGTGCAATCAAGGAGGCACTGTCTCCTGCACTGCTTTGCTGTCTTTTGCAGAGGAATGTGAACTAGTTATCACAGTTAATTTGTTCAGCAGAGAATAATTGTTTTGTTCACCGCAATCTCTGTGAAACTAACTGGCAATTACAGTTCATTCCCGTTATTAATGTTTCCTGCAATAGCATGTTTTTATTATTTATATATTATACTCTGCATGAAAATACCTGTAGCAGTAGAATTAAAATTAAAGAGTGACATATGTGCAGTGAGTATTCGATCCAGAGAAATAAAGGGTTTGCTTAACATCCTACATATGAAGTTCTTGGATTTCTTCTAAGGCAGCAACACACCCTTACATTTAATTAATGTCTTAATTCTAAGACAACTTTTTGTGCTGTGGCCTCTATTTTACCAGCTTATCAGCTGTTGATTTCAAGAAACTTCTATGCTCTATCTGGCTTTTCAAAGTTATCCAACACTGTAAAGTTAGAAGTTTAAAGACTTTTTCTTTTCAAGAAAATTAGAACTGCAGTAAAAGCTCTTTATTTTTCTTACATTTATTCTTAGACTCTATGAGCAGTTTTCAGTTACGTTCTCACAGCAGAAAGAGTAGGAGATGATAAGGCTTCTCTTAAAAATAATATTATTTTCTTTTCTTTCCTGTAGGCCCGTCCCTTGACTCGCTATTTGCCCGTTAGAAAGGAAGACTTCGACCTACGAAGCCACATTGAAACAGCTGGGCACAACATAGAGACCTGTTACCACATTTCTCTCACTGAGAAGACCTGCCGAGGCTTTCTGATTAAAATGGGAGGAAAAATTAAAACATGGAAAAAACGATGGTTTGTTTTTGACAGAAACAAGAGAACTTTTACTTACTATGCAGGTAGGTTGCAGGATTGCTACTAGGGTACATCTGTTCTATTTTTTTATCAAACTCAGCTGAGTTATGAACAAGTAGGGAGTCCAGATAAAACTTAGATTTCCAGTTCATCCATTCCCTTAGAGGTCATGTGAACCCTTCCCTATAGCATTCAATCCTCATGCCAGGTAAGGCAGAATTGAGCATACAAAAAACAAAGAAGGAGATGCAGATGGACAAGAGAAAAATGGAAGATGATCAGGTTACAAGTACAGAGAATAATGGTTCCACATATTTTATTTTTAAATATTATATATTTCCCCCAATGACTGAATGATTTCTTGTGCCCTTCAAGAATATAATTTATTATACTCACCATGAAAATTGAAGTGAATGCTTCCACAGTCCTGTGCTCAATGTGAAGAAAAGGTTTTCAGGAAATTAAACATACAGGGATAGACTTTTTGAGTTTGCCTTATTTTGAAAGTGTAAGGAATTTCAGATGAAGAATACACAATACTCCAAAAGTGTTTCTGTACACGAAGTTGTGTTACACAATATCTGGAGCCCTTATAAGCATTACATTACTTTGTTATCTTACGGTAAACCCAGAAATGGGGAATTTAAGAACATACTTATTTCTCCAAATGCTGTGCAAATATACACATGGTTTGACTTGGAAGCTTCAGTTCTGAGGAAGCCACAAAAATAACCTTGTGCTCTGAATATTTATTGTTCAGAGAGGCCAGAAAAAGGCATATGCAGGATGGTCATTGCTAAGACACAGAAGAAAACACGGAGTACAAAAACCACCCAAACAGTTTCATTTACTTTACTGATATAAGTGCTTTCCAGCAACTAATAAGGAACTTAAAATTTAATTTATTACATTCATTCATTACATACCCACTGAATATTTCTTACTAGTTTGCAATAATACAATGAAGAATGTGACAAACATTTTTTATTTTGTTCTAAACATCTGGTTTATTGGTTAGGAAGGCTTGTAACACACAGTAGTGTTCCCATCTGGTACTGATCTTTTTTGTCTTTTTTTAGTAGTTATGTTAACATTTAATGGTTTCACTTTTGAGTGCAGTACAGTTGCCATAATGTAATCTCAATTACCAAAGAAAACTTTTGCTAATGTCTCAAGGACTCCAGCCAACAAGCATAGTTTTATGAGGAGTCTCAGCTGCACTAAAATGCTGCTGCTTGTATAAGTGAAGATCCATCTAGATCTTTAAATACGTAGTAGATTTCCAAAATAAATATTGGTGCTGCAAATTCAGAGTAATTGAACTCTAAGTGAATGTACTGAGATAATGCTTTAGTTCTGCCAGTGCACTGAACCAAGAACTTAGCCTGAAGTCTGACAGCTCAGTACGGTGACTGAAGAATCTGCACTTTCTGAACGGAAGCATTTAGGAAACTCTACCAAGACACTTTTGATGGGAGCCTGTGGGTACCTGAAATAGTCTGGTAACCACAGCCGCAGGTGGGGCTTGAAAAGGGCGTGGATCCTCTGCTTACTAGTAGTGCACAGACTTTGGGTAGTGCTTTGTGTAGTGCTGTGTTTATCTCAGTATAACGTGTGCTGTAATCTCAGAATCCTGTACCTCAGTGCTTCAGTACTGCTTCTCTGGGGGCAGGCAGGAAGATTCCCAAAGCTGCATTGTTTGCTCTCTGGGATTTCATTTTGCCATCATATGCAGCTTTCAGAACTGCCTGCAGCTACACACAGGATGTAAGCCGAGTTCCCCAAGTGTTTAAATGACAGCAGAATCCCTCATGGGACTGATAAAGATGTTCTGCATGACTGTTCAGCGTTGAGATAACACTATGACTTGGGGGCAGAAAGCATTATATTCCCCTAACACAAAAGTGCTGGGAGTGAAAGGAAGTTTGCCTTTCAGTGTCCACATGCAATTGGGATGCTTCTTAACAATTTTTCTCTCCTATGCAGGAAAATGGAGGGTAGATGCTGCCCTGCCCTGCTCCCTTTTTTCTGTGAAAAATTACAGTGGTGACTCTTAAGTTCACACGTGAAGAAGCATTTTTTTAAAAAAGTACATGCACAAAATGTGTTCTAATATAAAGGTTTTGCTGTCAGATTGTATTGAAAATTTGATTATCATTGCAGTTTTCTCTTGAAGGCAAACTGGAGGTCTTAGCCTGCGAACTGTGTGAAGTCTGGCTGGTTTTCATGGAATTGGAAGAGTGGATGTATCTGAGAGACATCTGTCCTTCTGTGGGCTAATACCCTCCATAACATTTAGACACTTTAGTGAAGGGAGTGACTTGCAAATAGATGAGGAAATTACAAAAGCTTTTATCCTTGGAAACCAGGTGAAAAAGAAGACATATTAAAGTCAAAAATGCATCTCTCAACAAAACCAAAAAATTAGTAAGAAAAGTTGAAGGTTTCCATGGGATTTCAGAAGCAGAACTGTTAAGTCAGTTACTTATCAGCTGAACGTATATGGAAATGCAAAATAAGCTTTTGCTTCTTACTGTTCATTTCAGTTCTGAAGTCATTCTCTCTTTTCCATTTTAGACAAACACGAAACTAAATTAAAAGGTGTAATATATTTTCAAGCTATTGAAGAAGTCTATTATGATCATCTAAAGAATGCATATAAGGTAAACTTTGTTATTGCCATTTTAACCACACATCACACAGAGTACCCAAAGCATGGTAGCTGCTGTAAAATTAAAGGGAGAACTAACATCCTTGGGAGGAAAAAACCCAAATAAATACTAAAAAAAAAAACCACCCTGGAGTGGAGGAAAAGGAAGAGGAAGCTAATCAGTGATTAGCACTGTTTTGGGGGTTTTTAATACTGATGGAAGCAGAGATAAGTGTCTACCTGCAAAGTGGGATTTGCTGCAAGGAGTTCCTTAGTCCAGTGGCAAGACCACTGAAATCAGTGGCTTGGACAAGTCAAGGGCTGGCAGCACACCTCTGTCCCAGGGAGGGAGTTAACTGTGCTGGCAGCTCATGGCATCCCCCTGCCTCTCATTTGTAATTTAAATGAGCTGTGAGCAATTTGTGAAAGCCACTGGACAGAGTGGGGGAGTTAGTTATTTAGGTATGAAACAACAGCTTGGAGCCCTGTAGTACTGTCTAATAGTCTACTGGAAAAATGTTGTAAAAGGTGCTTATGGTGGCTACAAACACTTTAAATGCATCTCTGCTGCAATATAAGATGCAGTGGTACACCATTTTATCTTTCTTCTTAACCCTATTCATAAATATCCCTGTAAGCAATTCCACTTGTGATACCAATAAATGGCTTTGATTTCACTCTTTTGGTATCTTCTTTGTGTTTTATTCTAGAGTCCCAACCCATTGCTGACCTTCAGTGTTAAGACCCATGACCGCATCTACTACATGGTTGCTCCTTCTCCAGAAGCCATGAGGATATGGATGGATGTCATCGTTACAGGCGCAGAAGGCTACACCCACTTCATGTTATAATAAAAGGGGAGCAATAGGGCATCCTGCAATAACGTAACTAATGAAGTTAGCCATAGCTAGTGACAGCTGAAAAGCCAGTAAATACCCTGAAATGTCCTCCTTATGATGTGCACCCGGAACCTCAGATTGAGAGGGGGTTACAAATGCATTGAAAAGGGGGGTTGTTACCTGTTGTAGTTGATCTTTATAGGAATGAATGAGCTACAGCTGTTGAGAGAATCATAGTGCTCCAAAATGGATAATCAGGCAATTTTAATTACAGCATATTGATTGAATGATAAGTTTCTACAAATTCTCTTATACAGAGAATGTCTTCATAAATTTATACTGAACAGTTTACAAGTGTGTGTGTTCTCGTTGGTATGCAAAAATTCTAGTAGTGAAACAAAATGGTGTAATAAGCATATATTTTAATATGCAACATTTGACATTTATAGATGATTAGGTGACTTTTGAAAACTTTCAGTCAAATATTTTATAAAAATGCAAACAAAAAAGCAGCCCTAAGGTACACACAGTTCTTGCCTTAGTAGTTAATTGTTACAACAGAGCCAAAGAGTTACATGATTCCCTTACATTTTCTTATTGTTACTTGTACCTAACTTTCTGTAAGGGGACAGTGCCAAAACTCTTAATGACTTTTAATGTAATTAAATTGTTATATTCTGTGTGTTCAAACACTTAGTGGCAACAACTGTATGTTTAAAGTTTGCATCTATGGAGCTTAACAAAAAAAAAAAAAAGAGAAGGATAGCTTTATAAAGATGCATTTTTTTTTCACAAGGATGAGAAATGGAAACACGTGTATTAACTTGCTCATAAAGAGGGATTTTTTTAATCTTCCCTGTTAAAAAGAATAAGCTGATTCTGGACCCTACAGCAATTTGCTTTTTTATAGGTAAGGTCCCAGTGTGATTCTAATCTTACTCTGTGCCAAGTGAACGCTCCATTGAAATCTCTCAAATACTGCCTGCCTTGAAGCCAGCACCAAAATCTCCACCTATCTGAATTCTTTGGAGCCAAGCTTTCAGTCCCAGATAATTGTTTTGTTGTTTAATGTATATCTGCACAGAATAATGCTGTCAAATAGAATAAAAAGAGAGAAGTGAGTTCTAAGAGTTTACACTAAGCAGTGTATGAATAAAAACCCCTGAAAGTTTGAAGTAGAAGGGATTGAGATTCTTAAAACAGCAAAAATACTGAGGGTGCAGCAGTCTCCCATTTTAAAATCACCTCAAGCCCTTGAGTAATATTGCAAAAATATAAATTATTTAATTGAAATGAACTTCAGGAAAGTGTCATACTATGACTTTAAAGAGGTTTTATTTCAGTAACTGAAACTTACACGCTCTGTGGTTTGTGTACTAGAAGAAAGCACATTAGCCTTTTCTTGTCCTTTGATGAAAAGTTAATGGCTTTTGATTTAACAAATAAACTGAAAACAGAAGTATGCTGGCAGAATATTTTTGTTATACTTTTTAAACCCTGTAACTGTAATGAACAGGTTTGTGGTAGGCACAGGTGATGTAGTTGTTCTAGCATGACAAACATCAGTTTCAGTTTGAATCATAAAAGAAGAGACTGTTGTTGCAAGATAATTGTTATCATCTGTGCAGATCACAGCCTGTAATCTATAATTTAAAACACTATCAAATAAATTGCTTTTGTTTATACAGTTATTATTTTTCCCTGATGTATCTTGATTTTATTCCCAAGTATAGTTATAAGGGTTTTCTAATATTGATTTTTGTATCCTGCATGATGCAATGAAGGCATTTCAATAAACATTTTTAAAAATACACTTGTCTCAAATATTTTCTTGCTGCATTATCCTGAGACATTTGTGCTTGTCTTTTAAATACTTGTATACAGTCGTGCAAACAATACTCTTATTTCTCAGTATTTTTAAATAATTGAACTATTATAATAGTATAATTAAATTATTATAATTTATATTATCTCAGTATATTTGAACTATTCCATGTATTTTCCCATAAAAGAGCTATGGAAAATAATCTTTCAGAGGGCAGTGAAATTAGGAGTGTAGTCTGTTTTCTGCATGTACATAATATAATACCTTTTTCATTTTTTATGAACCTGTTTGAAAAATTTATCACCAGCTTTGGATATTGACAATTTTTTTGTTTAACTGCAGACCAGAAATTGCTTGAGTTTAAGGATTCAAAGTTTTCCCAATATTGACTTAGACATGACCTGAACTGGAGTATTAACTCACTGTGGAAATGCAAACCAGTGTGGTTTTATGATTGATTTGTTTCCACTAAGTTTGCCATCCTCATCATGAAGTGGAGTGGGTTCTGTAGTGGTATACATCAAGAGAACGTAAGTAGAGCATAGTGGTAGGCACCTCCTTTTATGATCAGTCTGCACTGATCATAAAAGCCCTTGAAGCTTACCGGCCTGGGAGTCAAATACCTGCCTTACCCTGAAGGCTCTCGGGCAATTGCAAACCACGGAGTCCGAGTCTTAAAAACTTCCTCTGCTGTGTCCCATGACCTACAGGTGTTGTCCTGGTGCTTGGATGGGAAGACACCCTTACCTTGGCAGGCACTGGCCTTTCCTAGTGTTCATTTTCATGTGCCAGGGGAGGTTGGACATCAGGAACAATTTCTTCACGGAAGGGGTTGTCAAGCATTGGAATGGGCTACCCAGGGAAGTGTGGAGGGACATCCTTGGAGGTATTCAAGAAACGACTGGATGTGACCGCACATGATACTATGGTCTATTTGACGTGGTGGTATTTGGTCAAACGTTGGACTCGATATTTGAGATCTTTTCCAATCCAAATTATTTGGAAATTCTATGATTCTTTGTGGCTGCCATGGCCTGTATAAAAAAGATGTATGTGCATAAAGATGTAGTTTTGTCTCCTGTGCTCATATACCTAAGGCTGAGAGAAAACGAGGAGGTGTGAACCCGTTAATGAGGTCTGTTCTCAGCCGGCTGAACAGGCCTAGGCTTTTCCCTCGGCCTCTCCTTCTAAGAAAGGTGCTTCAATCGCCCTCGTTGCCTGCCACTGGACCCGCTCCAGGAGCTCCCCCTGTACTGAGGAGCCAAGACCTGGACACATCATTCCAGAAGTGCCTCACCAGGGCTAAGCAGAGGGGCTGGATCACCTCCCTCGACCTGCTGGCAGTGCTCTTCCCAGTGCACACCTTTGGTCTTCTTGGCTACAAGGCACAGCTGGCGCGGGGGAAACACGCACGCTGGGAAATGCACGATCACTGTTCCGGCGTTTTTTGTTGAAAAAACTTTACCGCTGTCCAGGGAGGTTCAGCCCTGACCGCAGACCGCCCCGCCCCGGCCGCGCTTCACAGCCGGGGGAGGCGGGCGGTGCGCGGCGCGTGCGCGGGCGGCGGCCATGGCGGCCATGGCGAGAGCGGTGCTGCGGGCTGGTTGTGCCTCGGCCCTGCGGGGATCGCTGTCACCGCTGAGGGCGGCCCGGGCGCTCCTGGGTAAGGGAAGGGCCGCGGGGAGCTCGGAGCAGAAGGAGTGCCAGTCGGAGGGGAGAGGATGTGTGCCGGTGCCGGCTGTGACGGCCCCCGTTTAGCTCTCGGGCAGCTGCGGGTAGCACCCTTTCCTCCCCTTCAGCGCTGTCTCCATCGGGAAGGGCCGGGGCGCGGCCCTCTGGTGGGGATGGGCGCCTTAAACTCGGTTCCTTTTCGACTGGGTTCCTGACAGGCTTCTCTTCCCCGCCTGGCCTGCGGCGGGGCTCGGTGTCTGTGATCAGGGCAGGGCAGCTGCTTTCCCGCTTGTGCATTGTTGGCTCTAAGCTTTTGCCCCTGGTGGATTTCGAGGAGCTGGGAATCGTGCGCCAGTTCGCTT
This sequence comes from Promerops cafer, assembly GCA_013398275.1. Taxonomy (NCBI): domain Eukaryota; kingdom Metazoa; phylum Chordata; class Aves; order Passeriformes; family Nectariniidae; genus Promerops; species Promerops cafer. The sequence continues at coordinate 51,794 of VZSE01006113.1, read as the reverse complement.
GATCAAGTGTGAAACGTGCCTGCCTGTAAAGCTCCGCCAGGCACCTGAAAAGCTTTGCTGGCATCCACTTCACTCCTCTCGGTCTCTGCCCAAACAAGCAGTCTCCCTTCTTGATGTGTCAGATCCCATGCTTGTCTGAACTGTTGAGTTTATTCATTGCCTTTAAATGGACAGGTGAATTTCATCTAAGATTGCTCAGTGAGTAAAACTTAATTGCCACTAGGGGTGCACATTTTGTAGCGGCATAAAAGCTCGAATACAGTGGCATTTTGTTGCTGTGTTCTTTTCCCTTTCTGTGTGTTTATAACAGTAATATAATCAGAGTATCTGTTTATTTGAGTGTGTTTCTAGGTGCTTTGGGACCAGGCCAAGCAGCAGTTCCTGCTGGAATCTGGGTGGTTGCATGAAACCAAGTGAGGACAGAGTTGAGTCGCATTACCTGTCACTGCAGCATTAATCTGCTGCTGCTGGGAGTGGGGAGATCTCAGTGCAGGAATATTCCCAGAAGTTCAGGGAACTTCTTTGGCTTTGATGTGTAATGTAACACTGGTCTTGGTCACAGTTTCTGGTGTTCATAAAAGTGCACAGTGACTCCAATATGAAGAGAATTCCATGGATACCATCAGGCAAGGGTCCTGTGGCCTTCCTGTAGCTATCACCTTCTGTCTGTAACTTGCTCTTATAAACACTAATACCTGCCTTGCACCCTTCAGAAATGCTTCCCTGCTCTTACCAAGGTCTTTCCTAAAATCAGGAGGAGAAATTACTGGGTAGCTGCTGATGGTTTTGTCTGTCTAAAGAGAAATCTGAGAGGGTAACTGCATTGAGCTTTGCTTTGGGTTGGCTGCAGTGGTTGCTTTAGGGGTTTGCATTATTGAGGTTGGGATTGCTGCTGGTGCTTCCATTAACTTGTTAAATAGAAGAATAGTTTGTGAAATAGGTTAGACAGTGGTTTTGTCTTGTAGCTGCAGTTGGAACCCAGCCCAGTGTCAAAGAAATTTGAGGACCGCTCCAGAGTGCTGCAGCATGGAAGACAAGTGGCTTCAGAGATGGCTATCAGGACTTAAGGGGGAGAAAAATATTCCCAATTATTTTTCTATTAAATGTAGCACTTCTTTGTGTGTCTCCTCTTACTGGCACTTGAAGAAGTGACTGGCTTAGTGAGAGACACACCCAAATCAAAAGCCACAGTGTGGATGCCTCTGAATACCTTTACTGTGGAAGTCATTCACCTTTATAAACAACTCATGTTTCAGTCAGATAAAGAACTACCTCATTTTTTGAGAAGCAGTTTATTGGTTTTAATCTATAGTTCAAATGATGCAACTTCTTTTGCAGTGTAGGAAAGTTCTGAATGCTAGCTGTACCCTGTATCTATTATGTATACACACTTACTCATGCACATCCAAGTTTAACAACAAACCAAGCCCCCAAAACCCCTTGAATGTAATCTCTCTGATAGTGACAAAACAGAACTCAAGGCTGCAGGGCAGTTAAGCGGTGTGATACTGTCAGGGCTTGGGTTTTGGGCTATTTATCCACCCCTAGGAAGCCCTGATGTTTTATTTTGGGTTGCATAATTTCTGTGCCCCACTGTTGAAGAGCCAGTCGTCTTCTAATCTTAGAATTAAGAGTGTCAAAGTCTTAGAAGACTTGACCAAGCTTTCAGTTTAACAAATTACCTTGCTGAGTTGGATAATAGAGTGGATTAAGTCTCCTTAACAGCTCTGCCCGAATTACTTGTCCTCACCCGAAGTAGAGGTACAACTGACTGCTAGAGTTAGATTAAATCCTGTAGCAGCTGTTGAGATTGAGCAGAATTATTAATTAGTTAGCATTTCCTCTGTTAATTTCCTTGATTGATGTTATTTATTTAATTTGGTTTAAACAATGCTATTTTAAGCTCATCATGATGAAAAACTTAGTCACAAGATTCTTTCCCAATTCTTGATTACAAACTTGCCCCTATATCTCCATATATTGTGTGGATCCAAGGGCTTTGATAGAGGTGCAATTTTATTTTTCAGTTTTAATTTTAATGAGGAATTTGTCACCTCATGTACTTGTAAACTTCCCTTGCACAGAGTACACTAGTCTAAAAACTACGCTTTTTGAAAATTAAAGGTTAAACTAAGCAGATACTAAATGGGAAGATTTTTTTGTGAAATGAGTAAATGTATTCAAGTTGGTATGAAACATGAGGACTGATGAAGTCTAGGAAGCCTTAGTGTTCATTTTCAGTCAACCACTTTGCTAATTGCTGAGTGAACTCTACATGGTTGACATTTAATGATTCGAGAATGAATCACAATAAACTTTCTCTTTCAGGTTCATCAGTACTTGTCAGTCATTAAAGAATATAGGAGATGCTTTTTTCTTCTCTCTTGAGCCAAAATACCTTATTTTCACATAATATGACTATATTTGCCAAACCCTGGGTTTACAAAAACTTGTGTTTCTGCCAAGGTTATCATGATGATTTTACTAAATAGCTGCTCTTGCTAGTTTGCAGGCTGAAGTCATCGGTCAGCTTTCTTACTCGACCAGATCGACCAAATATTGCTTATCAGAAACTAAAAGGGAGGAATCCAGGGGTTATTTTCCTTCCAGGCTTCAATTCAAATATGAATGGTCAGAAAGCAACTGCCCTTGAAGATTTCTGCAAGTCCTTAGGTCATGCCTTCATCAGGTACATAGAGGAGTATTGTTCTTGAGAAAATGAAAGTAGTCTCATGGGTTGTGGGGAGGGGTTTTAACACAAATACATAAACTTTGGCATTTGGATTGGGATGCTCCCTGTGCTAAGGGAGCTCATATACAAGATAAGAAGTCTTTCTTCTGTTTCCAAATGTAGGATTTCTGTCAGTAGAGAGACTGAGGTAAATCAGGAGAATGTATTCTGAAAGTAATTCAGAAAATGCTCTAAATTTCTGTAGTATAACCAGTGCTACATGTTACAATCAGGCTGTAGGGATAAAAATTAGAAATTAAGGACCTGGAGTTCTGTTTTTTAAGTTACCACTGTCCTTACCTGCCAAGTCTGATTAAGTTACCCCGTGTCTTCTGTGGGCTTAGAAGAACATGCCCCTGGTGATACTGTCCTTTGATAAACGAGATTGAATGTTATCTGTCTGAATGTGTCTTAAGTCTTCATGTTTGGGTTCAGCGTTTGAAAGAGTTTGTGCATTTTGAAAATACCTTTAAAATTAAAGTGTCTGAGGGGTAGTTTTTTTGTCTGTTCTTGTAAATTTTGATGTTATATCAAATGATAGAGAATGCTGTGTAACTTAGTTGTGTATGTTGTACTTAAACCATTTTATGTGGTTTGTGGTCCTAGTGATAAATAGGACCAAGTAAAAAAATACTCAATGTGGTATCTTGTTCCATGCTGATTTGATTATACAGTAGTATTTAGTTGCTGTCTGTGTTGCTGTAGACAGTACTATGACTTTCATGTCGATGGTTATTTTTTCAGATTTGACTATACAGGATGTGGAAGTTCAGATGGTAAATTTGAAGAGTGTACAATTGGGAAGTGGAGAAAAGATGTTCTGTCTATACTGGATGAACTTACAGATGGACCACAGGTTATATTTTATTTTTAAATACAGAATGCTGTTTTTCCCTCAGGGTAGAGCCTTGATCAAAAATATGCCATAATAGCTCTGGTTAACAGTAGCTTTTGCTGAACACCTGACACCTTCTCACTTCCAAGCTGAATCATTTGAAAGATTATATTTATAGGAGCTCTTTTGCAAGCAGGTAGGTCACAAAATTATGGAAGCATGGACCTCCTGGAGGTTGTTTATTAGAATCTCCTGCTCAGAGCAGGGCTGTTGTGCCAGGGAGTCTGAGAAAGCCTCGTGGTGTAGGTGCCTACTGACAGGGGACAGGGAATTGTTCCAGTGCAGTGTGGCCCTGTTAATGAAAAAGTGTCATTGTCCTGTGCTGATGCATTAATTAAAGGATTTGCAGGAAGACTACAAGATACTCCATATGATTAAATAGCTTTAAAAAAGAGGCAGAAGAAGCAGCATTTGATTTCTTCAGTTACTTTTTTACTGTGAAATTACTGTGAGAAACTTGGAATCTCCTACAACCTAGAAATACCTAGTATAGTGTTTAAAACAATTTTGTATTATGAATTGCTTTTGTTTACTTCTTTCACTGCGCTGAGCCTTTACCATGTGCACTTACCTTGAGAAGGAAACATAAAAGTATGCATATGATACTGAATTGTTTCAACTCTCATTTTGTTTACAGTGTTTCAGTCTCAGACAGCAATAACCAGCCATGCCAAACAGAGTAATAAATACCAGATCTTGTGGTGCTTACTCAGGCAAAATTTCCACTGGAGGTGACAGCAGTTCTGCCTGGGTAAGGACAGCAGGATTATGCCCAAGGTTTAAATACTTAAACCAAGTGAAAACTGATACTTTGTGCAAGAAGAAAAAATCTATTAGCCATTTCCTGTAAAACACTATATTTTCTTCTCTTTTTTTAAATTTTCTTTTCCAGATTCTGGTGGGCTCCAGCATGGGTGGATGGCTGATGCTTCATGCTGCAATAGCACGCCCAGATAAAGTAGCTGCTCTGGTTGGAGTAGCTATAGCAGCAGATCACCTTGTAACAACTTTTAAGAGGCTTCCCATTGAGGTAAGTGTGGATGATTGGCTTTTGTGCAGCCTAAAAATCTTACCAAAAATTTAAGAAATTGTGTTATTTAAACTGTACTTTTCCTTAACATTTCAGGGTAAGTTTTCTGTGTTTGATTAATGTAAGCTTACAGTATGAGACTAGTGTGAGCACTAGCCAGTGTGCTTATATTACTGTGGTTTGGAGGATGTGAAGTCAGATCCCTGCTGTTTGCAGTCTGTTAGATTTCAGAGTTGAATATCTTACATTTGCATTGGAATTGGATCCTTGTGCTTTGACGGATGGAGAAGTAGCCACTAAAGTAGTTGAGGTGGCACTGGATGAGACGAATATGACACAGGTTGTGTGCATAAGAGAGGAAATTCTTCAGATCAGTGTGCTTGTAAAGATGATAAGATTTAGGTAGTGGGAACTGCCCTTCTGAGATTCTTCCTTGATGGTAATAACGTCTAGTCTCCAGGAAAGTAAATGAGGTGTTACGTGGCAATAAATAATGTGTGCTTTAGAATAATGAAAATATTTTCCCAATTTCTTTGGGTTTTTTCTAAGGTACTTTGTAGTGTCAGTATTACTATTTAGGACTCAGAATCTGAAAATACTTAAGAATCTGGAAATACAGTATTTAGAGACACCTATTGTGGCAAAGACTGAAAAGACTGATCACTGGAAAATGTCATTTCCCTAGGATTTCTCCTTGTTTGAGGATCAGTGAACTGATTGAAGCCAAGGAGATTTACTGTTCATGGTGGCTATACATCTTTTTCTCTTCTGATAGATTCTGGCTAAGAAACTTTGAAAATTCACATTGGTGAATTTTAACTAGATTAATTTGCAGGAGAGGTTTGGAGAGCAGCTTTTGTGACACAGTAGGGGATTTGTTTTCTCGGATGCTGTGAGGAGAACAGGAATACATTTCTGCTAATAAAAATTAGCGAGTTGAAATTTTATGCCTGGGGGAGTTTTACTGCTTTTAGAACAGAAATAAGTTGAGGTACTCTTAAGTACTCCTAACATCTGTTTTGTCTATTCTTTGCTCTCTTTTTATATAGGCACAAAAAGAAATAGAAGAAAAGGGTGAATGGAAGTATCAAACAAAGCACAATGAGGAAGGATATTACTCCTTGACCTATGACTTTATCAGAGAAGCAGAAAATCACTGTGTGCTGAATAGTCCTATTCCTGTAACATGTCCCATACGCCTTATCCACGGCATGGAGGATGGTGATGTCCCTTGGCAGATCTCTATGCAAGTTGCTGACCGTGTTTTGAGCAAGGATGTGGATGTTATCCTCCGCAAAATCGGCCAGCATCGGATGAGTGACAAGGAGGATACAAAGCTCCTTGTGAATACTGTTGATGATCTAATTGACAAGCTGTCAACAGTAGCATAAGCTGAAGAGTAGCATTAGTGCATGAACTCTACCTGACTCTTTCCTTTGAGTAACAGAAGCCTTGTTCTTACCCAGATGGTGGGAGGCCTGTGACTGTCACAGTAGGAACTGAGCTTTATCTGCTGTTTCCTTACCTCTGTTTCGTAAATACAGATATTGTATTATTGCTGCATTTGCACACAGTCCAAAGTGTGAAGGAGTGCTGCTATTGTGTTCAGAACCTCTCCTTCACCACTTTAACCATTTTTTTCACAAATTTCCTACAATTTTGTACTGATAAGTTGATTATTTTTTGTTGCTATTGGCCTGTACAGTAAAACTTTATTTTCACATCTTTGACACCTATTATTGTCTTTCCACTGTAACATCGTTGTATCTTATGTCTCAAACCATCTGTGCAAGGCAAAATACAACTTGAGTGTTTACTGAAGTTAGTTATTAGAATAGTGAGTACCATGAAACACAATAAACAGATTTCAGATAAAGGGTTATTTTGTTCTGAAATGCTGTTAAAAAGTGGAAGGCACACCCTGATGGTGTGCTTGGGTACTACACAGGGAAGAATTTGACTTCTAAGAATGAAGGGTCTCAAAGCCTTAAGAGCTCTTTATCTGTGCTGATGAGGAGGATGTGTGTCATCTTCTCCAGGCTGCCGTCTGTTGCTGTTCATTTGTGGGCCTACTGTTAAGGAAACAATAAATAATCTTGGTGTAAACTGGATCAGTAAGGTGACTTTAATAGTAACTTCTTCAAAGTGGGGAGTACAGTGCCACAGAGCACCGCTGCCTCTTTCCCATGACTTGAGAGCTGTGGATTACTGGGAACAGTGTCTTCTTCAGCTGCGTGAGTCCAACCCCGAGAGGCTGTAAATGGAACTTGATAGCTGAATAAGTCTTAAAATGTAAATCCATCGAATTTAATAGGAAATTGATTTAATTGTAAATATGACTGTTACCTGGGTTTTGTACAGAAATACAGTACCATTCGTACACTTGAGAGAGAGGAGCTTAGGTGAGAGGCTGGAATTAGTTCGGGCTGGCCTTAATGTGCAACATTAGTCAAAAGCATATAATTGTTTCTGTATTTATTATTTGAAGTAGTAATTGGCATTGCTATTATTACCTTAAAAGACTAAAGCTGCTTGGGGGTAAGGTATTTCTAGAGAGTCAGTAATTTTCAGTTTTAGCTGTGTCAGTAGAAGTGTGCTGAACAGGGCTTTGCTGAGGTAGTGGGTTTTAATTAAAAAAAAAACACACCAAAAACAACTAAAGTGAAAAAAAAAAAACCCAAAACACATCAACAACAAAACCTAAATTTCGGATGAGTTCCTGTGAAGTACAGTTCTGTTTAGGCTTCAGTACTACAAAAAACAAGAAGCTGTGATGAAAAAATTTGAATTTTGATATAAGAGTCAAAAAAGATGGCTCTTGTTTAGATGCAAATTTTCTACTTCAAGTGTTCCAATTCCCTAACTTAGTCACAGTCACATATATAGTTATATATAGTCATAGTTAGTCATAGAATCATAGAATGTTTTGGGTTGGAAGGGACCTTAAAGATCATCGAGTTCCAACCACCATAGCATGGGCAGGGATATGTTCCACTAGACCAGGTTGCTCAGAGCCCCCTCCAACCTGGCCTTGAACACTTCTGGAGATAGGGCATCCACAGCTCCCATGGGCAAGCTGATCCAATGCCTCACAGTAAAGAATTATTCCCTAATTATCTGATCTAAACCTACTCTCTAAGTTTGAAACCATTCTTCCCCTTGTTCTGTCACAACATGCTCTTTTAAATAGTCTCTATCCAGCTCAGGATAATCTAGATTGGGAAAATTGCTTGAGGAAATTAGAACATTTCATGAAATCTTGTTCCCAAGTATTTCTGTCATAGACTGTTCTTCTCTTTATATCACTATGCAATTCACTTTACCTTTAAAACCTCTGAAATATGTTTAACTTTTGAGATAGTTAATGCAAATGGCATTCCTGGAGTTAGAGCTGTGTTCATGTTTATGTACTATTAAGCAGTTGTCATCTTTATATGTGTTTGTATGACTTGCATCTGATAAGACCTAAAAAACAGATTTTGCTAGTTTTAGAGATGTAGCCAAATCAAAATTATTTCAAAACTTTGTGCCCTAAGCCATGATAGGGTTTTTTTTAATCCAGTTTTTGTCACATCTTAGGTTGGTTTGGCTCGTAATGGAAGAAAAGGCTGAAACCAGTGGACTGCAGTAATTCCAAAGTAATTAACTTTAATTAATGCCAAGAGTTACCAGTTGTAATAGATGTACTTTTTCTTCACATATATTAAAGTTACTTTTCAGTCACTGAAAAGTTTTGAGCCTTTGTTTTTTTAATAGGGAGTTATACTAATTTAATTTAATACTTCAGACAAGGAAAAGGCTTTGTGTGCCTGCATCAACTGCAGCTGTGTATTCCTCTTGAAAGAGTTTGCATTGTATTCGTGCTTCACGTTAGCCTTTATTAAATAATTGATATTTTACAGGTAAGGTGTCTGCTGCAATGCCTTACAGCAAGATAGGTGAAAGCAAATGTGAAGTGGAGCAGTTGTGTAAATAGTTTTCAGGAGGTTTTTTTTCCTTGTTTGCTGTTTGTGTTATTGCCCCCTCCATTATTCTGCTGTAATAACATGAGGTGGGAGAATTCAGTGTAACAGGGTGGGCACAATTGTTGGAAATACAAAACTGCAGCATTGGTTGCTGAAACCACAGCATTACTGAAAACTTAATCCTAGGGGAGGGGTTTTTGTTACCACTTTTTTTGTAGTTCTGTTTTCCTTCTCTGCTGGCTAAATGGGTATCAGTGGTAGCATTTACAGTACAGGAACACACAAAGTTCGCTACATATGCCCTAAATGCAAAGGCAGAGATGATACTTTCTTCATAAAGACAATATTCCAGGTAGTGTTTTGAAATTCAGGGAATGCTAGTGTCCTTCTCTCTGTGCTCACTTTTTTGTTTTTGTAAATACGGTTTGCTTAAATATGGAGAGCCTGGTGCAGACAGACCTTTTTGTCTGACTTTGCTGTGGTAGTTCCATTGATATTTATCTTTGCAAGCATACGCATTTTCCCTGTGTTCATGCTGGAAGTTACCAGAGTTTCGACTGTTGGCAACTTAGCATGTTCAGATGCCTGAAAGAAGGGATAGTGGTAACTAGGGAGATTTACATCCTACCTATGAGCAGCTGTTGACCTACCAGGAAATTCTGGCCATCTGAAATAATGTGTTCTTCACATATTACGGTGTCATTCCAAATCGGGACTGTTTTGTCCTCTGCGTTAATGCCTGGGGCATTGCTTTTTTCTTTGCCAGTAGATGCCTACGTAGTAATTATTTTCAGTATTAGTCATGTTTAAAAACTAGTATTTCATTCCTCCGTAGAGATACTGTATTAAAATAGAATATTACACACTTGGAAAGCTCTGCATTTTGCAGATTTTTAAAATCCTTTGTAATGAGTTCTGTTTTGGGGTTTTTAAACAGACTGCTGATTTTCTGACAAATGCAAAGTATATTTTGTGAATATATAATGTACATTTCCTCAACAATAAGCTTGATTTGCATGAAATAATCAGTTTCTAAAGCTTATTCAACTTGTTTCCTAATAAACAAGTGCTCTTATTCTGCTTATATTGAGCTGTGCTTACACAGTTTTAGATACATGTATTTTTATCTTGTTAAATATTCTACTTGTTTTGTCTCTCCTCTTGTTTGGATTTGTATTACACACCAGCTGGTTTGAGTTTTTTGGTTTTGGGGGATTTTTTAACTTAATTGGTGTTAAGTGTTTCATGTAGTTTCAGTTCAGCTAAGCTGTTTTCTCTTGCATCAACGCTAAATGCAAAAAAGGCAACATTCACAAAAAAAGCCTGGCTGGATAGGCCTTAGAAGAACCACCTCCTGCTGTTTCATTTTTATGTTAATTTTGGTTACATGCTCTCTTGGACATGCTGTTATTCAATGGGGCTAAAAGATTTATGGTACCATACTTTTCATATCAAATTAAAACGTGCTTAGAGAGGAACATTCAACTGGTGACTTGTCTGCAGCTGCTCAATTGTCTTCAGTGCTCCAGTCATGCTGTAATACAGAGTTGCAACATTTTCTGAACCAGTGCTGTGGTCAGAATTTCTACATATAGGTTTGTGCTCGTAATTTCTTTCTCCTCTGTGGCAGGAAAAAACCCAAACAAGCGGGAGGGAAAATTGTGTCCTGGGGAATAATGAGATTGAACTTGTTTTCTAAGCTACTCAGTTGTGCTGTTACAAAGAGACCTACCTTACCCTTTCACATTTTTAGTTTTTTTAAGTGCTGAAAAGTTACATTATACTGAAGGCTTCCAGGCTTCTGTGTTGGGGTCTGTTGACCTGTCTTTGAGATGAGCAATCTCTCTGCTTTGTGTTGATGACCAAATTCATTAAGATGTGTATGAATGTAAACTTTCACCAAGGCTTGGTGAAAATTCATCAGCTGTGGAAGGAATGCAGAGAGAAATACCAAACATCAGTGTGCACTCTTACCCTTCTAAGTGTGTTCTCAAGCCCAGCAGGGACAGAAAAGGCAGAAGGAACTCAGCCATTACATTAAATAGCAGCCAGCTTGCTGAGCATGAGGTTTTAATGCCGCTGTCAATGGCACTTTGCTCCTGGCAGGTATTTTCTATGGGAAGATTTTAGTGTTGGGAAGGAGAGACAGAGATGAAAGTCAGAAATGCACTGCTCATAGATTTACTGCTTGTTGGTCAGTTTTTATAGCTCGCATTTGCTTTGCAACTGTAGCACCTCATCTCTCTTCAATATATGTTTGCCTAGAACAGAAAAATGTTACAGCCTTGGTTACATAATATGTAAATCTAAATTACAGGACTTAACTGCAGTCTGGTTGTAGGCTTGATCTTGTATTTCTCTTTCAAGTCCTGCATACGTATGTTATGTGGTCCAGTGCTTCTTTTCCATTAAAGAGAAATGGGCATCCTCCATATGATGCAGTAATTGCAGCTCACAGGTAGACACATTTTCAACCTGCTACAGTCTCTTGATTTGTGTCTGGCAAGGAGCTTCAGGCAGCTCTGCATTTATATTTGGAAGGAAAAGCAAATGATAGTTCCTAAAACTTTCAGTAATTTGGTTCTGAAATTAAAATACATATTTGAAATGTTTCTAGGCTAGCACATGAAAGGTTGTGTTCTTTTTGGGCCTTCTGATCTGCACCATGCTGTCCACTTGCCTCCCACTTGGCAACATGAGAAGGTCACTGCTGCCTGCTGGGGTGGAAGCAGGTGCTCGTGTCAGTGGCAAAGGTCGGCTGAACAGTAGCACGCTTAGAGGTTGGAGTGATGCAAGTGGGCTGCCCAGACCATAGCCTGGGAAAAGCATTCCCTGAAGGCTGCCTAGGATCAGGTCTTGACTGTAAGAGAATCCTTGGGTTTGGGGTTTAATTGGTTATGACTTGCTGGCAGAAAGTGTGCCGGAATGTGCTAGTCCTTGGGACAGTGTCTCTTGAAAAAGTTCCTTAGAGCAAAGCTAAACCCCTAACCATAAGAAGCAGCATTTATGTAGTTAGAGGATTTGATCTTTTAGGGGGTTTTTGTTTCTAAATTTTGCTGGTTTGACCTATATTTCAGTGAAATAAAAATGTTATTTTCTTTCTGTTCTACTGTGAATATGCATTGCAATGTATAATTTTCAAACCAAATTAGTTCTCAGGAGGTACTGTTTTAGCTGGGGAGAGAGCACCAATTTATATGAAACTGTCTGGGTTTCTTTCAAAGGAGTCTGTTAATCCAGCACAAAACTTAAGAGGTCCTGAGAATTCAAATGCACAATTTACCTCCAAGGTCATCGTGAATACTGGGAATGATGATAATTATATCCACATGAATTGGATTCCAGTGCCGAGTGGTAACTGTTTCTGCTGGCAAGCTGCTTGGAAGGTGGTCAGTGACTTACAAATTCCAGAAACACTCCTGTTCATGGCGGCCTAAGGAGCTGCCTTGTTCTGCAGGCTGTAATATTGGTGCATTCTCTTTTGTCACACAGATAGGAATGTCCTTCTTTCCTGAATTACTTTTCTTTTAATCCCAAATTCAAGGTGTTCCAAATATGCACTTGCTAGGGGTATAACATCTGAGCTGGCAAAGAAACCTTTTTGTGGGTGGAAGGAAGATACTTGCTTAAGTTAGCACGTTTTGTCTTCGAGGACCTCTAGGTTGTAGATTTCAAAGTAATGAGGAAGTAAGAATTTTTAAAATTAATGTTGTCCCGTTGTTCTGATAACTCTGCCACCTGTTTTTGCACAGTTGAAAGGAGGGGAATATTCCAATATTACCTTTTTCCCCTAGTCTGATTAGCTGTCTTGTGTAGAACATCTACAGCTATCTTACGACAAAGCAAGGCCATGCATAAAACCAAGGCTCTGCAGAGCACTTCCCTGCCTTTAAAGCTTCCAGAAAAAGGCCCTGTACTTGAACTGACCTTGTACTGGACCTGAGCATCCTCTCTGCAACTCTAGAAAACCTGACCTCCCATGTAGACATTCATGCAGGGAGGATCTTTGAGCAGCTCTTCAGATGTTTCCTTTTGAAGGGAGGTGCTGTAACTTAAAGTTTTGGAAAACTCCCTCTTTTTGTTTTGGTTGGTGTTTTTTTCTAAACTTAATAATGAAAGGTCCATTATTGTACAGTGGCGTACCAGGGAAATGGAGCTTGGGCTTCACAGTTATTGCTGGATAGCTTTGTGTGACGCGGATTCAACCCACCATACTTTGTAAGATCGTGCTTGGGATAGCTGAAATACCAGGCTCTTTCTAAGGAATGAATTGCCAAACAGTGAATCTGACAAAGGTTAATGATTGCTCTGTGGTAGGATAGGTTTTACTTTTTCTTATGTATTCTAGTTGGAAGACATTGAAAGCTATTGTGTTACCCTGGATCTATACATGGGTAGTGAGCTAGTTAATGTCAGTTCCGTTGTTGGTTTTGGCAGCATTTGTTTATATGCTTACAAAGATTTTTTTAAATTTATAGGATAATATTGTGATTATCTGGGAGCATAAGGCGAGTCATGGTGCTACCTCCAGCCCTAATTTTTAGTCATAAATTCTAATCTTGTGTTGCCAAGAAAAGTAAGTGGACAAAATCCATTAGAAGCAGTAGGTGAAGCGTTCTAATGGTAGTACCTTTGCACTGTAAACCTGCCCCTTTCTTCCACATCACATTTCTAACCATCAGGCTTTAATCTGCCTGTGTCTGACATAAGAAACTTGAGCTTCTTCAGTTTTTCTTTAACTTGTAGGCACATGTGCTTGCCATTTCTTAACTTCTCGTTTTGGTGAGATAAACAGGTAATCTTTCTGATGTGATTACTGTAAAAGCACTTATTTTCAATCCTCCAGGTGCTGGAATCACTATTTAAATTTACTTTACTCTTCCACTCCTTTTTATGAAGAGTAATTGTCAGAACTGGATATGATATTCCCATTGCTGTTGGTGCACCTCCCATGTTTTATTCAGCCAAGCCCTTCAATCATAGTGTCTTACCCAACATCCTCATTGTCCTCTGCAATTTTTTTTACATCTGTTTTGTAATAGGACAGAGTGCTGCATTCTTAAAAGTACTTTTTCAATGATGGTGGGACTTGGGCTGCAATAAGACACTTTTCGTCTGCTCCCACATAGACTGCTTTCAAAGAGGTTTCCTTATCTTTTTTGCTTATTAACATGAGCTGGGATCTTCTTAGGAGCCTGGGGGGTTCTTGTTGACTTCTAATAACATTAGCTAGTTCAGACCTGGGAACATATTCTTGTACAAATGGAATAAAATTTACACCATTGTTAATGATTTTTCAGTTACAGTCATATTACAGGACCTACTAGTTAGCCAGCTTTAATCTCTCTAATGTGTCATGTTGTTTCAGAATTGGTTTAGTTCCCTAATCAACATGTTGTGGAGTAGTCAACTCTAATGTATTACAGAGCATTTAGTAAATTGCATCAACATTATCCCTTTAAAAAAATTATTCCTTTGTTTTCCCCAGGATTGATGGCACAGAAAGCAGGCTTATGATTTGTTTAGTTGTACTTTGGAAAATCTTGGTGGGGAGCTGGCATTTTCCCAATCCTCTGCAGTTTCCTAGTTTTTCAAAGCCTTATCAAAAATTGATATTGATGGACAAGCTTTTCAGCTTTACCAGTGTGGAACGGTCCCTCGAGAACATAGCCAACATCTGTGAAGGGGGAGACCTCTGCTCTGCAGCTTAGGAGAGTTAAATTACTCATCCCTGCCCCCAAGTTAGGAAACAGAGTCAGAGCTGATGCAAAGGTAGGTGACTTTCATGAAATCTTGTTGCCAGCGAGCACTGAGCCCCCTGGTGTGACCAGAAACTGTCAGGCGCCCTAGGTAGCTCCCTTCTAAACAGAAGAAGATCTGAAAGTGCAAAATAAAGCTTATTGGTTGTGGGACTGGCCAAAGAGTGTGAAGCCCAGCCCTTAACAGCTGCTTGAAGGGAAAGGATGTCAAATTCATATTCTGCGTCTTCCTGTTGCAGCTGCAGCCTGCTCCTTCTCTGATCTCCAGGCTGGGATTGCAGCCTTGGTTCCTGCGCATCCGCTGTGCCTTCAGCCCCATGCTCACTGAGATGGAAACTGCTCGAGTGGTGGCCCTGTCACGTAGCATGCTCTGAGTTATGTAATCAAGTGCTTCACAGGGGTTTAAAACTACCAGTGCAGAGAAGAGAAAGCACTAAATGAAATTCCTGTGGAGGACAACGATGAATTAGGTCATCTATTAAATTTTTCATCTCTTCAGTCTGTTCAAGCCCAGCAGCATCAGAAGCAATATAAGTCTGAGAATTCAGACTCTTTAAATGAGAAAGTAATGGATGAACAGCCCATTATGAAACAGACATACATGGAACTGTACTGCTTTCCCCCCCTTTTTTTTCCTTTCCAAATGCAGCAGAAGGACTTTTGTT
Organism: Promerops cafer; assembly: GCA_013398275.1. Lineage (NCBI taxonomy): Eukaryota > Metazoa > Chordata > Aves > Passeriformes > Nectariniidae > Promerops > Promerops cafer. The sequence continues at coordinate 36,749 of VZSE01006113.1, read as the reverse complement.
GGCCAAGCTGATTGTGTGTCCACCTTGGGTTCATCAACATCCTTGAATATCAAGCTGAACATTAATCATTTGCCAAAAGGAAACTATTTCATACCAGGGTGGATAATGCAGCATGAATGAAAGATATTTGACAGTCTTGTGTAACTCAGAAAGAAGCAAACTGGTTTTATTTAATACAGGATTAAATCAGACCACAAGAAAAGTCTCGTCTTAACTCCTCTCCCCTTCCACATTGTATGAGTGGTATAATCAAAATTTAAATGACTGTACATGGGCATAGGTCCCTTCCTATTGCTGGAAGTTAGCTGACTCATAGCAGCAGAAAGTAAAATCCTTGTGCTTTATAGTAGGTTTGCTAGTTTTCAGTGATTTCTCCTTGGTTTCAGTGATTTGAGTTGTTTTTCAGGACACTATTCCACTATTTGACAGCCTAATATATACTGATGAGAGGGCGATAATAATATTCTATTACCTGCCTTCCCTTCCTTCACTTTTCATCCTATTGTCCCCTTGTTCAAACTTTTTATCAACATTTGATCAGGGAAGAGGATAAATTATTTGTCACACTCTCAGCGTGTTATCAAGATGCAGACCAGTGAGAAAAAAGGTTTGTTTCTGGCTTATGACTAAAAATAAACTAGATGTGTGATAATTTCTGCCACCTTCATTTAACAGAGTGCTTCTATTTGTGTTTCTGCCTATCTGTCACTGGGATGCTTGATGCAGTTTGGGTTGATGCAGACTAGGTGGAGTAAATCTGAGCTGGCGGGGTGAGCAGCGCAAGGCTGAGGAAAGATGCATGAAAACAGACCACAGACGGGTGAGATAAACAGGATCCCTGGGCTGTGACTGAGGAGGCAGGTCTCTTTAATGGCTCTTAGCAACGCCCCTGCTCTGACCCTCCTCATATGTGAGGAAAATCAAATCAATACACTGTTCTTCAAACCACGATGCTGCTGCAGCAGCAGGGCATTGTGGCAGCCTTCATCTCTTAAATTCATCTTCGCTTTTCAGTGTGCTGATCTCTGGATAGCCATCCTTGCATCTCTGCTGAGGAAGACTCTGACTGCATCTTTAATCGGATTGCTTGAGCTCCCATGCACAACCTTCTTCTTATTAGCAAGTATTAGGTAGGCAATTTTAAAGTGCTTTTGGATTTGCAGGCAGCTGTAACGTTGATCTGACAACCCTATTGTATTCTCTGTAAACACAGCAGAAGCTTCTCTTTAAAACCTACTGTGTTTTAAATCTCGCTTTTCTTCTGTTTTTGGGGTTGGGCAGGGGGGACTGCTGTTTTTTCCTTCCTTTTAAAAAAGATGTAGCTGATTTGTGCTTTTGGAAAACGATATTCCCTCACTGATCCCTCCCCTGTTCTGTGGAGCTATAACCGGTGCCATACAGTTACTTGCAGTGTTGATGAACATCTGTTCAACTGTCTAACATTTAGGGCAGGCTGCTCACTCTTTTATCCTTTAATTTTCCTGTGCATACTTCAAAGGTGTGGACTGGGACTCTGCCCACTAAGTAAGTTCTCCCTTGTTTCCAGAGATGGCTAACAGAGGACCAAGCTATGGCTTAAGCCGAGAAGTTCAGGAAAAGATTGAACAGAAATACGACCCAGAATTAGAGTCTAGGCTGGTGAACTGGATTATTGTACAGTGTGGGGAACAGATAGAGCACCCCCCTCCTGGAAGGCAACATTTTCAGACCTGGTTGATGGATGGAACGGTGAGTGTTTTGTCCAATTGCACATTTTCATGTTTTTATATGCACAGTGCCCCTATGTTCTGTCTTCATTTAAATAAATTGGTCAGAGCTCATGGTCAGTGCAGAAATATATGTCTTAGTATCTGATTTATTTCCTTTTGACCAAGAGTCTTAATCTCAGAACATAAATTATCCTACTAGTGCACTGAGATCAGTACAATATTTATGATTCTTATGAGTCATGCATGTTTTATATATAAGTATGACTCATTCCTTCACCATTTTTTTTCTCATGCAGTTAAATGAGATCTTTTTTAAAATGAGATGCATACATCTATCTTAAAGAAATAATCAGTGTTGACAAGGAAAGGCGAAGAGATATAGCAAATTTGAAGGATAGGATTGTGTCATAACTGTCATATTGGGAATAATTCTGTAGCTAAAACATTGTATTCCACTGGTTTATTGAACAACAGGCAGATGCCGCTGTTTGCAGTGGCTGTAAGACTATGCTAATCATTGAGTCTCTGCCAAAGTGACTTTAACAACATTTCAATTGACATTGCTTATTTTTTGGCTTGGGCATGAGGCTTCTTCTCTGTCAGTTGTTATATAACCTCTAGCAGTGATTGCTTTGTTGTTTCTAGCAGATTAGGATTTATATGGTTAGGCTTTTTCCTCAGTTAATGAAAGCTTTAATGCTTTTCTAATATACTTTGATTATTATCAATTCACTTTTTTGTTTTTAACTGAAGAAATTATGTCCCTGACAGAAACTGACTGCTTTGGCCAGGTCAAAAACATTATGCAGCATCATTTCATGTGCAGAAATTGCCTTCTAGTTTGCTGCCTGCTTTCTAATTTTTTTTTCTGTCTTTATCTCTCAGCTGTTATGCAAGTTAATAAACAGTTTGCATCCAAAGGGAAATGAGCCTATTGCAAAGATCTCTGAATCAAAAATGGCTTTCAAGCAGATGGAACAAATATCTCAGTTCTTAAAAGCTGCTGAAATCTACGGAGTAAGAACAACAGATATTTTCCAGACAGTGGATTTATGGGAAGGTAAAAATAATAAACTGAAAGTCGGTTTACAGTCTTCATTTTACTTTGCTTTGATGTGCATTTTGTCTAGGCATATTCTCTAATGTAATTATCTTTTGTTTCTGTTTGCCTTACCTCATTACCATGTTCTTCCAGTGCTGCATTATTTCCTCTGAGGGATTTATATTACCCTGAGGGCATAACGGAACCTTTCCAAGCTCATATGTTATCCAAACCCCCATCATTCTGATAGAAACTCACAGACCTAATAAAACAACTGCTCTCTCTGCTAATTATTTCAAAGTAAATAGCTTCTAATAAGAACATAGAAAACCCTGATTTTCTGATGACAAAATTTTATTGCAGTTTTCAAATTATAAGCAAAGCTTAAATTAGAGCTAAGAAATGCATCCTCAGGAGCATATATACCTCTGTGAAGCTCATGAGGGTTCATTTATGACTAGTGAGAAACAAAGCTCACTGCTTAATGCCATGTTAGCTGACCTTCTCTCTCTAAGGAGACAGTCTTTTAGGAGAGGTCACTATGGCAATAGCAAAAAAACTCCAGCACAGGGTGCTCCTGTGGTTTTACAGTACGACAGGTGAAGTCTGTCTGCATCCCAGGCTTGAAATGGAAACTGCTTGTTCTAGTTGCTGAGGAGCTGAGTCATTTTTGCATTCATGGGGCTGGTTTTGCCCACTTCTATGGTGGTACATCCCGTCCTGATGCTCTAACCAAACACTGTATATCCTGCATCTCCCTGGACAAGGTGATGCAATGCTTTGGCTGAGCGCTCAGAGCAAAGACAGCTGCAGAGCAGTGAAAGGCACATATGAAAGGGTCAAAAACCTTCCATGAGAATCAAACAGTGGAAAGAGGAAAACAATCCACTGAGAAAGCTGGCCAGCATAGTTTGTGTAGGAGTACACATCAAGAGAAAAAAGTGGGGTGTGTTTTCACAGGCAGTCGGAATATATGTGGAAGAGATCACTCCTCTGAAGGACAGCTGGAGAAATGAAAGACTAGGGAGCTCTTCATGAATGGGTTAGAGGGAAATGACATACTGACAGCTGGAGTTACTGGGATCTGTAAATGTCTCAGAGTGCCAGATTTGCTTGACAAATCTGTACATTTGGCACAAGGGCAGGATTGTTTCTTCCAGTTCAGTCTTTAGTGTTTTATGCAATCTATCTTTACATGTCTTAAATGAAGGGATTTTCACTTCCCTGAAGTAACACCTTCCCAGCCCTCAGCCTAGCAGGCTGTTGAGAGAAGCTCCATCTATCTTTTAAGGGGTGATAATCGTTCATTTCAGATGTTGTTCTTTACAGTCTTTTGCTACTCATAATGGCTTCCCACCATGAATATGAAAATATGGTACATTGATCCTTACGAGGGAAAGGACTTGCTTAGAAGACAAAATGCTCTTAATGCTAGTGGCTGTCTCCTAATTTCCTTAAACTCATCACCTTTTCTCAACAGATACAAGGTGTAAACTTCTAGAGTAACTTCTAGAGGACGGGAAGTCAAAACACAACTTGCAACCTAATAGGAAGATATACAAGGCTTTTCTTCACTGTTATTTTAAGACTTCCCAAAGCTAATCTGTGACTCCTCACTTTCCCACTTCCTTTTCATCCTTCCTGCTGCTCATTTCAGTGCTGGGATGAAACAGTATGTCTCTCCAGCAGTGAGAACTCTTTGTGTCTCACCATAACTATGACCTCTGGCATCTGTGCTGCTTCAGGGCTGAATTGTCTGAACAGGGATGCCTTAGCTGGGCAGAAAGGACAGCCTTTTTTTCACTGTTTCATAATTGCAGCACTCCTACACTTCACACCGTAATCTCTTTAGAAAGAGAGATGTCAGTGTATGTTTATAGGGAAAGAAAAGCGTGTAACTGAGAAACAGCTTTCCCCTGGCACTAATTGTTTTCCGTGAGCTTTTGCTTTGAAATTCTTAGCAATGATTAATGAAAATGTTTTAGGATATGATCTGCTGTTGGCTGTTTCAAACTCACTCAGTCCATCTGTTGCACTTTTCTTCATCTCTTTGGCTTCTCGATCCAGGGGAAGTATCACCTCTCTTTTAGCCCCTTCTTACATAAATGTACTGTGCTGAGCAGCTTTCCCTGATCCACACCCAAGACATGTTCACTGACTTTTATAGATCCCTCCTTGATATATTTCCAGGCAGGCATGAGGCAGCTGAACCACTAGGTATTTGTTCAACATTTACAAAAAGCATTTCAGGAGTACTCTGCAGAGCAGTTCTCCATCTTTGTGTTTGAACCTTCTCCTTTCTGGACCTGGAGAGAAGGTCCTTCCAGATAGGTTTCCCCTAAAGAGAAAGGCTTAGTATAAGAAGTGAGCAGAGACCCCCTTCCTCCTTGTTTTAAAAACAGGGCCAAGTTTGTCTACAAGGCTGTGCTATTCAAAGCACACTGCAGAGGACACTGAGATGCAGGAGTGTCATCAGTGTGGGTCCCCGAAGAGAGGCTGAAGCTGTGAGCTAGGTGAGTGGCCCACATGGCTGTCAATAAACAAGTACTGGAGCTGAGGGAAGGCACTGCCTACAATTTGCTGCAATACCAGAGTCAAACCCAGCTTCAGGGAAGGTGTATGATCCCTTCTGTCAGGTGACTCCACTGGAAATTTAAAATCTTTCTCTGTTGTTTTTTTTTGTTTTTTATTTTTTATGCTGACCATCAAGCCCTTTGTATCCTTCACTGGAAGAGGGCAAGTGACACAAGACCACTTGGATTCAGGTCTTCCCTCACCCACAGCACTCCTCATATTCAGCAAGGAGTCTCTGAAGAGCAGAGCCGTGGCTTTGTTTTGTCACGTGTCATTCAGCTCCCACACACTCAGTTTTCCCCCTGCAGCATCTCCCACTCGTCACTGACAAATACAGCAGAGCTGAGCACAGAGCGTGGGGGGACTGCCAGATGGCTCTGCAAGGCTGATCATCATATTTCACTGCCTGTCTTTTGTTCCTCTTGCTTTTTTTCTCCGCTTGCCGTCATTATTCAGCTGATTCACTTTTAAATCCTTCTCCGCATCTCTTTTCATCCCAGGCAGTCACTGCACTCCTGTTATATGGGAGGCATCCCAAGGACGTTGTATGTGGCATCTGTTACAGCATATGGTGCATCTGCTGCTCCGGGGAGCTCTGAGGGCTCCTGCCTCATGCTCCTCCGGGTGCGCCTGTGGACGTGCGCGTGGGGGATGTTGGCTCTGCAGCCGCTTTCCCAAGCGAGGACCTCATCTGATGCAGTTTGCCTTAAATACAGTAAAATACACCAGTTCTGGAGGGCTGACAATTTATTTTCTGAGTAAATGGTCCCCTGCAGATAGGATTTTTTTAAACTTTAGTAGTATGTATGACAGCCCCAGTTGGAAGCTGATAGATGTTTTCAGCTTTAGTGTGCTGTCCTCACTTCAGCCACTGTGTTACAGAGTCCTAGACTGCACCTGCCTGTAATCAGGGTGATACACATAAACACAGAATGTCACTTGCTCCCTTCCTTCTACACTCCAGCTCATCTACAGTGATGTTCATTAATATTGGTCCATTGGAGGTATTTCTGAATTCTGTTATCATTGTGCCTCTGGTGTCTCCTTTTTTCTGAATTGCTTGTTTTCACATGCGAAGAGGCAGAATCAGATCTGTTAACTAGATACATTTCTTTAGGAAAGAGGAAGAACTGGAGTGAAAGAGGAGAAGGGAGTAATAGAAATGTTTATGGAAGGATTTCATAAGGGAGAAGCAAAAGGTAGATTTCCAATAACTTACCACCTCACACAATTGGAAATTCCTGCTGCCTTTTTTTTTTTTTTTTGCTAGAAAGTATTCCAAAAGGTAGCATGTCTGGAGTGGGTAATGAGTTATGTAACTTTTATTTGGCTAAAGACAAGACAAGCCCTGACTTTTTGACCTGAGGAATGAAGTAAGATAGCATAGGGAGAACATGGAAAAATAGTGGACCAAATGTGAGAAATTACAGGTATGAAACTGAATAGCACCATAGTAAGTAGAAAGGTTTAGGGAGGTGCTTTGATGATTAATTTGGGAAGGACTGATAGAATTCATCTTCACAGGAGCTCCTGTGCAGCAGAACTGCTGTGAGCTCTGTTAGCACAGGGATCAAACTGACTCTGAATAAACTGAGACACAGCATGGTTATTTAACACACTATTTTCTTTCAGCCACATTCTACTGAGTATACTACCATCATTTGTATACCGAAATAATCTCTCCTTAGGAGAAAATTTTGTCAAAGGGATTCTATAGACTTAAAATGGTATTGAGGAGGCATTAAAATAAAGGCCTGGAAACCTAGAAATATCTGAAAAATTAAGTTTTGTTTTAACTCTATCCCTTTTTTGACTTTTAATAAGCTCTTGCATGTCAGTACTTTCATTTCAGCAATGGTAAAGTAGCATTTATAATTCTATTAATGCACATCTTCAGGGACCTGGGGGAGTTAGTTAATACATCGGATAAAACTGTTTTTCAGTGTGCCAAGCTATTTGTTGTGCAAGGATTTCATGTATTAATTTCACTGTCTGGCTTTCTAGGGAAGGACATGGCAGCTGTGCAGAGAACCTTAATGGCTTTGGGCAGTTTGGCGGTCACCAAGGATGACGGCTGCTACAAAGGAGATCCATCCTGGTTCCACAGGTAAAGTCCAGAGCTCAGCTGCTCAGAGCTGTCTTCCCTGGGAAGCTGGTAATATCATCTGCATTTAGGCTTTAAGGAGATTTATTGGGAAAGTAAGGGAAGAATATTTCCCAAGTCTCCTTGTAATAGGGAGTTTTTTCTCTCTGGAGGCTAGAGAAGGGAAGCAGGAAAAGTGTACACTTGTCATCAGGTTTGCTCTCTCACATCAGATAGCAGACAGAAAGACTAAGGAAGACAAGGCTGTTAAGGATGTCTGTGAACCCCAAGTAGAAACCCTTTCACTGAGCAAAGAGAAGGCATGAAGTCTTTTTACTTTTTTCATCAAACCAAAAATGATTTCATTTCCTAGGCTTCTTTTTTCTTGGGGAGCACCACTTATCTGTGAAGAACTCTCTGTCTTGGCAAAGCTGTTTATTTGTTCTGAAATTCCATTTGTTTTGGCTAGGGAGGCTGTAAAGCAGGGACAGGAAGAAAAGGAAATCCTCCCTCAGTTACTCTCCTGCCCCACAGGCATATAATTGACATGAGTTTCTGCCATCCAAGAGTATCTCTTACACAGAAATGTTGAAGGCAGGTTAGCAAAAAGAGTTCTGACTGCTTGTCTTTTCTTTGCTTGAATTTTCTGATGTCTAAGTGAGGATCAGCAAAAATAAAGCAAATTTCACTTTGTCTTAAACCCTGAGCTGGTTAAAGTCAATCTAAGATTTGAATTTTAGGGGAATAAATGCAAACTCCTATGCATTGTTTTTAAGAAATCAGGTTACATTAACTTAATACACTGCACAAATATATTTATATTTATGAAATATAATTAGGTTTAAAATTGATTTCAAATCCAGTTACATTCTTTAATATAAAACAGACATGAAATCACTATGACCCAGACAGACTTATTTGTTTTATGTTACTAAAACAAAGTCCCTCATGGAAAAATTAATTTTCATCTGGACTCTTAATTGTGGGTGGGAACAGTTTTTGTTGGCATGGATGAAGATGTGATCACCTCCCTTCTCTTCTAGCTGTCTGTCCAGCCCGTACTGCGTGGATAGCCAACCCATATCTATTGCAGTCCCTGTGAAATACCATGTTACAGCTGCTGCCTTAAGGAAAGCTGGTGTTACGGCGTGTTGCCAGTCAGGAGCTGCTTTCTGAGTAGCTTCCCTATCCCTTCAGGCAGACCAAAACCCCTCACTGCCACCCAGTGTTAATCATAATTCAGGGCTTTCAGGCTGGTTCTTAATCGCCTTAAGTTAAATTGAGAGACCAATATCAAATGGCATAAGAGTATCCATGCAGGGATCTACAGTGATTAGGATAATGCCACACTTGAGCTAAGCCATTTAACTTTCCATTGCCAGTGTCTCACATACCCAGTGCCATCAGACTGATTCCCCCTTCCTTGCATACCCTAACAAGGTCCATAGCTCCTTGTTATCCTGTGGCTTGGCAAACACAAGCACCAGTGTAAAGTTGGCACAAAAAATTTGACAGATCTGGTGGGCTCAGTTTTAGATAAGAGTGATGCCAGACAGGCCAAACAGAACCTGACACAGTGTGAGACATGGCGGGTGAGTAGACTTGCCTTCACCTCTTTTCTTAGTCTCAGTTAAGGCCATTTCCACCCACCTAAAAACAAATCTTGTACATGTTATCTGTAAGACCATAATCTACTAAATGTGGGGCTTGTGATGGTAGAAATAACACTATATGATCCAAGCTATATATGTAATCAACTTTTATTAGCATATCCAGGCTATTCTTTAGTCTCTCCTTTTATTTCTTCTTTGCAGTTCTCATTTTTTCCCCGTTTAATTACTTTTTTACTTTCTGTGGAAGTACTCATCAACATAGCAAAAAATTCTAGGAGGAAGGAGAAAAGAACAGTAGAATGCTTTCCTGTTTTTTAAATTAAAATAGAGCCAGACACAGTGAACCTGAGATTCAATTAGGTAATAGGAGTTGTTCTAAAAACATCCTCTCATGGAGACCTTGGCCGTAGTTTGCTGCCTGTGTAAGTATTCTGGAAAAGAAATTAAGCAGTGGTGAGAGGGGCCTGTTTTCTGAGGCACTGCAGTTCTGTGTGCCTCCCCGAAAACAGTGAGTGTTCTGGCAAGAGCTGTGGGATCTGAGAGCCTGTGGTGGGCCTCTATAAGCCCTCTTACTAGTCTATACTTCACCACTTGAGGACTCATTCTGGAAAATGACTGGTCAGTCCTTGTGTCCTGTGGATCTTTCTCCCCCTTCTGCTTTGCTGGGCTTTCACGTGGACGTGAGTTCATCTCCTGCAATTTCCTGGACACCCTGAGCCTAACAGAGTTTAAGTGCTTTTTCAGACTTGAGCCAGGGTTGTCAGCACAGTGCAGGATCTGACCCTCACAGAGAGGATCATGTTGATGGTTTTCAATCACAGCAGGTACCTAACCTAGTATTCTCATCTAGTGGACGGGTGGGGAAGAAAAGGGGAACTGTAACTCGACGCCGTATTGCAGTGTAACCTGTAACCTGATCACAGGACAAACAGACACAGCAGGAAAATAGATTCTACCCGTGTGGGAGTAGGGTCTGGTAGATGGAAAGCCTCCCTCAGTCTGGGACTCTGCTGATTCATATGGCTCATTTGATAGCAACAGACTGATTCTTCTCCATCGTAAATCGCTTGTTTTCCCCACCTAGTAGAAATGAAAGATGAATCCAAGATGAACAGTTTCTTGCGAGGCAGCAGAGTGCAAACTTTTGTCCTTCTTAGCTGCCACTTCGGCCTTCAGTGCTACTTTCAGGGAGAAAAAGGCTCCTTTTATGCTCCAACAAAGGTTCATTGATCCAAAGGGCTTTTGAGACCAGGACATGGAACAAAAGTGGTCAGTATGTTTTGACAGAAGATAAAGGACTGTCATACAGTTAAGACACAGGTGCAAAGGGCAAAGGCTATTTCTTAGGAGGTGAGAGATCTGGAAATGGCAACAAAGCAAACGTTCTGTCCTGCAGACAGCCAATGTCCCCTCTGCAAAAATTAGCAAGTCCCTTCTCTGACCCACTGCTGCTCTGAGTACACTCAGCTTTTATTTACTCCACTGAGTTAAATTATACCAGTTTTTACTGTTGCTCTAGATGGGTATCAACTTGTAGTACAGAACAGGTAAGTGTCTCATGGATCAGATCCCATGGACTACAGCTGTTAAGAGCTATAGGGCTCAACACAAATTAACCCTATTTTGTGTTTTATATGAAACACTGCATAAATAGTTTACCTGTCACAGCTTCTGGGGAAGTCCCTTGGGGTTCTGGAATAAGGGGGACAGTGAAAGTCTAAAGTATTGTAGGTTTGACTAGAGCATTACTTCTATCTGCAGGAAAGCAATTAGCCCAGCCAGTATTGTCCAGCACATGGGATGGTGCAAATGACTTACTGCATTACAAGGGATATGAGCCAATTTCAGATTGATTTTCATGATCATGATCCCTGTGTGGTTTCACGATCATACACAGAATGATGGTATGTATGTATGTTGCTTTTTTTGTGTGTATCTGGACAGGAAAGCACAGCAGAATCGACGAGGATTTTCAGAAGAGCAGCTTCGGCAGGGACAGAACGTAATAGGCCTTCAGATGGGCAGCAACAAAGGAGCATCACAGTCGGGTATGACAGGCTACGGGATGCCAAGGCAGATTATCTAAAACCATCTCTGTCTGTGGAGAAAACACTCTTTCTGCAGCATGGTCTGTTAAGGAAAAAAAAAAAAAAAGAAAAAGAAAAAATGCTTATTAGTTCCCTTTCTGCCTGGTTTTTAATAGTTAGTGCTCTCTAAGGTTTGGGGTATTTTTGGTTTGGTTTGTTTTCTTTGCAGCTGCCAAGAGTTCACCTAGAAACCTGGGTTTTTGTGGTGGTGTGTGTCAGTTCACAGCACGTGCGCACTGCTGCCTCCTACTTTTCACTTCTGAACTATGCAAAGACAATTATTCTGTATTAATTTATTTGCAAAGTGTTCTCTTCCATATTTGTCTCACACTGCACTTGTATTTCAACCAGTAACCTCGTTCTTCAATTCAGTGATGATATTGTTTGACTGAAGAATAAAGACAAAATAAAGACACCTCAAAGACTCATTATTTAAAGGAGGTAAAAGCTGAAACCAACGACCACATGGTACAGTGCAGATGAGTTAAATATTTTCAATGGTCAATCTCTCTTATCTCTAACCCAGAGCCCTCTCTGAGTGACTCCCTGCTACAGTGTTTACAGTCTGTGTTACATGTTCAATTTAGTGTTTGTCTAAAGGCATATCCAAAGTATTTTCCTAAAAAGAAGCAAAGATTTATTATCCACTGAGTCTGATTCATGTAGTCCCAGCCAATTTAGCTCAGATTTTTCTTGACCTAGTGTGCTGGGTCATCTTCAGCACACAAACTTGTGGAGCAAGCTAAAATCAGTTTTATAGGGAAAGCAAAAGCTGTGTGTGAAAACAAAGCAAAATAAGGATTAATTCACTACTTCCCATTGGCAGATAGACTTTTAGCCACTTCCTGAAAAGCATGGCCTCAGCATGCATGATGGTTACTTGTCACCACAGTTATACCCTTCTTCCTCTTCCCTGAGTTTTTGCTGCTGACCATGACACAATATGTATGGGATATCCTTTAGCCAGGTGGGGTCAAGCTGTCCCAGCTGTGCATCTCCCAGCTTCTTGCCCCCTCCCAGCTGTGAGGACAGAATAAGAAAGAAAAAAGACCTTGGCACTATGCAGGCAGTTTAGCAGTAGCCACTGCTGCTGAGTTATCATCTTCTTTAGGCCCCAGTCCAAAGCACAGCACCCAGCCAGACTCAGTACACCCAGCAGCAGGTGTCTCCAAACTTAGGGAATTCTCCACTGTGAATGAACAATCTGTCACACAGAGGTGAGAACAGGCTTCATCTTGTGATAGTTGGTACTATACCAAGCAAAGCACAAAACGAGTTGTATTTTAAATTCAAAGCAAGAAACAGAACAAAAGTACCAGAATGCTTCTGACCTGAAAAACACCCACAGTTCAAATGCATATAATCTGTTATGCTCATGTATGAAGGGCTGTAAATGTGGCTAGGGGTTCATTTGGAGACAGCTTGCTGGAGTGTCAATAGAAGAAGTGGCTGACACAGTCACCTGGCCACCAAAGGTTACCAGAGCATTTGCTGAGTACTTGACTTGCCAGTCAGCACAACTGCCTTGGAGCTGTGCCCCACACACACTTGAGGGGTGCACACTATTTTCTCTGCAGGGTTACCTTGCTATTGACTGTCTCTGGGCTTTCACTCACAAAGCCCATTCACCTCTTCCCCAAAAGCAAGAGGGAAGGGGAGCATGATAATTGAACCCTGTGGGTTCTTTGTTTTTTTCCTTTTTAATTCATTACAGTCTTCCAAGAAAGCCTGAAAACATAGTATCTAGGCAGGTACCAAATGAAGATTAATCTGTTCTGACAGCCCTCTCAGTGCCTACATACATAGATGGGGTGGTTTCTGTCTGGCTTTTAACCCAGTGACACATGCTGACAGCTAGGTGTTTACTAAGTAGCCCTAGGGCCAGCCCCACACAGGTTCATGTGGCTTCAAAAATTTCTACCACCGTGTCAACGGAAAGAATGGCTCCTTCAGCTCATGGGAAACTCTATCTTCCCTGTCAGGAGAAGAGAATAATATCTCCCCACTTCAGCCAAGCACTGCAGACAAAGTGATGTGAAGATCATGCTATATCATTGGGGCTGGATCTGCAGTAGCTGCCACTGAGAAGGTCCTGTCCCCACTTGTACCTCCTCTTACAGCTGTCAGGGCATCTTGGCTCCTCCACTGTCCTACTGTCACACTGGTTTGTGTTTACTACCTGTTCAGGGCTATTCTTCTGTTACTTAGGTGAATTAGCTCAGCAGAGGAGCAGATGACAATTCCAGATGGTACATCTCAGACAGGGGAGCTAACATTTCAGCTGTGGTAGGGCAGTAGCTCAGTCCAAAGTACAGTATGTAACTTCCCCCTAGATATGACATTAGCTGTAGCATGAAGAGATTAGCAGGTTTTCTTACTAAAAACAAATAAGCTGATTAAAGAAATCTGGGCTGATGGCAAGACAAATGCCTGCCACCAGAAATTTCACCTTGGTGAATGTGAAGAGCAGCCACCACACTCTAATAGAAACTACAAGGTCATGGCCACAGTGGGCGAAATGGCTGAATGAGAGCAGCTGGAAGAACTGCCTTGCAGGTAGGTAAGAGGTCTGAGGTCCTAACTTGACCCTCTGCCTCACACCACCCTCACAGGGGACACAGCCTGCAGGATCCATCCCGAATTTGGTGACCTTGGCCTCCCTTCTCTGGCTGCAGAATTTTCATTCCATTTTCCATTCATATGTCCTCTCTGAAAACACCATTTTTAAGAGCTACATGACAATTAAATTCCCAGGGTATATTGATTTCTCTATTTCTGATGCTAGCAGCCTCATTGAAGTTATAGAAAACATTGTGTGCTTGCATATTTAAAAAAAAAAAAAGAAAAAGAAAAAAGAGTAGAAAGCTTTGAACACTGAGGGGCAGTGTGTGTCTGGGAGGAGGGGTTTATGTGTTTCCTCTCCTAGCTCTAATGCTTAGGGGAGGGATTCCCCCGCAGATGATGAACAGCATCTCACTGAAGGCTTTGGACTCAGTTTGACAGCAAGGACGAGCCAAGACAAGATTCCCCACAAACTGCCTATAATCCTGTTTGAAGCCTGGTTGTAACTTGATGAGCTATTCCAGGAATGGAATGGAATGGAATGGAATGGAATGGAATGGAATGGAATGGAATGGAACGGAATGGAATGGAATATTTTTGTGATAAAACCAAAAAACATCATAATATCATCCCCCTTCAACAGCTGTTCTAGAGAAAGCCCCATCAGAGCAGACTGGACCAGAAACTCCTTAAACATTGTCAGCCTTGAGCTTCAGTTTGCCACACTTGTAGACAAGTAAATGACATTCATCTGTCAGATAAATGACATTTATAGACCGTGACATTTTGAGACTGTGACCTCATTATGGACAATTGATAAATAACTTCTTTTTAACATTAAGTTGGCATCTAACGGCCTTCTGAAAGGATGCTCAACAGCTGTGTGAGGGAGGAAGAACTGCATACATGAGTATGGGATCCAAGTTTATCTCCATGTATAAGAAGAGCCAAAAGAAAATACAGTGAACAGAAAGTCGGTATTACGTTCAGCCAGTTCAATTAAGCTGGAGTTTGAGGACTGTCAGGCTAACATAACAAGATGTGTTTAAAAAAAAAAACTAATGAGGGTGAACAGCATGAAGAGGCTTCGCTCTCCAGTAAATCAGCCTGCAGCATCGCTTTCTAGGATGCCTGTGCTAAACAGCATCTTCCACACTCAGCAGGGATGGGAGAAGGAAGGTTCTTGCAGCAGCCCTGTCCCTTTCACCTGGGAGCTGTCTGTGTGGGCTGTTCACAGGCCACAATGCATTCAGACCAAGATTTCTTGTTTTACTGACTTCTTAGGTCAAAACAGAGCCCCCAAGGAGCAAGGATAAGGACTCAGGACATAGAAGTTTCATTTCTATGTCTGTAATTGATTGCATTTGGCTCTGGCTGCATTGTTGGATTGGCTACCTCCATTCCTCTAATGGGAAATACTAACAATAGTGATGGTTTGAACAGCTCAGATATTAATAGCATCCCTGATATGGTAATGTCTCCTAACTAGAAATGAGCTTTAAATATGCTGAGAAGGGAAGTGAGAACCTTTAGAGGAAAGAAATTCAGTAATTTACTCTAAGCCTGTTCTGTGATTGCCATGGTAGGTCCTGAGCAAGGGAGTGAGGGGTTTCCAAGGCTGCAGATCAGCCTGTGTACACAGACCTTCCTACAGCTATTTCATCTTCTATAAACTTTAAGAGAAACATAAAAGCTGATAGTTTTAATGCATGCATGAGCTACCAAAGGAAACAATCTGAAACACCCTAAATGTAAGGCTGTCACCAAACAGACAGAGCAACATATCAGCATGAGTTTTGTGCACAGTGTGCTCTTGACGGGAAACAAACTATTTTCCTCTTCTCCAGGGTTTGCCATCGTGCAGAAAGGGCTGACAAGAAGACAGCACAAGCCACTAGCAGGAAAACATCCAGAGGCAGCCACTACTCCACACCCTAAAACATAGATGTATCTATTTTAACTTTGCTGAGGTTGTTCTGCCCACATGAATCTCCAAAATAAAACCACCACAGTTCTACGACTATGGCTGAGCAGTACAAAACCATGAGATAAAATGGCAGAGAGGGACAAAAAAAATATTAACTGTTACCACAGGGGGAAAATCACTGCCTTGGATGGAAGGAAATTCCTCTGCTTTCACCTGCATTGTTTGTACTACCACACAGTGTCTGTTGCTGTGACATTCAAGGGAAGTTATAATGTCATTCCTCAGATGTAGAAACAGATTTGTCTGTGGTGCTATTGGATTTATAGGGGATATTAGAAAGGTGACCTTTCTCCCTAATGGAATTTCTGTTAAAGGGCTCACTTGGGTAGAAATGTTACTCTGTTATTGGGCAGCAGTAAATCCTATGCTCCAGTGAGTCAGTGCTCTGCAGACCATGTGGCAGCTTCAATGTTTATGTCTAGGTTCAGAAGAAGTGATGTCCAGAAACTCAGGAGAGAGTTCTATTTTCCTGAGATCTGCAGGGCCCAGCTTGCAGGCGAGGGGAGAGGCAGTGCTAGAGGGAAGGAGCAGGCAGCACCAGGCATGTGGCTCTCAGGGGCTGGAAGCAGCACATGTCTGAGACGGGCTGGTGACTGCTGTTGCCTAGAATCAAAGACAAAAACTTTCCAAACTATATTAAGAGTGCTAATATTAAAAGCAGATCTTTAATGAAAGCTTTCAGATGCACAAATATAGCTCTGTGCACATGTACAATTGATTTACCACAAATTTTATAAGGTTAATTAATATACCTAGCAGATACACCCAATAAGAGACCAGTTGGCCCAGCCACCCACCCTTGGGGTCTGCACCTTGGAGTTATTCCAAGGACGTCTTTGCCCTTTTTCTTGTTATGTCTTCTAAGTCCTAGTGCAAAACAGTGTCCTTGTTAGAATTCCTCTTATTGAAAATAAGACTAAACAGAATTTCAGCAATGTGTTAGAAAGGGTTAACTTATTGCTCTAAAATGTGAGAGAAAGGGCAGGAAAAGTACTAGAAGCTATATAACTATGTATTAACGGTCTACAAAACTACAAGTATATGAAAAATATATGAAAAGCAAAAATCTTCAGGCATCACTGCTGGGTACTTCCAAATTGAATTTTAAGAAAGGGCATGCATTGTCATCCTGTCAGCAAAGATGTGAGGTGGATGAAAGCTTTTTTGTTTGCACAAGAATCAACTAAATGCTCTGTTTCTCTCATTTCTTGTCAAGACAAGGAAAGGCCAGCAAAAATGAACAGGGTTTGTTTTTAGGAGCAGGTTTTGCATTAGTGTCATTATGAGTCAACGCTTCATTCTGAGTTTCTTTGTATTAGCTCCCACACATAATGTAAATGTAAGGGTAACTCTGCTGCTTCCAGCTCCTTCCAGCACTCAGCCCAAGCATTGTTTTGACCAGGCTCTCAAATGTACTGGAGGAGTGCTTGCACCCATGGATATGCCCCAGCACTCCCAGGGCTGTTGAGCACTGGACATGTTCTTTGTTGGTGTCATTCTTAGTAAAAGGGGGCAAATCCCCTTCCTCATCTTCAGGAAAATTCAAGTCTGGCTTTAAGGTGCTGGGATACCATGGCAACATTAGGTTTCCAAGAGAATAGGAAAACATTTTGATTCAAGGAGGAAAAATCAGTAATTCAGGTTTAGAAGGTGCAAGTGGGAGATCAAGGGACTCTGTGCATGTGCCAGGAATGTTCATCATCCCCTGGCATTCTTAAAAAGACTTTTTCCCTGGATCTGCCACAACAACTCTGACAGTGGTGAGCAGTATCAAAGCAGTATTTCTTAGACTCCCTACCTCAGATGAGTATTTCGGAATATGGATAACGGTCAGACAATTAAAGTTCCCAGTATTAGGGTCTTTTTCAACCTAAATGACTGTATGATTCTGTGAAGATGAGCTACAGCTGTGTCCCCACACAAGCAGCCGCTGAAAAAGGTTTTGCTACTGAAAAGCAAGAGCTTGAGCTGTAGCCAGGTGAATTTGGTAGCTAGAGTGCATGAAGGAACTGCAGCGAAAGGTTCAGGCCTTGCCTGAGCAGAGAGAAGGTGAGGTAAACAACACCCAGCCTGGTGTGTGTAAGCTGAAGTAAACTTTGTGGGGGATTTTGCTCTAGGGAACATCCCTAAAAGGGCTCAGCAGGGGCAGGTGCTGCTGGGACCGTGGCAAAGCAGCTACTAATCCTCCCTGGGTGGTTGTTACCGAGTGTGCTTTGTTGCCGATGTCGACGAGGCTGTTGTTACTGCGGGCAGCGCGGCGCAGCTGAAGGCGGGCCCTGCAGCGGCTGCTGAGGTGTCCGGCCTGAGGGCCGAGCCGCCGGCCCTGGCGCAGCCTCGCCTGCTCACACGTGCTGCCTTACGGGCAGAGCCGTGAGTGTTAGGGAGCAGACCTGCAGCTTCTGAGTACCGGGAATTTTTTTTTTTTTCCTTCAGGTTCCTATGCATTCAATTTCATTCTCTACCTTTTTTCCTTGGAGATCTTCTCTTTTAGGGCTTCTTACTGCAATTAAAAAACATTTCTGCTCGGGTCCCAAAAATCTGCTAAAATCATACTGTGTTTTGTAAGAAATTTACTTGGCTCTTGAGGTCTTGCTTAAAAGCACAAAATCTTTTTGTGCTGTGACATGTTTAGGTATGTAAATCCTTCCCCCAGAAGTATTGCTATAATGTGAGCTGGATTATGAGGTACCAAATACAATGGCTAGAGGTTTTTGGGGGGTTTGTGGGGTTTTTTGTTTGGTTGCTCGTTTTTTGGGGCTTTTTTGTGGTGGTGGTGGTGGGGAGGGTTATGCATTAATAAGTCACACTTTTCCATAAACTTTCAAGAAAGAATATGAAGTATTATGTGAAAGTGATTGGTGTGGTATATTTCTGTGTTTTCTGGATGTGAGACACCTGTAACCCATTGAATCAAAGTAAGTAGAAAAAAGAGTGTGATGTTTTTACAGTAAGTGGTTATTTTTCTTATTTTTTCTTTATTACTTCTGTCTTTTTCACTTTCTCTCTTTATACTTGGTGTAGGATGAGAATCAAAAGCAAAGTTACTGTTTACAACCTCTGCATTCTGTAAAATAAATCCATGAATGATTAAAGAGTTTTTGTGCTGCTTGCTTTTTAAGTGGGACTTGTGAAATGAAGCAAGTGGTATGGCATGGTACTGCCATGTCACTGAAACAGGCTGCATGAGTGTGCCTCACATTGGCAGAATACGTTCTCTATTTAAAATGCCTGTCTCCATGTAATATGATGAGTCCCTTAAGAACTACCTTCTGCAGTTGGTCTGTGAATTGCACTCCTACTGGAGTCAAGTACACCGAGGCAAATTGGATTATTAGCTGGAGATAAATGGGCCCAGGGAGCACTTAACTGCAGGAGCAATGATGCTCTTGCCCTTTAGCTAAGTGTAAATGCTGGCTCTTACAAAAGCAGGAGGGATAAAGGAAGGAGGTTTTAGTTCTGAACATTGTCTTCTACTTTTAAGAGGCTCTGTACTAGCTATAATGGGATGAATCATAAGCCTTAATGTACATCTAGAATGAATCTTTAGTTTTGAACACAATGAATTTCAGAAAATGTTACGTTCTTTATAGTGATTTTGAAATAAAAGGGGCATTTTGGCTTTGTGTTTAGGAGAACAACTCTAAAATGATAGTTAGCTTAATTGTATTGTAGGTATAACACATGTGATCACGGCCAGCAGAGAACAGTTAGCATGCTTTAAACTTCAAAGCCTTACAGTGATATTTTTAGAGCATGAGAAGATGTGGGATGGAAACAGCTGGATTTTGTTTGTTTGCTTGCTGTGTCATGGGGTGAGATGTGAGCCCTTACAGAGTGCTCTGTGGCCATCAAAGCCTGCAGGGAAGTGAACTGCAGTGGTCATGGCTGGCCTAGGTGGGGCTGAGGAATATAACATCCTCTAATGGGCAGAGCAAACAAGAGAGGGTTCTTTTGTTGCTGTTGGTTTTCTTATTATTCCTGGGCACCTTGCTTAACTCTGAAAAGGGGAGCAGATGCAGTCTGACAGCAAATAAAAACTAAATGCAAACACTTCCTACCTGCTGCTAACCTGCCTGTTTTATACATGTGGTAGGTCTTTAGGGGAAAAAAAATGCAAACTAGAAAGAAAAATTAATTGGAAGAATAAATGGTTTTAAAGCTGTCTTTCCTGTAAGCAGACTTGAAATAACCAATGAAATACAGGAAAATATAACCTATAAAGCACAGGAAAATATGGACAGAATAAAGTAAGTTCTTGGGAACAAAAGACTACAGTGGAGGATAACCAGCTGTTCCTTTAGAAAAAAGGAGTATCTCCCTCATTTGGGAGAAGAGGGAGATGAATGACCTCTACAAATGGAAACATAAACCAGTCATATTTAATGTCATCGATATCACCCCTTCTGTCATCACAGGTCACCAGGGCCTCGAATTTTAGTTGTTCCTTTGGTCAATGTTTGTATAGGCTCAGTTAATACTCCTAATTTAAATCTATATCTAGCAGGTGAAGGTGCAAGTCCTATCATCTTGGCTGGGAACGAGGGAAGGCGGATCTTTATTCACATTAGTGGCAAGTTGTTCATAGCAGAGACTGGTAATGTACATTGCTTAAAGAGAACTGGCATTTGCTTGTTTACTTGGCTGTCTTAAAATAAGACTGAGTGCACAGCAAAATGCACATGCTGTCTCCAGATCCTCCCCTCTGTGCAGGCAGAGCTGGTGCACTGGGAAAAACTGTTCCTGTGTCCAGCAGGAGCTATGCAAGAAACAAAGAAATAAGACAGTGCTCTGACTAAGGTGTTTTTATTCCAATATAGATGAATGTCTATCCATCAAAAGGTAACCAGGACCTCTAAAAGAACTTTTTTTTTTTATTATTTTTAAGAACACTGTTTTGCTCCTTGGAGCGAGGAAAACTAACTCCAAAAATAGTTCTGTAAAGAACATTACTTATGAGCTGGGTGCTTTTAAGTACACTTTGTCCTTTGGGATCAAGAATGTGGCTATTGCCATGTGCTCAGTGTTTTACAGAATGAATCATGTTTCCTCCCTTAGGATTCATTACAAATGCAAAGCACTTCACAGGCTTATTATTGTGTCTGGGAGTTCTTCATAATCATCATGAGGTGGGCTGCACTGAAAATGCAGGGTATTGTGAAGACTCATTGAAAAATACAGTATCTATAACCAATTTGAAATCATGTACCTACAGTTATGTGTCATGTCCTCACCTCCCCACGTCCACCCCCAAAGGGAAATTTGAGTTAAATATATTCTTTAAAATATTATGAGAAAGAAGTTTGAGAAATGATGAGGCTGAGGCAAGCTCCGAGATTTGATGTCTTGAACAGGATTCCAACTATGTGATGGGTTCAGTGTGTAATGAATACTCTGGAGGAGAAATATTGACAGCCCTGCATGTCACTTGCAAAACTAAGAGCTGAGACCACATGAGGATGCACAAAATTCTGAGCTGTGTGAGGAGGGGTCCAGGCTGTCCTTATAGAAGTGTAGGTGTTTTTTGTCTTGTTTATATTGTGTTGTGACCATGGCAGTAAAAAAGGTGGCTCTGCCAGCATCTCAGATGATCCTAAATTAGCTCTCTGCTCCTTTTGACTCATCAAAAC
The DNA here is from genome assembly GCA_013398275.1 of Promerops cafer. Classification (NCBI taxonomy): domain Eukaryota; kingdom Metazoa; phylum Chordata; class Aves; order Passeriformes; family Nectariniidae; genus Promerops; species Promerops cafer. The sequence continues at coordinate 15,465 of VZSE01006113.1, read as the reverse complement.
ACCATGAGGAATCCATCCGGCCTGTTGAAATAAATCCACTACAAGTCTGGACAGGCAAAAGGTAGGTAGGTAGCCAACATGGAAGTGAATATAGGGAACTCCCTGTGTCTGAAGGTCAAGAGACACAGACATTCAGCACTACTGTGTTACATGGAGGAAGTGCAGTCTTTGCAGGTTCTGACATTACTGTACACAAAGGATTTAGTGTGGGGATCTTATCCCATGCTTTCCAGACAACAAAGGCTACTGAAGTTTCACTGCAGTAGGCCGGTGCGGCTTATGTGACCAGCTGCCCTTACTAGGCACTGTAGTTGTACATGTGTGATCAGCTTGTGTGCTGTGAAATCCACCTGATCCTTAAACAAATCTCAGGTGGCTTGCCTGATTGGCAAAGTGCTGATCAGACTGATTTCCCCAGTGGTCTTGATTAGCTTCATTTTACCTTCTTAAAGGTCATTGGCTCTAATATTGGGAGAGTTGAAGCTTCTTGAAAGAATATGGGATAGGACCTGCTTATGGAAAAAATACACTATTTAAATCACAGGCAAAGCTTTTGTCCAAAAAGCTGGCTCAGGTGGGGTTACTGTGAGATGTTGATTGATGGAGCTGGATAACATGATGGTGCTGAAGAAAGGTTCACAAGCTCTTTGTGTTGAGGCTGTATGGAGACACAGCAACTGGAAATGCTGTTTCTCTCTGCTGACCTTCTACATGGCAAACCCAAAACATAGAAACAAAACCAAATCCCCTCAGCTGTAGTTCAAACTACAGTAAGATTTTTTTTTTTTAAGTGATTATACTGTAAATGAAGCTGACAGGGCTGTAGCTCCCTCCTGTTTATCGTTTCTTAGTTCTTACAATTTCTTCACAGGGCAGTGAATGTGTAAGGACAGTGAATGTGTAAGGGCATTGCCATATGCAGAACATGCCCATATCCAACCCTCAAAGTCATGCTTCTCTAACCAACATACAAACAGCAATCTCTGTAATGCAGAACCTAGAAGCAGGCAGGGGAAAAAAATGCAGCTTGTGTGGATCACAGTAACAAGTTTTATATTTAGACTTTCATTTGTTTCCATCAGTCCAGATCCTCTTAACTTCTGTCTGTTATTTCCCTGCACTCAGCCCAAGGGCACAAGCAGATATTCAGCTGGTGATCAACCCCTAATGAAGATTAGCATTCCTGCAGCTGAGATAAAGGAATTGCCTGCCAGTACCCAAAGATGTCAAGGTCAGAGAAGACTGCGGTGACCTAGGTAGAACATCAGAAACATCTCTGGAAAAAAATAATAAAATTTAAACAGCAGTTTGGTCAATCTGTCGCAGTGCAAATCTTGGTCAATTATATTCATGGTTAACAGCCCTCATGAGCAGTTCATCTTGACAGGCTTGTCTGTGCTTCCGTGTGGTTTTTTATTCTGAACACCAGATTTTCCTTCTAAGTTATCTGGAAATAGCGGAGCCATGTTATTCAAACACTAAAAATACTTTTGTGTAAACTTTTCTTTGTCAAATTAGGTTGATTAACTTCCTGGTGCGCCTCCCTGTCAAGTAGGTTTTTTCCAGTTCTTGAATTAATCTCTTTAGAGCTTCTGGGTACTCTGCTTATCAAAATCTTTATTGGGTGAGGGATGACAACAGCAGTGTCAGTCACTTCTAGGGATGAAATATCGAGCTGCCCCATAACTCCTGAACAAAGAAACTGAAACCCCAAACTCACCAGACTCAGTGAAATAGCTTGTTTCATAGTTGGAAGTGCAAATAATCTAACTGTTTAATAGTAGATTATTTTGAGTTACTTGCTTTAAAAAGAAAAAAAAATCTATATTGCTCCTTAACAGTTGGAAATTGTATGTGCTTGCGTATTCTCCCTGCCTGGATCATAACATGGAAGGACTGATAGGGTAGAAATAAAAGTATCGCAGGTGGCATCAGTGCCCTCCTGAAGTCTTTTAGGTAAAAGTAATAAACTCAGAAAGAACTCTAGGGATTGGTTTTTGTTTGGGTTTGTTGGGGTTTTTTCCCCCCAGGCTTTTTTGGTCTATCCTCCTACTTAGTGATCAGAGTAATATAAATAATCAAGACTTGAAAGGAAAGGGCATGAGTAGGTTTTTGAAAGAAAGAGGAGGGAAGACAAGGAGTTAAACTTCTAGTGCTGGTCTTCTATCAGGGTATCCCTGATAGATCTTCTCTGCCTAATTGCAAGGAAAATGCAACTGTGGAAAGGAAGAACAAGTAGATTACATTAGCATTTTGTAGGGACATTTGTTTGTGGCAAACACGGAGGCTAGGCTGGCATAGGGCTTTGTTGTTTCCTGGGGAGATGAGTAAGATATTTGTGGTTTGCTTGCACTAAACATTAGACTCACATCAGCTGGCATCTGTTGTGGCAACAGATATGACTGCTAGGAAAGTGAGAGAAGAGAGATGTTTTCCTCTTTGCTTTCCATGTGGCACACAGGGTTTGGTAATAGAGAACAGGATATCCATTAACCATAAAAGTTTCTGGAGGTCTTAGCCTCATGGACCAGTGCTTTTGTACAGCACTGCCTACAAGCTGAAGCCATGACCTTATAAATCTCATCTTTGTTCACTTTTAACCAGTTAAGGTCCAGGTCACCAACTGAAGTGTGACTTGCGGGGACAGGCACAGAGACTTTCACCAGTAAAAGTGCTTTGACTTGGCTTGTCAGACCCTGCTCAGGCCTGACCTATCCAAGGACACGTCACTGAGCATTCTGAAAGATGGGAGTTTGCACATCAGGAAATCATCTGAAAAGCTACAAATGTGGCTTTTGCTTGGCTGAAGAGCTGCCCTGACTTGGCCTCTGTAGAGGGTGTTACCATTGGTTTCAGTGCTACTTCAGCTGGGTCAACCTTATTCTTGCAGAAACTCTATTTTTTATAGTATTCATTTTATTTGAAATACAGCAGATTTCATACCACTGTGATTGTCCTAATAAGTCGTATTTAATCTAGTAGTATTACTCCATGTATGCTGTGTCAGTATTGCTTAACTTGTTCCTTGCCTTGCTACACATAGCAGTTTCATATAAGCAAGAGAGAAATGGAGAGTAAAATTAGCTAGTGGCACCAATGAGCATTGAATAGTACAATACCATTAACTGATGGAATAGCAGGGCTTGCTGTCCTTAAAATGGCACAGACTGATGAATGGATGTTGTGTCCAAAAGATGTGCTCACATAGCGTTTTAAATTTAATTTAAATGGATGTGATGCAAATAAGTAAGCTATTCTCGGTCCGTACTTGAGATGAAATAGCTCCATTAGTGCTGCTATGCAAGATGGCCAGCTGCTTCATTTCAGGTGATGTGCTCTGCCAATGGCAGTTATGTATTGTTTCTGGATCCTTGAAGACAGCTCAATTGCCTGTAATTTCCAAGGTTATTTTGTCTGTTGGAAAATGTTTTCTTACATCAGAGACCTCTAGTGCATAGTCAAGCATTGTCAGCAATCAGAAATTGAGCAAGAGATCAAGGAGAAGAAAAATAAATACTAGCACTGTGATTCCAAGTTGCATCTCTAGATGACAAAGACCTGGAGAGCAAGCAACATGGTACTTGTTCAGTGGAGGAGGGGAAAAGAGGTTCAGAGTTGATACTGAAACATGTTACTAGACAGTTGTTAATAATTTAGTATTTAGTAATCAATTGTAACCCACTTCCATACTTTGATAAAAGCGTCACTTCATCTTGCTTACAATTTCAGCTTTCAAAAAATTGAAATAGCATCTATTGTGTGCTGGTTCTGCCTTCAGTAGTGGAAGCGACATATTCAAAATGTTAATGACTTGCCTGTGTGTATGCAGATCTTCGCAGACTACTAACACAGTAGTTACTAGTACATGCTTATTGAAGGTATATGTGTTTGACTTTCTCTGTGTTCAAAATGAAGCTGAATAACAAATTTAGCTGGCTTATTAGGAAGGACAGCTAAAACCTTTCCTTCCTCTGTTGGAAGTAATCTCGGCTGTAATTTGAAGAAATTATTTGAGTGACAAAGTATGGAATGAGACAGTGTGATTGTGTACCAATGAAAATTGACTGATTTAAGAATGTTTATAAATGCCTCCTGAAATGTTGCTATAAACTGCCTCTTAAACTCTTGTTTAGTTTTCACAGACATGTTAAAACCTGTGCTTTACCTGAGTTTTGATTAAAGAAAAAGAGACACAAGCAGTATACAAGAGAATTCTTACATGTAATAAAACCAGGTTGTAGTAGAATTAACTTTGCTTTATGCAGGGGCTTTCCTCCATGATTTCATGCAGCTTGTTAGACGTTTCTGGTAAGCAATGGAAGATCCTGCAATACAAGCAAACTCTGTCACTTCTGATGTTTAGTTTGGAAAAAATGTCATGCTGAGGTTAGTAGCTCTGTGGAGCTTCCTGCTGTGTTAGTGGGCTGATGCTGTCAGGCTGGTTCTGGGCTCCCATCAGTTAAAGGAGCAAGAAGGCCTCTGAGATGATCGTGAAGTCAGCTTTGGTCAGAAGGGAAACATTTCTATTACACAGAGATGATTTTGTAGAGGATAGGTTTGGTAAGATAATTGCCTCTTTTCTGTCTGTACTCAGTGGTGAAAGTGTGATTCACCTCTGTTTTGAATGCTTCTCTGTCACCATCATGTATAGACTTGGTCTAGAAAACAAACTTGGTTTTACATGCCTAACTTCTAGACAGTCTAAGACAGCTGAGATGGACCCTACCTCCCCCCATCATAGCACTAGGTCTGTGCAGCACAAGACAAGTTTTTGTCCTAGAAGGCTGAATTGCTGGTATCCCAGCTTCCTCCAGGATACTTCTATGTAATACAGACAGACATCTCTGCTGTGGCTTGAGGCTGTTGCGTGGATCCTCTTTAACCGTTCCCTTAATCAGGGACTCCGAGGGCTGGGGCATGTAGCAGAGGAGTTGAGGGAGTGTTCTCAGCCAGGTGAGAAGCAGGACACAATCGATGTGTGCATGATCATGATTACATTTATTGCTAGTACAGTATATAAATATTGCCAATGCAGCATATAAATAAAAGCTTTATTATCTATTACAATGGATTGTAGTATGTAAAGGGTTATAAATATAAGGAGGTTTGGCTAGAAATGTGTAAGGTTAGAGTCTTTGGCCTTGCAGAATTCTCAATTATAAAGCAAGAAAGCACCTATATAGCTAATTCAAGGTTGTATTTCTGTATTTATCAGGATCTTAGCACTTTTAGTCACTCATCCAAAAGTGAGTGTTCCCTATCTTCCCTGATAAAGGAATCCACCCTGAAGTGCTGGCAGCTTCAGGATGGCTTGTCCTCAGGACAGCTGTCCTCCTGGGTTGGTAGATGGTGTCAGGGAGAAGAATGGTCCCCCTGTTATCCAGGAGGAGGCAGTCAGGGAACTGCTGAGCCACTTGGATGTTCAAATATCTATGGAACCAGAGGGGATCCATCCTAGGGTGATGAGGGAGCTGGCAGATGAGCCTGCGAAGCCACTCTCCATCATTTACCACAGTCCTGGCTCACTGGGGAGGTTCCAGATGAGTAGAAGGTGACCAGTGTGACACCCATTCACAAAAAGGGTGCGAAGGAGGATCCTGGTAAGTATAGGCCAGTTAGCCTGACCTCAGTACCTGGTAAGGTTATGGAACAGTTTATATTGAATATCATCACGCAGCACTTAGAGGATGGCCAGGGTATCAGACCCAGCCAGTATGGGTTTAGGAGGGGTAGGTCACATTTCACCAACCTGGTCTCCTTTTATGACCAGGTTGTTGTATCCCACAGCAACCCAGAATGGGTGCTGTGGGAGGAGACCACCATCTAGTCTCCTTCGCCACCTGAGTGCAGTGGTTCTCTGCCTTTTCTCCCCTTGTTCTCGAATGTTCTCTCTTGTTTTCACCCCCATAGGTTCCCAGTTAATGTATTCTTATTCTTACCCTCTCACCCCAGCTGGGTGAGCACCTGTAATTGCCCCCCCGATCCTCCTCCTCTCCCTGAAACTACTGGACCACTGAGCCTCAGCCCTACCTACCCCTCGCCCTTAAAACCCTTGGACCCTCAACTGTCGGGCCTTTTTCTGGTCCCTGACCCTGGGAGGTAATAAACCCCATTGTGTTACACAGAGAGAGTCTGTGCCTCCTTCTCTCTCGCTCTCGCCGCTTGTACCGTGCACTGCGCTGCTACACGGCACCCCCAGGAATCACTCTCAGGGAAAAAGCCGCACCGGGTGGCCCTGCCAGGATCACACGCAGGAAAAGTGGTTGCAGCAGCTGGCACCCCGAACAGGGATCCTGAAGAGGGATTTCTGTGAGCGACTCCACTTCGCCTCAGCGAATTGGACCAGAGGCCCCGGAGCTCCAGCTCCTCAGATGGATTTTCTTAGTTCTGTGAGGAGGTCTTGAAGAGCCAGGGGACAACTTCGGATGACACCATCACGGCTTGTGGCAGGTGCCCAAGCTGCATGAAGCCCCCTGAGGCGGCGAGCCCCAGAAGAAGAACTGACCCTGCCACGTAGCACGGCAGCAACCGCAGTGATCTGCAGCATGATGAGTACACACTGCCAGTGTGAAAAAGGGGTCCCTTTCTTTTCTTTGCTTTTTCTTTTCTGCTTTGGGCTTCTTTGGGGAGATGGGGAATCGGCAGTCCACCGCCGTAAAGGAGGCTTTTCTCCAAGTTCAGGCTACCCTACGGGAACATGGGGAAAATTTCTCTAAAGGGAATTTAAAGCATTTTGTTCATTTTATTTTTAAGAATGTTCCAGGAGTTTC